>JAWZSL010000022.1:13670000-14171137 GCA_034769285.1 Lutjanus argentimaculatus
AATATGTGGTTGTTTTTATGGCATTGATTATTTCAGGACAGTGCAGAACTGGAGCAGTGGGCTCACGCTGCAGTGGCCTTGATACAAATTGTTCAAATTTCATTCACTGCTGCTGTGACTAGATTAGCAACATTAGCATTGCATTTTAAACCTGAGCAAAGGTTAATGAAGCACAAGCACAAGGTGAAACCGAGCGACCCGCCTGGCTCGCATGTTGATTCCTGATAAAAAAGGTTTATAACACATTATATTTCTGCTGAAGTCAAAGAAACAGTAGGCAAATTGAAAAAGATGTGAAGTCAAGGAAGGAACTAGGCTAATGTTGCTGTTGTTATTGTGAATTAATTGACACAATATCCCCCCAATCTTATGCCCTTTTTATGCCCTTAAGCTGTTGTTTTCTCTGCAGTTGTTTGTACACTAGAAGACAAGGAAGGCAAATAATTGGACTCACAGGTCATTTTTAATGGCAGTGGTAGAGCATTCAAAAGGTCATGCAAGGTATTTCTTTATTTTTCCGCATTATAAAGGCCATGTGTTGTACAACATGAAGGGCATCAACAAGTGAGGGGTATAAAGTGGCCCCGAGGTCACAGGATCTGCCCTCACTGTGATATGTACACGCTACAATCGTAGGAAGCACGGTGCAGAAAACTCGACAATCTTTGAGGCAGCAAAGGTCAGAGACTTTGATTTGAGCTAACTGATGTCATGTGCCAGGTCTGCAGAGCTACTCACACTGTGCTGAGCAGCTCAGTCTTCACTAGAACTTTGACTCTACAGCAGGCTAATTGCTACGAAATAAAAGTGACCTGATAACCTAACGCCTCTTGTATCAGTCCGTGGCATATTTATCTTTAATTGGCTGCAATGAAGTTTTAGGCCCTGATCTACGCTGTATTTTAGATGACATTTAACTGCTTTGACTGACATTTTCTTCATATTTTTATTCACAAGATTCCACAAGACCACCCTATCAAGACATCTATCGAAACACTTCTGCCTATGCGGGTAATAGCCTCGCCATCTCCTTTGTGTAACCTTTGAAATAGCTCTACTGTGGAGGAATGACAGCCGTTTAGACAAGATTTATTCTAATGTTAAAGTACAACAAGTAGTTCAAGCAAGTGCAGGGAAGAACGGGAACGCAGGATAACCTTGTAGAATACAAAGACAGAAAAGTCAGACTTATTTTCCTCTGTGACCCTTGGACATACAAGAGAGGCAGGATGACAGTATGTTAAAAACATATTTATAAGACAAAAGCGTGAGCATTTGTACTTTTTTCTTACCATGTCTTGACAGATTTAAAAATACTCTTGGTTTTGCAATTGTTATTCAGAACATGAAGGCTATTTCATCTCTACATGTGAAGGAGTCCTATTCCCTATAGAAATCCTGAGTTTGTTGATCAGTTTCTGCTGACTCTTGTTCTAATAAGCATGAGACTCTGTGACATGTGCTGTCAATCCGCTGATATAACAAGGTGTGGGAAAGAAAGTAATTTGCACAATTTTTAGCTTCGGCACAGCGAGTTTTACCTACAACGTTAACGAGAGAAGATACGACTCTTGGACTCTGTGAGAGGCAGTTGGTTGATTAGTACAGCAGCTGCAACCTTGGTCTGGCAGATGGTTTAAGTGGCGAAATGGGCAAAAGGTGCACATACGACGAAGGATAAAGGCTACAGCCAGTTGCTTTGACACTAAAACATGTGGCACCAGTGCAGTGGTTATAAGTGTGACCCTGAGATTTTGTCACTTTTTGTTTTGTGGGCCATCGTTTCCTTCGATTTAACATTAATAGTCATCAAATAGTTTAGGGAGTTAGACGAGAAGATTGATACGACTCTCATGTCTGCACAGCCTGAAGCTACAGTCTTGCATCTGGTTTGCTTAGCTTAGCATAAAGACTGGAAACAGGGTCCTTGTTCTGTCTAAACACCAACAACATAACAGACAAAGGCAGACAACGATCAAGGCAGCTTATTGTGACATCGAAAATGCTTAAGTGAGACTTCACTTTGCTTTGTACAATAGACTTTTTAGAATTAGCTCATTGTTGGCAGAGGTTACCATGGTTACACTCCTCCATGACATGATGCGATCTGAACAGTGCGTCTGAAAAGATATACTATGGCTTATTTCCACATAAAAATGTTGTTGGATATGTAGTGCATAGTATGTGATTTTGAATGCAGCATATTTCTTGACCAGTTGCAAAAACTTCCCGGAGACTCGTCAGGTTTACTGGCAACCTCACTTTTATGACAGCGCTCCAAGGGATCACTACCTGTGGCCAAATCTGGCATATAACTTTCTGTAAAAACCACTGCAAGGTATTTTCATACTTTTAGAGTTTTTGGTCCAGATTAAACAAACAAAACAAGATGTATAATTCATACGCTTTAGAGGTGCTGGTAGGCAGATTTTGGACAGAGCCTGTTCCCCTGTTTTCACTCTTTATGCTAAGCAAAGCTAAGCTAAGCAGCTGTTAGCTGTAGCTTCATATTTTCCACACAGATATGAGAGTGGTATCAATCATCTAATTCTCAAAAAGAAAGAAAATAAGTGTATTATTTGTTACAGATGTTGTGAGAGGAAAAACTGCACCATGTTTAAGATCAGTTCATATGTCTTCATGGGTGTTGTGAGCTGTTTTCTAACTCGAGACAACAACAACAACAAAACAAAAAAAAAACATGTCAACCATAAATTCCTGCTGTGATGTCATTGTTCAGCTCACTGATAAGAAGGATAAACTCTATGAAGTCAGGTTATTTATCTTCAAATGACGTATGTCATTTCTGTTTACAATTTCCTGTTTGTTCTCGTGGAGATGACACAGCTAAATGATTTTGACACAGATAATGAAAACAGTAAAACGCCACAGATTTAAGTGTCAGCACAGCTGTTAATTATTTTGTTCTCTAAGGCATTGCCCCTGGGGTGGTATTAAAGAAGACTAGTGTTCAGCATATTTAGGACAGCTTATGTTAATTGAAACAAAACAGTGACAACTAGCTCAGTGCTACTTTATTGCCAACAATGGTGTGGTGAGTGTCTCTGGCAAATGATGTGTTGAATTCAAATCAGATTTAGAGGTCACTAGAACAGTTTCATTAATGTTAACATGCACTTGGCAAAGTCTGCTTTGGTTACACTAAAATAAACTGTACTTAGAATGAAGTACAATGAAAGAGGGTGCAAATGTAAAAGAAAAGGCTGAACATAAAATTATACAAGTCATTGAATTATCTACATGATCACATCTACTACATTTTAGGATGTTGGGATTATACTATTTTACCTAAGGTTGCACCTTATTTTACAGTACACTAATAAGATGTAACAAGCCATACTTTGTATCACAGACTAAAACTAGAAATAATATGTTCCGTATTAGACCACATTAGACCCTTTATTAGAGGGTAATTAAGGACATATTACAACATGACTGTACTGGAAACTAAAGTGTATTTTCCCTCATCGTTACAGCCTTACTTTGCTCAGAGTTTCCAAGACAGATGCCTACTTCTTTGATCAAATCATCTGCCTGCAATATTACAATCAGTCTCTGCAGTCACCCATAAAGAAAACATTCCTCTACCTCTATAATGTTAGCGTTTGCTTAGTACATCTGGTTCACATATTGTTTTTAAATGAAGAAGTAGTAGATATATGATTTCAGTTTAGTTTACAATCTAGTTTTGCTGTAACATGCTCCTAATTAGCCTCTAAGAAAGTCTAGTAAGGGTCTCATAACGGGTATAATGCCGTCTTATAAAGAACATATTATTTCCAGTTTTGTCTAATTTGATACAAAGTGCAGCTTGTTACATCATTAGTGTACTGATGTGACTCTACATAGTGGTGATATTGATATGGTAGGAGAGTGATTGCTCTTCCTGTATAGAAAAAAAAATAAACCAAACTACCAGCTGATGAGCCTGTCAGCTGTGGGGCAAGGGGCTCTTTCTTGGCTGTATCAGCTTCCATTGTGTTTCTTGTGTTGCTGCTTTAGTTAAAATAGCCCAAAGGAACAACAGTGATGTATCTTGACGGGTATTCAGTGCAACCTCTACTTCTATTAGAGACACTAACATTGGCTTTCAGGGTCTGAACACAGCTAATTCCAGCTGAGATAGAGTGTCAATGTCATAGGCAGATTCGGCGCAGAGGAATGCGTATGCAGCCCGCAGCCATGTGTTTCTCTGTCATGGTCAGGCCAGATGACAGCCAGACGGGACACTCTGTCACTCAGCTCGCAGCGGAGGTGGAGGATTGTCTGGGGCCAAGAAACACGCACATGAAAACACGGCACGAGAGAGTGTCATATCATCAAAACATCACAAATCACTCTCGCTGCAAGTGAAAGTGATGTTTTTAAAGCACACGAAACTTTGCGGAGAGCTTGAAACACCGAACTCTGATGGAGGAAAGGAAGTGTTTTATGTGTTTTATGGATGAAAGTTATTAGGATTAAGACAATAACTTATCTAATTGATCATTAGCTAAACTCTGCCCCCAAACAGTGACGGTCCAGTATGTGTGTTTTTTTGTTTTGTTTTTTTTTACTCTTTTCAAAACCAAAAATACATGAGACATTGTTTTTTTGTTCCAGTTTAATTCAAAACATTAGCATGTCAATGTTAAAATATTATAACATAGGACTACTACCTCTACAGTATTATAATATTATATTATAGTATATTGCTTCTTTTTTTTACGTCCTCCATATGGATCATGAAATGGTGAAGATGCTGCCGTGTCTGAAACAAGCAGCTTTAGCCTCATTCTTTTAGTATGATATCATGTATGTAGACAAATTAAAGACCCATTAGCAGGGCTCTCATTTTAAAATCAATGGGCCTTAAACATAAACATCAAACAAGTCAGCTAGAGGAGGAGTTTCCAACCAGTGAGTTTAGTTTATTAGGATCCCCATTAGTTACAGCACTGCAGTAGCTATTCTTCCCGGGGTCACATTGTGACAGTGTACCACATTTACATCATAACACGTATCATTACAAAAATATACTGCACAAAGACTAGAACACACAGACAAGACAAGCTTTTGTCCTAATAGATTATATTCAATTAGACTTAATTAATGGTACCCACAACTTATCTTACTACAAAGGCTATATCCATATCCACATAATTTATCAAGGAATGAAAAAGATTCATAATTCTAACATAAAGGAGACCCACTACAGTCACATGTGACGTCAACACAATCAATTTCATGTTTGTATTCATTTTAAATTCTACCAATTGATTAGAAGCTAGTTAGAAACAAGCAAAATCATAGTTTTCTACCTCAATTCAAGGTCTTTAGTCAAAAAATGCTGTTTCAGAAACAGTTTAAATAGAATTGTATTACTTTCTTGTGTGATATGTCTAGAATGTAAATTCCATTTATGCAGAGCTGGGTATAATTTTTGTGTTTGTTCCTGCCTTTTGTAATATAAAATTTCCTCCTATGTCTGATAGGGTATCTGAATGATGAATTCTTATGCAAAATAAACAGTCTTTGTAAATGATAAATACAACTAATGATTAGCATGATTTGTTATTAACATATAACCAAGCTAGACAGCGTTTAGCATTAGCATGACTTTACACGAGCAAAAAAAAAAAAAAAAAAAAAAAAAAAAAACTCATCTGCTAGTTTCAGTTCTCAGCCTGCTTTTGTTAATTCTGTGTAAAATCATGGAGGCATTGTTTCAAAAATGACTGTGATTGTCATGTAATGTGCCACACTTTGCATTGTAGATTTCAGCTTGACGAGCATTGCAACGAGGGGGGCAGTGAATGGTTAGTTGTGTTTGTATCAGACCACAGAAAACTGCTTTAATTTTCAGGAATATAGGCCTATATTCTATGGAATGATAATGCAGTTTAATAATATAGAAAATTCTGGCTGTTTATTTACATTTATTTCATTATAATAATTACACCCAATGTATCTGAATATTCAGTCTGTAAATATGCAGCATATATATAACAGCCCCTTCACATTTTTTTTAACAGGTTTTTTTTACATGCCCGTGGTGCTCCATCAGATTGCACTGAACATCTGTTCTGAGAATAACTGGGAAATATCATGGGTACACTATGTTGCTAAATACTAATCAAATCAACATAATAAGTGTCTGATTTGATTACTATATGTCAGGGACATCAAAAAACACAGTCTAGGATAACAAAATTAACCTTTAAGGTATGCAAACACGCTGGTTAGACATTTTAATTACCTGGGAGCCATTAGAGAGTGTCATACACCGAGAAGTGGCCCCGTGCACGTCAACGCCTCATCCGTTTAAAGATCTCGCGGGTTCGTTAGCATGTTGAGTTTTGCCTCAAGAGGCAGTTTTGAAATTTATAAGAATTCGAACTGTGCTAAGTAGAAAACAAGACTCTTTCTATCAGGCTGCTTCTGTTAGTGAGTAAGTCAACTGAACACTTTTTTTCTGCTTTGGAGCACTTAAGCAACATGAATAATTGCAGGCTTTATTGGGAACGTCTGACAACGTGGTCATGAGATTGGTTCGGCTTGTCACAAGCTGCACATTAAGTCATCTTGAATACAGAGCTGTCCAAATGGGACTTGCACCGTATCTTTATCAATAATATAAGTCTTTCTCTCAGACTTCATCACTCTGTCCCAGAAATGTCTGAAGCAGCTGAAACCTTTGTTTCCTCTTCTTTGCTACCGGGTTAGACAGAGATCGTTTTAAGAAATGCAATGTGTGAAAGAATTATGCAAAAATAACGTTATCATGATGGTACCTCATCATTCTTGGTCATGTAAACACGGGGAAAAAACTGAATGCATATGAGGCTTATCTCAACTCCCTCTGACAGGCCTGAGGCTGGTCACTTCAGGGTTTTTGTTTGAGATGTCAGCATCCTTAGCTGTGAGAAATAATGAACATCCAGAAGGAGAATAAAGCATCTTTTAATAGCCTTCTGTCTTGCTGAGGTAAAAGTCAATGTGGAGCCCATTTATAATGAGGCAATCATCAGGTGGACCTCGTGATAATATTGTTTCTCATAATATGCCCTGAAATTCTCCTGGCTCACAAACCTTCCCCCAGACAAGCAGCAGAACTCTTCCTCCGCTTGTTACAACTGGAGAGAACCCAGCAACACAATGACATGCCTCTGCAGTGTGTGAATATTAACATGAATCATGCAAATCACTGAAGGTTTCGCACACGACACTCATCTGGGCTTGTAAAGATTAGTAGTGCCTGTTGACTTGAAAACTCACATTTGAAATGTGATCATGTGAACAACTAAGCAGAGGATTAATTGAGGAGAAAATTCTTTCCGACAGGCTTTTAACTGCTATGCTCAGATATAAAAACTGTCCATTAAAGGCATTAATAACTCTATACCCATTTCCGTTCATCTGAGATTATCCCTGTTGAAACCACTCTTAATTTCATAATTTCTTCAAGACACAAGTGGTGGGAGAGGCCAACAGTTTGAAAATTCCAGTTTAAACCATGACACATAAATCCTTGTTGTGTGAAAGATGACGGTGGTGTGTAATATTAATTACAACAACATCTGCTCAGAGCAACTGCAGCAACTGACACAAAATGAATGCACTGTGAATACAATTCTACAGAAACTGAACAAAAACAAACATATTATATTCTGAATAATGATAATGTGAAAAATATAGTGGAACATAATTCAAAATATTGCCTTTTTTTCAAAGATACAAGGCCAAAAGGATGTGGATGCTTGAACATTACAAGCATATGAAATTGACCATGTCCAGCCACGCCTTTTTGCTCTGTGCTCAAGTAACATTTGAGCAAACCTGATACCCAGTGAAACCTTGGTCAACTTTTTCTGCTGCTAATTATCTACCTAGCTAGCTAGCTTTTAGCTAACACTGTCTATCAGATGTTAGTAGAAGTTGCACAGTTGCGTCAATGATTTCATGGACTAAGACATCAGATCATAGGCATAGGCAAATATTTAGTCGGTCAAAATATTGCAACTCTGCATCCGCTGCTCTTGCTCTGAATGTTGTTTCAGGTCAGACGTCCATAATGGGCGACAGAAAAAAAAAACTGTACAGTTTGCCTTGTGCTTGTTCTCCTGTATTTGGACGTCTTATCTCTTCTTAAGGGTGGACTTGAGCTCGAAGTATTTGCTGACATGTTTCCATCTGAGTCTGTGTCTGTGTTTCCGTTGTGGTGTCCGGAGTCTCATTTGGTATGTGTTATTATAAGACAAGGGCCTTACTGTTGTATGCTTTATGATATCCTGTGACCTGGGATTCTGTTGGGGGACCTATGCCTGAGGGTATATGTTATATGTCAGAAGGCACATACTAAAGCCATATATTTTGTCTTAAAGTTTCAAAACAACCCATCTATAAAATGGTGCGAGTTAGAGCCGATAGTCAGAGCGACAGTTTGGCTGGGTCCTCTCCAAGCGTTCCATGGTGCTTGTTTTGATGCTGTACTTCTTTGAAATAAACTTTTATTATAAATGCAAGTCGGTGTCAGCGGAGATTCCTTCATCATCTTCACATCATCACTGCTGAATATACCACACCGTAACCAGGCAAGTATGACCTTCTGTGACAGAAAACAGACCGTTAGATTCTGATTTAATACTTTTCTGCTACGTCTTATGATACTCTTTTGGTTTTATTATTTCTCAAGTCATCCCTAACGTGAAAACATAGTGTATGCATTTGATCAAAAATATTGGGCATATCGGAACCCTGTATTGATTCAGTAAGGGACAAGTGCATTTTATTTTTCAGTATGGGATCAACCTGTATTATACAGGATGGATGCAACCCTAATTACCCTTGTCAGTTGTGTTTTTCTAATATAACCTATGAGAGAACTCCTTTCTTTTTTTTCTTGTCCTTTTAACCATTTCCAGAATTTGTTTTTCTTTTCAACAACCCAGCACATAGCATATTTAAGTACAGGAAACAGTATAAGAGAAAGTTGGCCAAGGTTACAGATCACAGAGCAAAAAATGGGGCGGAAGTCAGTTAGGGTCAGTTGTTCATCTTATTCCAAAGCCATGGCCATCAAATGTGCCGTAACTGATTCTGGACAAACATAGTTGATTGTTGAGTCACCTTCCCAAATTAATAAATTACCAATGCTTTGGATTGGTGGATCAAAGATGGCTGATTGTTCTGTCTCATTCCCAGGTCATGAAATACTGATGTTTTGGGAATGAGCAATCGACTATCATACCAACATGTGACAGGCCAAAGTCTTCAGTCTCAGGCTTGATTTTCTCAATGCTGAAAACAGAGCCAAGAGAAGGAGTAGAGGTCTTGTTTTCTCTCAGATCACTTGAATTAAATTATGCTTAAAGGTTAACATGAAACTTTTGCCCAATGATGCCAAAAATTGACTGGCTACCCCAGCTTTAATGTGATGCTATATTAGCATCCAGCTTCCGAGAAGGCTTTAGACAAGACTTTGGAACCTGGCAGCAGGGATTTGCACCAAATCAGCCATCACAGCATTTGTAGGGTCATGCTGGGTGACACAGTCTGGCTCACGGTTCATCCAAAAGGCTCTCACCCTCACCAAAGCAGCTAAAAACATTGATGTTACTAATGTTTCCCACAATAAAGTGAGTCTGCTTTATATGTTAATGGCCCTAAACTGCGGAATATACCTCCACTCTAATTTTATAAAAGCAACACAAAAAAGAAATTGAATATTTTTTTAATTCTGCTTTTAATTTGGGGTGATCCGATCATATTAGTGTTAGTAAAAACACAATTATATGTCAGTAGTAATACAATTTATTTTAACTGGAACTAAGAGGCCTATAGCCCAAAGCATGAAACACACCCCAGACCAAAAGTACATGAAACCCTACAGTGTATAGATATTTACCATAGGATTTTAGAAGTTGATGTAGAGTGAAGTCAAAGAAATAAATACACTCAGTATGATTTAAATGCCACTGTTCTTGAAATAAAAAAAAAAAAAAAAAACACCTTCCTGGCACCGGTTTCTTCAGAGAAAAATATTTGTAACACTTCACACTTAAATGAAATAGCAGCTGGATATTCTTGTACTTCACTCCGGAGCCTCATTTACTCTAAATTTCTGACTGGTGGGGATAATCATACATCACTGGAAGAGACAAACTGTTTTCCTTTAACACATATCTGCTGTTTGAATGAGCTGATTGGAAAAGTTGTTTTGAGTTTTTTTTTACCTTCCTGGCATTCATTGTGTTGGGGAAGGATATCTGAAATGCCATTACAAGATTACAAACACATCTGCTAACAGGGGGATCCAACGGGCTCTTGTTCACTGCTTTTGTAAAGCTCTCAACTAAAGCCTTTCAGAAGCCCTCTATTTTATCACTGCTATCATGAGAATATATTGCTTGTATGTGCAAGAGTCGTTAGGCAATTAATTTATTGTATAACTTTACACACCCCGGTGTCCAATTCAATTTATGAGAGTGGATTTATATTAAAATTACATTCTTCAAATGACCGGAGCATTTCTTTCATATAAGGGGTGGGTCCGCATCCACTGCAGCGTAACATGGAGGGTTCAAGAGTTGGTCAGCTCCACTGGTGTACGCACCAAAGACTGTTTTTTTCTTGGATGATAAATCAGTAAAGAGTTCACGGTGGTTAATGATGTATAGTACTAACACAGAACTCACTGCCTCGCTGAGGGAAACCTGGGCGCTGACAGAGATAAGACAACAGTTTGAAGTCCGGTTTGAAAGATAGAAGGGGAATTAAAATCATGATGAATGCAAAAATGACATGTGGCTGCTGGTATCCACATATGACCACATCACTTTAGGAAAAAATCGTCGTCTTTGTGATATACCTTCAGTGTAGGTTTCTCCAGTGTTACGGCGAGAGAAGCACCAAAAAGCCGCAATGCAGTTTGTTCTGCCAAATCATCTGATCACAGTGCTTAATTGAATACTGATGTGAAATGCAGACAGCTCGAGATAGCAGAGCAGGTTTCACAAGTAATTAAAACATGCTACTCAGCCCATATGGATAATTTGCTTTAACTCATTTATCCTCTGTGCTGGAAGTGCACCTGCTTTAAGTGCTGGTTATTGATAAGGGATTTTCATGGTCAGCAATATGTGTGCACCTCAGGAAACGAATGCACACCTGTCAACATATTGAACAGTAATGAAGGTATTATTCAGCTTCATAATTTAGCAGGTTTTAATCAGGTAGATTTCTGAAATATATATTTCATCAGAAAATTAAATCAGAGCCATCCCCCCCTCTGGCTGTACAGGGAATATTCAGATAATGCACAGCAATGTGTTTGAAAGTGCAGGAAGAAACCGTTAACTTACATTTTAACACTGTAAATACAAACATATGGACTACAGGAACTTAGGTTCAACGACCATGGAGTCTACACATTGCTTTGCAAATATGCATTTATCAGTTAATAAGTATGTGCGTGGGGATAGTGTGGCACACAGTATGTCTCTCAGTGCATTATCCAGTCAGCAAGTTTTCTTTGGCAGAGATGTGGGCCAAATAAACAGCCAAGCTGTGGCACTGACTTGGTGGGCAATGATGTCACATTTGCTGCCAAGTTGAACCAACACCTGTTGGGAATAACTGATGTAAGCTTCAGAATCAGATTTCATCCTTCAACCAGAGGAAATTGGTCAGAGATGTAGCTTCCTGTGGCATTGTTGAGCAGCAGGTTGAGGTACAGTATGGAGGCCGCAGACTTGCCTCCCTCAGGTGTGAGCGGTGCTGCTGCAGCAGGCTGCGAGGCTTCCCGAGCATCAACCATATGTTGCCCTAAAGCAAATGGCTCCCCTGGTGCTATAGCCACACACCATATACTGTATGGCCCTCAGCTGCTCGCTCTTATCTGGGCTGTTTATTTTGATGCTGTCCAATGCCTGTGATTGTAAAGGTATGAGGAAGGTGTTAATTCATGCACTCATAGAAATAAGGGTGCGAACTAAAAACATTAAGGGCTCTTTAGTTTGTCCCCAAAGGAGAACCCTTTATGGTTCCTGGCGGAACCGTTTATATAGGTTGCACTTGGGACCCTTTCAGAGTTCTACCCAGAACCCAACATAAAGTGTTATACCTAGAACCATCTGTGAAATGTTTCACCAAGAATGGTGCAATGGTTCCACCCAGAACCCTTGCTGGGGGTTCTATCCAGAATATTTCCACCTTCTAAGGATGCAAACAAGAACCCATACAAGGGTTCTAGTGAAAACTGTTTGATTCTAGAATACAAACAGGAATTTTTACCGAGAAATCTTTTATATTGCAAGGGTTTCATCTAGAACCCACCCAGAGAGTTCTACCAAGAATCCTTATATACTCCATGGGTTTTATCAAGAACCAACCCGTTTAAATTCCAGGGGTTTAATCTAGAATGCAAACAGGGAGTGAAACTGTGAATCCTTTTATAGCAGCGTACAAAGAACCCCTGAAGAAAAAGTTCTTTGAGTATATCAACAATCCTGAAAAAACTCTTCTTCCAAGAAGTTCTTTGGATGAAAGGGGTTCTCAGTGGAACCCTTAGTTTTACCAAGAATCCCCTCTTCAAAATAGAGCAGAACCTAAGCCCTTCAGGAAGAACCGTTTTGGAACGCTTTTTTTTGAGTGTCTCACTTCTAAACTAACTGTGCCAGTTAACTGTCTTGTGTGGTACAAAGTATGTGTTATCATTTGGACCAGAAGTGTGTCTGGTCTCAGATTCCATTTTTCAGACAAAACATCACAAGAAACACAGTGGTTGCTGTTTTTTATTTTTATTTCTCTGACTTGCTGTCTGAGAAAATATGACCTCATAATGCTAAAAGCAGTTTGTGGGAGCGATCAAGTGTGACTGCTCCGGCTAAGGAGTTAATCATTGGCTTTATTTTGAAGTTCATTCTTCCCTCCCCGCTCTCCCTGAAATAGTCTATGCAGAATACCAAAACATCAACCCTCGTACTCAAACGACCAAGTTGTTGTGTATGTTGAATCCCAGTTCAACACACATCTAACATTTAAATAATAGACTTTGTTTTCCCCTTAAAGGCATAAAATGCAATATTTCTGTATAAAAATGACTAAAAACACTAGATATGTTATATATGTGTGGATAAGCTAGCTATTTAGCTAGCATTTTTCTAACATTAGCCAGCTTAAGATGTGAATATATACGTTGCTTTTACAGGTCCCCCAGCAAAGTCTTTTGACCATCAATAAACGTGGTTTTCTTTTCAACATAGACAAGTGTAACACATAGCATAGTACAGGAAACAGGAAAGGAGAGAGTTGACTGAAGTAACAAAATTGCTTAACTGTCATAGAGCAAAAAGGGGTGAGACCTAGGAAGGAGCAATTAGCCCAACCCAGAGAAATCCAAAATATATTCAAGGTAACATCAGTTTCCTACTAGCCACTAGTTGCCCTAACTTACAAACAAACACCGAATATGTTAGAAAATGAGGACGGAAGTTGGCAAGCATGACTAAATGTAATGTGAATAAGATTTTAATACCATACCTCACCTTGTCTGTGAAAATTATTTCTCTCTGTGTCATGTCAGATAGATTTTCATCAGAAATGATGGTTATTCAACAATAAAGACAACAACTCCAATGAGCCCACACTAGTTCATGTCACCAAACTACATCATTTTAATGTGAGAGAGACCCCTAGCTGCAAAACTTACATATCTCCTACAAACAGAATATGTCCCTGCAACTTTGTGACTGCAATATATCATTAGTGATGTTGTAACAGTGTTACTAAAACATTACAGTTACAGTGTTACCATTAGTTATGTTGCTGCTATGTTGTTGAAATATTACAACATAACAGATGTTCTATGGTATTTTTGCAACATCTGTTCAATGTCCTCTGCATGACGTTTCCTGTTCCCTATACAATGATGTTGCTGCTACGTTGCTAACACATCACAAGATGTCAACATGGCTGGAATTTCACTTGGTAGGTTCTACCTTTCTGCAACAACTTTGTATAAGTCAGCAACACAAATAAAAAACAACATCAGATGATATTTAAAGTGACAAATTCACTGCAAGATATTTGGTTGTTCCCTAACTGTGATTTTTCTCACCTTGCTCTTGTCCGGTTGACACAGCAGTGAAGTGGCAGCACATCTCCCAGCAGAATAACTTCTGTTGTTTAGGGCAGCGGTTTCATTTTTAACAGCCTTGTTTTCTAAATTAATTGCCAATTTCTGTGTGACACCGAACCACTCAGTCATTCCTGAAATTACTTGGAAAACCATTCGGATGGAGATGACTTAACTTTATTCACTGAATTTGGTTTTAGTTCCTGGATTGTCTTTAATCGTTGACATTTATTCAAAGAAGTATTTTGTCTTTTGTGCTGATTTAAATTGAAATGCACTCAAAACAGTATTTGGTAAAATATGTTTTATTCAGGCTACTTACATCATTGCTATTTAATTGAACTGTAATTGATGTTCTCTTCACTCCCAGAATAGCGCAGAACATGTGAGGACAACAATAGAAAAAAGCCTCTGGAGATTAAGGTTTAATATTTGGTTTTATTCTATCTATAAACATTTGACACATTTCTCTTTAAGCTCTCCCTTTGGCAGCCTGGATTACACAAGTTATCTCTAAAACATTATCCTGCATTTGCGATGTGTGTTTATGGCAGATTCACTCACTGTGTCAAACCACCTCTGCTGGGGAGATTAAGGGTGTGTACAGGGGTTTACTGGAAGTCCTCAAACAAGCTGCTCAAAGGGCTGAGGGCTATACCGAGATCCATTCAAGGATTACATCGTCATATCTCCCATCTTGAGTATTGAAAACCAGCGAGATGTTCAATGACTTGCAACAGCCATTTCACAGCCGAGGTGTTTGTCTGTCCATTTTCTCAACGATAAAGAATATCTCCGTGTTGGTTTGGGGCTGTAACCCGCAGAAATAATGCGGAACAGCCTTAATAAAGGTTAGAGGTCCTGCAGAGGTTTTCTGTGCAGTCGGCTGAGGCCTTTGACTAGTGTTCACTGGTGCGGTTGCAAGTTAGGGGAATTCATTGGCTGAATATATCAGAAATTGAATATAATATTCATAAGTATGTTTTCATTCATCCATATTCACCTGAAAATTAGAATGGACCCATCTAAGTCACGTCCCTTTTGAAACCTCGTCAACATTCTCCTTTCCTGTTTCCTGTACTTAGACGTTTGTCTACGTAGAAAAGAAAAACACCTTTTGTTTAAACAGTGTTGCTGAGGACCTGTACAAGTGACATAGCCTACATATAATCACATCTTAAGTTAGCTGTTTTGCTCTGGAACAAAGTGCTGGCTAACTACCTGGCTAATCTACATCAATTGTTGGCTAGTTACATCTTATAGCTAATGTAAAAGCGACATTTAGGCATATCTAAAGTTAGCTAATGGTGGCAAAATGCTTAGATGTGACTATCTGTCACTTTTACAGGTCCCCAGCAAAACCTTTAACCATCTTCAAAATCTGGTTTTCTTTTCAGCATAGATGAGCTGAGCATGTAAATACAGAAAACAGGATAAGAGAACACTGACTATGGTTCTGCTTAGTACCAAGATTGCTGAACTGTTATTGAAGCACAGAGCAAAAGTGGGTGGGACTTAGGAAGAGTTAAGTGTTGTGTTTTCATATCATCATGCTGAATGTTCACTGAGAGTGTAAGTGTCTGTTCGAGTTGTAATAAATCATTAATATCCAATTTTTAAAGGAGTAAATATTTAGAATGGTTAATAAAGCGATATGTTAAAGGAGTTTGGCAGGCAGTAAGGCAGGCAGTCACTGAACTCAAACTGCACAATGTGTATTTTTAGAGCAGTGGGCTTTTGTTTTCAGGGTACAGCCTTAGCTTTACATTGGTAGACAACTGACGGTTATAAACAGCTGATCATCTGACAGTGTAGCAGTCATCGTCGCTTGTATTGTCAAATTACAATGTTGGGCTTGTCTTGCACTCCTGCAGTGTTCCTGCAGCCTGCCTGAGCTCCCTTGAGTCTGGGGAGGAAGGAGCAGCTCACTTCAACCATAGATAATATATTAAATAAAATTTCAACCTATTTAATATACAGTCTATGGCTCCAACTTGCTATTTGGACTGCAGTAATCATTCAATTGGATCATTGGATGCACAATTGTTACATATCGCTCCTTTAACACAATGGTTGTTACCATTTGCTCTCTGCCAGTGTGATGGACCCACTCTTACTGCAGAGTTAGGTCCTTTTCATAGTGGACTGTCTCTAATCCCTTCAGTCTATTGCAGGTATAAAACTCCAGGAGGAAAAGCGACCAATTGAGATTAAGGTGTTAGATTAAATCTAACAGTGATTAAATAACCAACCATTATATGACTGTAGCAAATTAATTTCCCCAGTGTCATGTCAGCCTGGCTTACGCAGTGTATCTGTGGAGCCAACTGTGAGCTGCTGATATTAGCTGCAGTCATAGCAGCTTTGGAAATGAAACAGCTAACCTAGTGGCTGGCCTCTGTACAAAAAGTCACAGTAAAAATAAAAACTCCCTGAAGACAAACAGGAATTTAAGGATGCCAAACTCTGCATTAGCATTCCCAAAAATGATGCCCTAAAAACAGAAGCACCCTATAAGAGCTTTTTGTGAGGCAGAAGAGAAACATTCATGTGCTTCTAAGAGTAAACACAGTAAATCTTGCATAAAAGAACCTTTTCTGTGCGTTCCCCTGTCTGCAGTCGTAAATATAACTGTCACTCAGCACATTTGAGTATGATGTAAGTATGGCAGCTGAGGCTATTAAGCTTGTGTCAAATGAAAGCGCGCTTGAGGCACTCCGAACTGGTCATAGCTGGCATTTATATGGTAAGCAAATAGAATATCCAGCATGAAAATGCTTTTCTAAATGACAAAATATAGCTCCGCTTTCCTGCACATATGATACAGAGAGATAAATATCTTATAAATGATAGCAGCTCCACCTGCACGTGAACTATTTTAGCTTTTTTTTTCTCCTGGCAGACTGTCTGAATTGAGCAATCTCTGCCAGCTAAAGCACAATTTGGATTAGCAAAAGCCCCACTGATAGGTCAGCTTAGCCCGTAATGGAGCAGCTTAGGCCTTGTCTGCATGATTATAACATTCTTAGCAGCCTTTTTCCGTTGCATCCAGATGTTACAGTACAAACATCTCTGCCTCCCTTTAAAGCCCAATGCAAATTTAGATCACAGTGACATTAAACGATGCACTTTTAAAAATATCCCTGCATATATGATGTCGTTTGACAAGAAATCTAATTGGAGCTGTGCTGCTGTTCCTAATAAGTGTCTAAATCATCTTTTGTAGCTATAAAAGATTTCAAGCATTGCTCATTTATTTGCCACATTTAATTTATTGTAAAAGTTGTTATATTGAACATGATTTTGCTGTTTCATCTGCTTGCTAAATCAAAGCATCAAAATGTCACATTACTTTAAATGCGCCAGATTTTTCAGCTGTGACACTTTGTTGAGAAAGTCTGGCATGAAGAACGTCTTTTAGTTAATTGATATTTAGCAGCTCAGTCATTTTGTTTCACTCTTTGCTTTTAAATTGCCATAAATTCTTGCTCATAAACTGCAATTTTTTCTCCTGTAATTTACTTTCAATAGTTCAGTTTGTGGCTGCGCTATAAATTAGAGCTCCCTCCAGATGTTTTCAGCTGTTCTGATGGGTAACACTGACGCTAAAGTGAACTGTCCCTCATGTCGCAGTTACGAGCTTGTGTGTGTTTGTGTGTGAGGTTCAGTGCACTCACCTATGCCAAGGATTCAAGGGTGCATTGTTAATAATAATACAAAGTGATTCTTAGCAGCGTTCTCAGCACAATCAATAGGCAGGTACAACAGGCCAAGATGAGGTTAAAGGTTTTAACGGTTCATAAGTGGTGCTGTCAATGATGGAAATTAGTTGAAAAGGAGATTACCAGAAAAATCAATTGTTTTTTTTTCCTTGCAAATGACAATTCAAATGTGTGTGTGTGAACTGCTGTGTGTTTAGATATTACCAAAGTGCAGTCTGGCTCAAAGGGCGACTCCATCTGTGTTCTTTTATGGGTTTTTTCAAATGGAAACTCACACCGAGCTGTTTGTAAAAAGCAGTGATGTAGATTAGAATGCTGATGCCCTCCTCTCCCCTCCTTCAACTGAGGGGCTGTATATGTAACAGTATGATCATGCAGAAACATACGTCAGGTCATGTGGGAAAATGTTTCTAGAAGGGCTGGGAAAATAGAATTTTAGTGCTTGAACACACTCACTTGGACCAAAGTTTGATTGTTGAGATTTGAATACATAAGGAACTCTACTGGGAAGCTCCATAATGATACAAAAACCTCAATAAATAAATAAATAAATAAATAAACGATCCGCCCTTTTAAAAGTCTCAGGCTCTTCTTCACGTTTCATTCTGAAAACTTTCACCTTACCACTGAAAGCACTTTACTTTTACAATTAAGTTTCTACAAAAATGAATATATGTACTACACTCTTAGAAATAAAAGTGCTGACTAGCACCATATAGGGTTCTTCAGCTTGTCAACATAGAAAAACCCCTTTTGGTTTCTGATAGAACTTTTAATAAAGTTTCCGCCTAGAAGGTCCCAACATAAACGGTCATACTGACCTCAGTGAGAACTCACCCAGGGTGGGCTACCCAGAACCCTTTTATATTCCAAAGGTTTCATGTAGAACCCACGCAGAGGGGTCTAAAATACATTTTATATGGGTTTCACTTATAACCCTCTTGTCTTTCGAAGGTTCTATGAAGCCATATCGTATGCTACAGATGAGGCAAAAAAAAAAAAAAAAATCATCATCCATCATTTTCCTGGTTGAAACTTTTGTAAAGGTTCCACCTGGAACACATAGAGTTCTACCAAGAATCCAACATATAAAGGGTTCTACCTATGAACCCCCTATGAACATATAGGTTTCTACAGATGAGGCAAAGATCATCATCCATCATTGTAACACGTTTTCAGCAATCCTTGAAGAACACTTTCTCCCAAAAAAGGGTTCTTTGGATGAAAAGAGTTCTTTATTGGAACCCCTAGTCTTACAAAGAACCATTGGCGAACCCTTTCTTCAGAAAAAGGGTTCTTCAGAAGCAAATGGTTCTGGTTAAAACCTCAGCCTTTCAGGAAGAACTCTTTTGGAGCCCTTATTTTTCTAAGAGTGTTGTTTCATCAACGCCCCCTCTTCACATTAGTCAACGAATCAACAAACTTTTTGTTCATGGGTTCATTTATTACTGAAAAGTACTTTACAAACGAGTTTTATTTACAAGCTGCAGACATTAAAGTGAAAGTTTATGAGCGGCACATGCAGGCAGCAACACTTTCCAGCAGACTGCTGCAGGGCAGCCCACAGCTTTATGAATGCAGAACATCTAGGAAGCAATGAGATAAATATGGTGCCTTTGGATGCACAAATGTAATCGTTTGGCTCAGAACAATGGGGTTATCCTGCACAAGTTAATCAGGATAATCTGTTTCTTTCTTATTTCTTTGTAGTTTCTCAGACAAAAACATCCATTTTGTTGTTTTGGCAAAGGTGGGTGCCATGAGGATGAGAAGAACAAGTTCTTTATGTTACGTTACCACCATATAATAATAGTACAGACATTATACTATACGATCCCACACAAATTGCAACAAAAACAATTTCAACTACTCTAGTCTCATAAATATGTAATTTATAATATATAAAAGGTCTTAAGAAATCCAAGAAAGCTTTGAAAAATACTGAAATTGGTGAATCCACAACTTCCCATTTTCTGCCCATGTAAAAACTGATTTACATGTCTTATTGTCTGATGTCCACACAAAGGATTCAGTGCTGTCCACAATCAAGCAGAAACTGTTTTACACGAGACGCTGAGTTGAATGCATTATGATGAATGTGCAACAGGAAATTCTTAACCCTTATATGAATAAGTGGGTCAACTTAACCTTGTGAGTTTATTTTCTTGCAATATCTTTATCATAAGAGGGATATAAATTTATGTTCATCATTGCAACAATTTATGTTGATTAGTACTGATATTGTGAAAATGATTTAAAAGCTCTGTTTTAAGTAATATTTAGTGATTTTGTTTTAAATTCATGTTAATCAATGCCAACATTTATATGGATCAGTGCCAATTTATATCACCTTTGAGGAAGCAAAACAGTGGTACCAGGGTGTGGCTAAGAACCACCACACCAAACATTTTTTTTTAGATTTTGTGTTGTAATTTGTGCGAGGATCAACCCTTTTTCCTCACAAAATGCCTGTACAAACAAGGCATTTTTGGTAGGGCTCATATTTAGGTGATTTTTGAAACTTTCCCTTCATACAATTCCTTTAGACTTTTTAATCTCTCATTCAGAACACACTGAGGACACAAAATCTGTTGATTTCGTTTATGGTTTTAAGTTTATTACACAAAATAAGGAATACTGTTTAACAGAGTGCATAAATAAGTTCGCAATTCATTTTTCTGAGACTGAGAGTGTATAATGGCATCAAGACGAGTAAGAATAATCTAATCAGTATGACTTAGTAAACATTTTAGGCAGACACGTTATTTTCACAGTGTGAAAATAATTGGTAAACAGTTCATATTTTTCTTTTCACTAGTAAGACACATCAGTCTGCAGCTTAAATGCTTGAATGTTTGATGTCGCCTCAGATGAGTTTTATGTCAAGTTAATTTAACAAGGCAAAAATAAATGTGGGGATGATCGGTTGATCCATCCTGGTGTTCAGAAACAATAACAGATCGTGCATTCAAGAATCTCCCTGAGATTCTAAAATCAGCACCCATTCCTCCCAATGTCAGTTTCACCACATTTTAGCTTTTCAGGAGCCATTTCCATCCTTTTCTCTCCTGTGTAGTTACAGCCCACATCAATATTTTACAGTGAGCACTGGGCTGGGCCAACCTGCCCACATGACCTGCCACAGCAGCTAAAAAGAGTTTAATTTGTGCCACAGTGTTTGATTGGTATTTAAGGTGCCTGTGCAGCAAACTACACACGATTGTGCATTTTGTGTGCATTAAACATATGTGAGAGATCTCAGGGCAAAGTAATAGAGATAAGAGGAGGCTGGTGAAGCTGGTTTCCTCTCTGCTTGTCTGTTGGGAGCAAAAATCTTGGAGGCTTTCCAAATGCAAAGACCAAAGTACAACACATTCCCAAGTACATGTATCCCTCAGTATAGAGCTAATACCTGGAGCCTAGATAATATTTGAAAGGATTAACACATACCTGCAGTGCTCAGTGAGGATACCATTACCAGGAGTAACAGTCTGACACACTAACAGTGTCAACATGCTGTACAATACACTACAGCTGAGGCAGTATGGATTTTTTCTTACCTTGGTGACACAACAGCCTATTCTTGCAGGATAGCAAGTTACTTAAATAATTACATTTTACTGGACTGTATTGAAGGATACTGTTATAAGCGTAGCTTCGCTCCATAAGGCAGTGCGTAAGTGTGTGCAGCTTCCTCATAGCAGAGCAGAAACATCAACTTAACAGTAAGTCGTCAGTCTGGCAGTAAATGTACAGTTACAGGTTACAGTGTGTCAATTAATAAATGCTGCAGCTTCTCAAGACGAAAAAAGTCTTGTCTTTTATTTCCCAACTGTTAGTTAGTATTAGTTAGTAATTTTGGGGTCTAAGATAAACACAGGCAGGTCCCACTACACCCTTGGTTCTCCCCCTTTTTAAATTAATGAATAAAAAATTAGTCATAAAAATAAACTTTTATTCATGGTGGAGTATGGAGGATGAATTTAGTGGGCAGTGAATACTTTTGTAACTCTTGCCAGATGGCAGTAAGGTGAACAGGCTGTGGCTGGGGTGGGTATTATCTTTTAGTATCATCCCGATTTCTCCTTTTTTCAGCATTGCTGGGCTAGCGTTGCTTCATTTTTCAACATTCTGTACATCGCACCGAGCCGCTTGTTTAAATGAGTTGGCTGCTGTCTTCCTGAATCATTTCAGCAGACGCGCAGTAACCTCATGTACTAGTCAAGGAAGTGGGGAGGTCCTGAGACACTTGTGAATTATGCCTTTTTTACATTTTAGCATATTGATTTTTAGAAAGGCATTATTGATTTACAAAAAGGTTTGTTTTTTTTTTAATTATGAGGCATTTTATGGGGCCCTTGGCAGCTAGAGGCGAGAACAATTGCTGACCTTTGTCTAATGGTAAGCCCCCCCGAGACTAGCATAAGCTAATGCTAGTGTTGTAGCTTCATAACAACAGCTTCAGTGCTATCATATCCCTTTCAGAAGTTTTATAATTTAGCCCTAAATTGCAGTGTCTCTTTGGAAGTTGTGGTAAAAAATGTATAATGTCTTCTGTAGTTTATCCATTTTTCTGTTTTGACACAGTTGTTGTTGTTGTCAGCACGTTTCAATCAGAGGCTGTGTTCCTGACCTGTCAACCAATCAGAGGAGTTGTGTGTGACAGCGCTGATCCTTAGATGTATTAATAGATCCATGCGCTGATCTAAACATGAGATTGACCACTCAAAATAAAAATTGCAGTGCCGAAGATAATGAGCTCAACCCTGCTGTAGGCATGTTGTCGTCACAGCCCAACATCACACATGATTCACACTATTTTGAAAAAAAAAATACACTGTTTACAGAGGGCTATCAGCACAGGGTCATAAACATGATGGTGGATCGTCTGAAATGATGTAAAATCCCCACACACCAGCAGGTTTCCGCACTCACCCACTAGAATAGACTCTCTCCCCCCTCAAGAGAGAAAATCATTACCGTTTGTCACACTTAGTTGCTGACCAGTTGCAGCTGTAAATTGCTGACCAAACGCTTCACATACATTTTGCTTTTTTAAACTAATTTCAAAGCCCCTCAAGTTGTGCCACTATTTAAATAGCAGGATCAATACACATTCCACTGATATTCCATGTCAGTGTGCTGCTGCTGTACAGGGGCCATTATAAGAAGGGTCAAACAGGAGTCACGAGGCATTGGTGGCACTTCTGATGATGGAGGCAATACTGCAGTGGACATACAGAGGAATTACAATTAAATGACATTTTTATTCAGTTATTACTCCACCACTGTTCTTCATTAAATCACCTCAATGATTCAATTTAGAACAAAAAGGAATTAAAATAGAAAATGTGGAACACTTTGGAACAGGAAAGAGCAGGAAGAGACACCGTAGATGTGAGCCTATAGTGTCAATGAGCTTAATGGATGCATAACAGCGAGGTAACACACACGTCATTACACAATCTTCCAAGGCTTTTTTTCTTTGTCTTTGCCAGGCTAGCACTTCACACAGTCTGGTGCATCTGATCCAACCTGACCTCGTCATCACTGGCCCAGGAACAAGCAGAGTTACCATGTAGAGGCTCTTCTCATCTCTGTTGTTACCATGTAACAACACTGCCATTAACCCACCCAGGAATTCAAACATAAGACTGAAGGCTGGAGACGAATGTATGATATTAGTTGGACTTCATCGTTAAGGACTGGCAAGTTAGCTAAGCTAGCTAACCCTTTTTTTGCTGGTCATTATATAAATATTTTAGGGCTGTGGATAAAATTTGTCTTTGTCATCTCATTTCCTTGCTCATTTTAATTCATGACTCACACACCAATTATTGCTGTGAAATTCCTGCTGAGCTTGAAAATTGTCTGTGATGGAAGAAAAATGCAGCAAATTATTCTGTCTATTTTAACCCATCAAGTTTAACTTGTTCACTTGTTAAACACATTCAACTGCCTTATTGTGACTCTCAGATTAAGTCGGGCGACAAAATGGCATTCGTGTGTCATCATGTCTGCTCTGGTGACAATTTTTTTTTGCATTTAAAAAAACACAGCTTATTAATAATTAAGTTTGTACTGTTTTAAGTTAAATGTGCAGTTTAAAGGGTGGTTTGCCTTGGACGGAGCATTTTGCTTTAGATTTCCAAACTTTTCTTAAAAAGTATTTGTCCAAGACAAATCAATAAAAGTGCAGCCTGTAGCAGGGGCTCCCAAACTTTTTCCACAGTAGATGCACATTAGATAACAGACCTCCTAAGGATTTTGAGAAGATTTTATTAAGCAGAATCCACAAATATTTTTTTTTTTTGGATAGAAAATAATTAAGTCTTTATAGTCAATAAATTATCAAACTAGGATCACTACAAATTACAGTCAATCCAAATGGCCAACGCTATTTCTTCCTTTGCTGTTCCAACTTCCAAAAACTGTGATAAAAATTAAAATATTCCTGTTGCTCCTTTTGCTGTGGATCCCCTACCACCCCTCAAGGACCCCTGTTGGTCCCCGCACCCAGTTTGAAAACGACTTGTAGAACAAGAGCTGTGACACAGAATCATCACAAAAGTGCACTGAAAGTGCTATTTAGCTTTTGATGGCAGCATTGCAACAAATTTAAGTAGAGAGAGAGAACTGAGCTTGAAATGTTGCCACGATCAGACCAGAACTCACTGCCACCATTTTGCTAATAAACTTGAATATTTATAGTCCATTATGTATGTATATATATGCTGCATTTTGTTTTTCTATATTTTTTTTTTATGTTTACAGCAGATTACCAGCTACATTTTGCATTGCTGATTTATACCTACTCCTCTTACTAAAGCTTTAAACAATCTTGGTCGGTTAACAAACACATTTAAGGAATAAATCCCTCAGTGAAATGTGTAAAGGTTGATAAAATACGTAGACTCAGAGGTGGCATTACTGTTCTCTGTGCAGACAGAGACCGACGCTGACATTTCCCAACAGTTTTATGGCACACATCACCAATTTTTGCAATGTGAAAAATTGCGAAAAGTAACAAGTTTGACTGCCATAAGTTTGCCCTGATATTCATCCTGACATTTTGTGAGTTACCTTTAAATTTCTACAAAAGGAGAAACCTGACAAATTCCCTAAATCACGTTCTGTCTGTATTACTGGATATATGCACTAATGTCTCGCACAGAAAATGGAAAGAGTTTGTGCAGCCTCCCCCTTTGTGGTGTCACACTGACCTACAGCTCCATAATGAATTGGAAGAAATGGAGAAAAAAGTGACTGTGATAGGTAATTTCCTGGAAAGGTTCATGTTCAGGTGTTTAACTGATAGTGCTGCCAAAAAATAACCTCTTGGATATGAAAAAAAAAAAAAAAGACAGACAGACTCTCTTTCTTGTAAGCTTTGTCTGCACCAAGTTCAATATACCTCAAGGCCACATGCAGGAAGAATCAAGTATTATATTAACAGATCAAAATCAAAATTCAACCAGTTTTGCGTTCTTGCATGCTGTGCATGAAATCAGACACAGATGCTGTTTAATTTGGTGTCTTTAATGACCGGTTTTATTCGATTTGCTTCCGATGATGGCTTCAGCCATATGGCTTTTCTCTGGTGGAAAGCAGTTTTTATCTTCTGTGGCCACTTGTTTATCCACACGATAATTGATGCCCTTCAATCTTGTCATTTTGTCAGATGTTGTGTCACTGCCGGTTGGTGCACAGTGTGTAATTGGTAAAGAAAAATGTCAAATGCCAGGAAAGCTCTTATTTTGAAAATTGCATGCGACAATTTTACAGATACAGCCAGTCACTCAGATGAACCCACTTAATAGAAGTACTTTATCAATCTCAGAATCAGAATCAGGTGGAAAGATGCAGAAAGATAAAAAAAATACTGCAAGTCAAAAACTGAAAATAGAAAATTGATGTTGTCATGAATGCATCCTTTAATTAACATGTCATGTGATGAATGAGTATGACTGAGCACCAAAGAAGGATTCATGTAAAATGCTGCTTCGTATGCTGTGGTCACACGGTGCAAAGTTTCATCTGCGGTCAGCTCCAGTGAAGTGATCGGATCCTGAATGTCGGCCATTTTTCTCAGGCAAGGAAATCTATCATGTTCTAACTGTCATATTAATTGGTTCTGCTTAACTGAGCCGGATCTGCAACATTTCCGGGATGTAAATTTTAGCCTTTGACTCTGACGTATTCAGGTGTGACTTCCAATTACTGTTGCCTGTTTTGAGCTTTTCTTTGAGCTAAAACACAGTTTGAGAGTGTTTTAGCAGCATAAGAGAATACTGGAGAGATAACTGAAAAATAATTTGTTGTTTAATATAGATAAAAGTCATCTGAACTGAACCACCACTGACAGGATAATTTAGGCTAACTGTGATTTCCCTATTGACTGGCCTGTTATTATTGTATGTACTTTCTGTTTCTTTTCCAACTTTGCCCATAAATGAAACTGACAGCGGCGAGCACTGTTTTCTTTTTTTTCTCTCTATGGGAGAGTTTGCTGCTTCTGCAGAGTGGGGAGCAACACATCACGACTGCTTGTTTTTGCAGTGGCAACATCAATAACAGAATATCGAGGGCAATTGTGATCAAATTGAATGAGTGTTGCCTGAAGTGCTCTCATCAGCTCATCCAAAGGCAAATAAACAAACAAGTTAAGAACAATAAAAGAAGAAAATCATCTTTCAGAGGGGTGGTAGACTGCTGTTGCTTTATTAGAGCACAGATGAGCCATTATGTAAGATTTTATTTTTGGTTTAAGGTTTGTACAGTATATTTATTTCTAAGTCTGTGCCTTTTTATAGCCAGTCATTTTAAAAACTAGACACTGAAGTTGAAAAAAGCAATATCCTCCTTTGAGTCTCTGATTTGAGATAAGATTGCTTCCATTTTCTCCCTGGACTTTAATACGGTTAAAAATAGACTCATTTTCTAGCTCATATGCACTGTTATGGACTAATGATGCAGGATTCCAAACATCCTCATAGTTTCCCTCATTGCACCGCTTTATTTCATGATGTTTTATGTCCAAAGGGCATCTGAACACAGCTTCAGATCTCAGCGCCGCAGTCTGGTGATGTGGGGAGAGAAGTACCTGGCTTGCCCACTGTTGGAAGTGGGACGGTCTTTGGGGGATCGTGAGAAGAGAGCAGGGAATAACGTTTTGATCAGGACCAGCTGTCACTTCTGTCCTCAGCTATTCTGTTGATGCCCACAGTCCTGCAGAAGTACAAGTATAATCTTATTGAGAGTGGGGAGGCTGTGTTCTGTTTTAATTAGTCTTATCGTTTTACTTTTCATGCCGTTCAACATACATGGTTTACCACTCACCGAAATCAAATGGACACAAGAGAGACCAGCAGTAATATTTTAAATTAATAACATTATTTATTTATGACAGGATCATTTGGCTTAAATCCCACCAGCAGGCTCAGGAATGTATTTATTACTGAGAGATCTGAAGGGGAGTTTGTGTAGGTGAGATGATGGACTCAGAGATATGTAGTCTGCGATCCATCACGGTCCAGGATACTGGAGGAGGTAGAAAGCAGAGAGCTGTGGCACACTGAAGGACAACAGCATATAGGATGCAAAGATTAAAAGATTTGAAGAGACTGTCCTCAGCAGATAAGTAACTGTGCTGGTTGTCTGCCCTAGAAACTGTCAAATCAGAAGTATTTCTTTATAACAATAAATATTTTTGACTAAATAAGCAACTGAGTAAAAAAAAAAAAAGAACACTCAAAAGCTCTGCTGAGCTGCCTCATCGGGGACTGTGTTCATGTGGGTTTATGTGATTTGATTGACAATGACCAAACAACCCACCAGCTGTCATCAGATTTTGATTTGAATATTGTAAGTGTAATAAGTGACATCACATTTGTCTATTTGATCCACTTCAAACGTCCACTTCAAACCAGCAAGAAGAGCCAAGAGAAAAAAAAAGAAAAACACACATCCCTCACATGAAAATAATCAAGTCGAGTCAGTTTATTCAAATAGCCCTTTTAACATGTGTAACATGTGTGAAGCCAAAGTGCTTTCCAGTCGAGGTAGATGGGCAAGAAAAGGATATGAGACAATACTGTTGTAAAATCAGAGTCAAAATAGCATAAAACCAACAACAGAATGGAAAATGCAGTTAAAGTGCAGTGGGGCTCGGTAACTTTGAATTTTTTCTGGCAACGATCAAACTGGTTCAAAATGAAAAGTGCCTTGTCATTTGATACCAAATTTCGTTTCCTTAGGAGTCAGTCTCATCAACATCAGTAAGCAAATAAGCACACAGCATGACTGTACCAGATCTAATAATGCCGGTGACTGGCTTTCAAACATTACACATTGTTGAGGAAGGCAGGAAAAACACAATGTTAGGACCAAAGATGTCTTGTTTTTTTTATCATTCAGGAACTGATATTAAAGCCAAGGTACCGGTACAATACCCTGCCCTGTTAAGGCGCCTAAATGGACTATCACCATTCAAATGAATGAGAGGACTGATGCTGCAACACCTGATCTGGTCTGAATACAGCTCTAAAAAGAAGATGCTTGAGAAAATATGTTTTCAGGATATTTAGGACAACCTATGTTTACATTTACCTGACAGGGACCTCTTGTGTAAATGCAAACTGTGACTGGTATTTCTCAGAAGCAGAAGACAGAAGTAGCATGAATGTTGTAGCTCCTTGATTTTAATAGTGTGGACAAAATACCAAAAAGACCCCTCAGTATGATGGATTCAATGCAACAACATAACACTGACCTCTCCGGAACAGTTTCAACTAAAACTGAGCATTGTAGGCTGTTGTATTACACTGGAGTAGTTTTGGCTATATGAGCACCTAATAAACTAGTAAAAATGTATTTTGTCATTCAGTTTGGAGGACTTGAAATCAACAGTTTATGAATTAACAGAGACCATAAAAAGCTAAGAAATAGATTGACTGGTTTGGGAATAAATGTGTGAAGAATACATACAAAGTACTAAGTGGAAAAAGAGGTGTAAGTGAGCTTCATTACAGGTGAAATGTATGAATTAAAGATTGTGAAGATAGAAATGGACTGAAGAGACACCATGAAACATGTGGCTGCAACATGAATCTAGTATTAACACTATTACTATTATACTTGGGGATCTTTTTTTTTTTTTTTTTTTTTTTTTTTTGCAGAATATCATTTTTTTCAAATTTCTCTGACTGACAATTTAAATGACACTAACAAAAGAAAATAGCAAAAATCACAACTTAAACTACAGTAGGTCTATGTATATTACGTAATTACATCCAGTATAGCATCAAGGAAAGCCCACTCAGGTGGGGAGGTCAGACTCGGGTTGAGAAAAACAAAAACAAAGCCAACTCTCCACCATTACTTGAGCCTGATCTGATCACTGGGAATGGCAGCTTACCCTGTATTGTTTTCCTCCTGAAAGTTGCACCTTAACCGTGACAAAACAAAACCTCCCACTCCATAACAGACCCACTAAGACCCTTTGCTGTGGCCTGTAGGCTTGTTTTCCGAGTGTGCCAAACATGTACGCATCCACTTGTTGAGAGCCGAGTGAAGAATGACTCATTTGACCAAGCGTTTTTTTGTTTGTTTTTTCCTCTCCACTCCACTTCTCAGTAAACCAGTGTCTTTGTTCTTTGTGTTGCTGTAATCACAAACATGTCACTCAGGGTGTAATAATGGGATTATTCATTGCAAACTGACCACAGTATCTCTCACTTCAAATGTCTTCACTGACTGTTGTTGATGAATAGCTGCTTACACCCTCAAATGATATTTGCAATCGGACACAGAGTAACACCTCAATACAATTACCTTTTGATATACTTTTATTGTCTGCCTGCACTGACAGTTGAGGCTGGTTTACTGAGAAAATGCCTGACGTATTAAAATAAGTTAAATATGTTTCTTTCTAAACATTTCTGACAGACCGATAAGTCTCTGTCTCTGAGAGAAAAGAAGACATTTCTATATTTCTACTTCAGTATCATATTTTTTTCTTGGTAGATACTATTTGCTTCCAGGGTGGAATAGCCAGTGTGGCCGCCTATGATCTTTTCCATCCATAGCAAACAACACTATTTGCACCCAGTATGTAAAAAGCTGCATGGCATAGACAAACCATGATTTTTTGTTAAATCTAACCAAATAGTTTTGTTTCCTAACCAAGTGTTGCCTGAATCTTGCCATGTAGAGGTTACCTAAACCTAACCAAATAGCTGTTGCCTGAACTTAACCAAGCAGTTTTGTTGCCTCAACCTAACCAAGTAGTTGTTGGCTAAACCTAACCAAGTAAAGGTTTCCTAACCTAACCAAATAGTTGTTGCTTGAACCTAACCGAGCGGTTTTGTTGCCTCAACCTAACCAAGTAGAGGTTGCCTAAACCTAACCTAGTTTTGTTGCCTTAACCTAACCAAGCAGATGTTGCCTCAACCTAACCGAGTAGTTGTTACCTGAACCTAACCAAGTGGTTGTTGCCTGAACTTAACCTACTAGTTTTGTTGCCTAAACCTAACCAAGCACTTGTTGCCTAAACCTAACAAAACTGTGACTGAAAACTGAAAATAATAATTTAAAAACTAATAACATTACAACAACAACACTGACTAAAATTCTGCTCTCCCATGACAGGAGTCAAACCCCACCCTCCCACAGGAGAGTCTTGTGTGTAACCCCTTCACAAACAGCAGCTTGGTTTTAGCAGCAAATTTGTTGCTATTTATAGTCCAACTAAGGGGTTCAGACGAGACCGGCTGAATAGCTGCCACATGCCTATTCTCACCCAGGTGCAAATAGACCCTCTGTAATTTTTTTTTTTTTCAGTAGGATCACAGTAGTCTGCTCATATCACCGGCACACCGGTCTCTAAAATGTGCTCTTCCAGGACTCAGGAGCTTATTACGAGTGGACTCCTTTGGAATAATTGATTGTATTTGACATGACATGGAGGAAGCTCGGCGGATTGATACTCTGCAGCAGAGCCGTGATCAATCCAAATGAGAGACTGGGGGAGCTTTTATTTCTCTGCCAGAGTTTATTAGAAAGAACTTAGCTTCTCTGGAGAAACGCTATTCCTCCAGAAACAGCTTGGACCTATTAGTATCAGGGAATGTAAATTAGCGTGATCCTCTCACCTCATCATGCCTCAAAATATTCCCCGTGCACTAATTTGACAGAACGTAATGAAACATTGAGTTAAATGCTTGGGCATGTTCCAGAGCACTTTTGCGGTGGGCGTTTAGGCATGAAGAGTTGTGATTATCTGCAAAGATTAGTTTCTGTCTTAACAAACACAAAGACTTGCTGTGATTCGGTACTCTCGTATGTTCTGAATGATGAATCAACCTTTAGAGACGACTGGACATGCTCCGGATCTGAATTTCATGTAGAGTGGGTGTGAAATGGATTTCCTTCCTAAGTTATCTTACACAGCCTCAGTGCGAATGGAGAAATGTCGTTTTAAAAGGTTGATTTTCTCCTTTATTATTTATTTGTCTGGCTTGGATGATGTTTTAGCTGCATTTAATGGATTTTGTGAGCATTTTTACGAATTATAGAGTAGTAATGAGACTGCATTCAGATGTTTCCCAGGAAAATTTAATGCCTCTCGACTATTCTCTGTTCAGTGAAGTATCACAGCCACATTCTGCATGAACTCCTATTTACTTACATCTTTTATATATCTCATTGTAACAGATATTTATTGTGGGCATACTATAACATGCCTTCCATTGTAGAGATCATAAAAGTTACTTCATGCTCTAAGTATGAGTCACCTTTATCTTCATGCTTGTGTTAAATGCAAGAAATGTTATGTGATATGTCCTCGGTCTGAGGAAGTAAACAGCAGATGGTTCACAGGGCCTCTTTAGCGCTATGGATTTTATTTACCTACCCACCTGAATGACCTGTGTTGAGCTATGCAGCTGATGCGGAGAGAAAAAGAAAGCGAGAGCTAACAGTTTGCTCTTGTTTACTCCGGTTCCACTAGATTGCAAGGCCAGAGGAGTCATTTGCCATGCACAGAGAAATTAGCTTGTTTATCAGCATTTTGATTTCCGTCCCGCCTCGCCGTCCCACTGACATTTTAGACGTACATGATCCATGACTGATTCCCAATCAAAATGGAGCCTCAGTCTGTAACACAACAAAGTATTTGGCTTGTGCAGTTTTCATTGTTTTATAATTAAATGTATGATGATTAAGCCCAATGAGGACAATAGCTTGTTATGTGCACGCCTTCGAAGAGGTAACCTTGAACATTGTACATCTGTCCTGTCAATTGGATATGCTCCAAAGATGCACAGCACATTACCACTGAGACACTGCCGCTCCATGTCCATACAGTAGGATACCGGTTGTTTCAAGGTGATTTGCTGTGGTGTATGTTTTTTTACTACCATACATGGTGATGCTGCACGCTCCGACCACCTACTGTACTTTGGGGTTGAGTTAAATGGCAGAAAAGAGCTTAAGACCTTGAAAGGTTACAAAAATCTTTAGCTATTCATTACTGTAAAGGGGGAAGTGTGGAAAGTGATGGAATATAATGAAAACTAATACTCTTTCTAGTCACTATGCTATCTGTAGATATGGTTAATATCCCATTACAGGCCAAGAAGTAACCACAGTTCTATACTGTCAAGAGACAAACATAATCCGGAGGGAAATTACCCATCAGGAAGGCAATACTGTTACTGAGATGCAATTACCAGGCCACTTGTGAGACTTTCAGTCCAGTATCCATGGGTGCATGTGTGTGTGTGAGGGTGGTCGATATGTGCATAACAGCTCTTATGTTTTGCAGAGTAAATTGGATTCTTTGCTGGAGAACAGTTAATTTAGAATATGTCCAAGATGCAAATGATTGATGTGACTATATCGTTACAACTGTAGGTTTGGGGTGCAGGGCAGCCTAATGGAAAAAATATTGCAGGGAGAAGGAAATAGCTTTTATCCCAGAATTTATGGAGAATTTTTCTGCCCTAACTCTGCGAGACTCCAGATGGAATCATTTGGATTTTTGCTCGGCTGTTTATGCATTAATTTCCAAGTAAATATTACTTAATTTGTGCAGGCAAAAACAGTGTGCATGCTTGGATTCTGCTTCACTTTAGATTATATTGTGGAGCTCCTGTGCTCGTATTTGTTAGTAGTTAAATAAACGGCGTGTCTCACAGAGGATTTAATGTACCAATTTAGCACTGAATCACATAGCCTACAAACAAAGAAAACAGCGCGGATTGGAATGAACATCAGTGTAAACATTTGATAAGGATTTGCTTGAGGCGAATGCTATGCTTTATTATTGATACAAAAATAGCATCTGTAGCAACAAGACTTGCTCCTGTGCGTATGATATACTTGCCTCTGCACTGTCGGATCCAACAATTCACTCTCACAGACCAAGTTGAACGTAATATTCGTGGCACTGGCAAATGGCTTCCCGTTATTCCCGGGATAAATTTCTCAAGTCGGGGACATTTCTATTGTACTACAAATTATCACCTTGAATCTGATAATTAATCACTGCTGCCTTCAATGAACGGCCCCCAACCTTAAACATAGTACAGAGAGCAGAAGAAAAGAGCTGCCTGCACCCATTGCATTGGAAGTGCATGTGCATAAGAAATAAAACTGCCTGCACAGAGTGTGAGCCTTGCATGCATAATAAATGTATGACAAAACAATACCCCAGGCACCCCAGTATTAATGATATGCAGCGAACTCATTATTAAAGTTCCAAAACAGCTCCTGGAGTAACACAGATGGAGTCAATTAAGCAATGAGCATACTTGCTTGCCTGCCGTTTCATCTTCTTTCTTTTATCTCTTGCATATTACTCCATGGATGTAATTAGCTGTATGTTTCTCCTCACAACATAATGTCCAGTGATAATAACAGTTATTTTCACTTGTAATTCCAAATAATGTACTGCTTAATAAATGTACCAAATTTGCTTGCACTGTGTCCTTGGGTATTTCATTTGCACTAGAAGAGGTGTTGAGGATAATACTGTGCTAAGCTGCTTTTTTTTTTTTTCCTTCTCTCTGTTTGTGTTCCCAGAGACCTGATGCCTTCAACGCTGGAGGGGCAGATCACCATGGAGAAGACGCCCAGCTACTTTGTGACTAACCATGCCCCGAAGCGAATCCACTCCATGGCCAGGGACATCAAGCTTATTATTGTGGTGCGTAATCCTGTCACTAGAGCCATTTCAGACTACACTCAGACTTTGTCCAAGAAACCCGAGATCCCCACCTTTGAGGTTCTGGCTTTTAAGAACCGGACGCTGGGTCTTATAGACGCGTCATGGAGCGCTTTGCGTATAGGAATATATGCGCTCCACTTGGAGAGCTGGATGCAGTATTTCCCTCTTTCCCAAATGCACTTTGTCAGCGGGGAGAGGCTCATCGTGGATCCCGCGGGCGAGATGGCAAAAGTGCAGGACTTCTTGGGACTGAAACGGATCGTCACAGACAAACACTTTTACTTCAATAAGACTAAGGGATTTCCATGTCTGAAGAAGCCGGAGGACAGCAGCACTCCCAGATGCCTCGGCAAGTCGAAAGGGAGAACTCACCCTAAAATAGACCCGGACGTGATTCGGCGGCTGCACAAGTTCTACAAACCCTTTAACATGATGTTCTACCAAATGACCGGCCAGAACTTTGAATGGGAGCTGGAGGAGGACAGTGAATCTCGTAGCTCTCAGGACTAGCAGACTGCGGCATGGCACGACGCAGCCACACCACCAGCCTTCTCAGTAAAACTACTATTGTCTCGCTTCGTCTTCAGAGAGAGTGCTTGAGCACGCCAATCAATCATGGCTGTCTTTGCAGTGTCTGTATCCATTAGCAAGAGTTTACTGACATGCTTTTTTTCTCTCCCTTCAATACTAATGTTGTTGATGATGGCAAATCATTATTGTATATACTAAACATAAAATATATTTATATTTGTGAAAAGGAGATGATTTATTCATTTTTTGTTTTTAAAGCATAGAGCTGATATAAAAATCATATTGACTATGGCAATGCATGCGATGAGTTAAGTGTCCTTACCTCATGAGCCCTAAGGGTAAACTCTGCCTGTTTCTTCTCCCTTTACTTTCCTGCAGTTTGTTGCCCTCACACCCACTCACCAGCATTCAGTACAAAAAGATATTCTATTTCAATGGCTGAGGCCATGAAGTGCTCTGTATTCTGTCTTTTCACACTGTCCTGCTGCTTTAGAAGAAAGAGAAATGAGAAAAATGATAGACATATAGTACAATACTCCTTTGACATGTGCTCATCTTTTTCAGTTGTCCATATTCTGAGTGGAGACAATCCTTTTTTTTGTCAGTCTAAGTTTACCAAAGTGTTAATTTACTCAGTGTCAGTGTTCTGGTTGTTCTGCACCCATTAATTGCACACATATTCAATAAGAGAGCTGATGTACAGTGGCCATCATTCAATAATTGGATTGTTTCACTGCATAGTTGAACATTAGCATACTGATGACCATGCACTCAGATGTGCTGCAGTATCAGTGGTTTTGGCTTAATTTGACAAATGAATCTGTGTACTACAAACATCAAGGGTGGGCTGTGGATCAAACTGTTCTGCATCTTGACAAAAACGTTTCCTGTTTCCAAAAGGCATTCCAAAAAAAAATCAGTTAAAGGGACAGTTCACCCCAAAATCAAACTATTTTTCCTCTTACCTGTAGTAGTATTTATCTGTACAGATTATTTTGGTGTGAGCTGCACAAGTTTGGGAGATTTTGGTCATAAGGTTTTCTGCCTTCTCGCCAATATAACGGGACTCTTGAGGTGCTCAAAACGCCAAAAGATACATTCAAAAAATTTAACTCTTGTCTGAAAATCATGATCTTGGTACTCAAGAAAATCCAATGGCCTTGTTGTGAGCAGTTTCATGTAGGAACTGCTTTGTTTCAGCAGGAAAATCTACCAGAACTTCATTCTTCCTGCTTGTGAGAAAGTAGTTCCCACATGAAACTGCTCACAACAAGATGTGTAGATTATCGTGAGTAACCGGGTCATGATTTCTGGAAAGGGTTTTTCAAATATATTTTTTTGGTGCTTTGAGAACAACAACCTAAATGAAATTTAGTCTAATTATATTAGACAGAAGCTTAGGTTCATTATATTAAAGAGAAGGCAGACATTTCTACAGCTGATACTCTGCAACTCTCACCAAAACAATCTGGTTGGATAAGTAGCACTACATGTAAGAAGTTAAATATGTATTTTTTTGATTTTGGGGTGAACTGTCCCTTTAACTCTTGCAATACTCCACTGTTTGCCTCGTGACCCTCCTCTTGTCACAGTAATACATGTCAACGAGGGTGAAGAACAACACCGGAAGGACCGAGCAGAAGTTTGTTAACAAACATCTGCTGCGGCGCGGTCTTCTGTCGTTAGAGATTAATGGCGTGTTAAATAAACCGCTGCTGCTGGAACAATGTCAATGTCAGAGAGAATTTGCTGTCAAGGAAAAGCTACATACATGCCCAGGTAAATGATCAAGCCATTACTGTGTGTACTTAACTTGAATGAGATGATGTCTGCCAGGGAAATGTGCTGTAACCAGAGGTTTACTACCAAACACTTGTGATCAGCAGGACTACAGTAACTGGGGCTTGTGTTGAACATAACAGGATTTTGCTGTGAAATGCTCCTTTTCTCATCCGATGAAATAACAACATGACCCATCATCTTTTCTTTATTATTTTTTTGTTTTGCATAACCCGCTGTGCGTCTGTCTGTTGTCTCTGGACTTTTCATCAATTGAGACAATCAATACAGTCAATGAGTCAATAAATACAGTCTGCTACACATCACTGCTTGCTACAGCTATGATGCATTGCTCTGTTAATCCTCGCTGTTCTCTGGCCATGGATGGCTGGATTGGTTCACTCTCTGCAGACCTCTCTGTCACCCTGGGGAGGCCGGCACCAGCAGCTACTTACACAGAGCAATTGATTCAATCAAAGTAAGCACTATACTGCCCTTTGTAGCGCCAAGCCTGAACACTTACCTCTGAGTCTCACTATCCCAGAGTCACAACTTCCACTTTGAGGCTTTTCTGTGCAGCCATCCCTTGGTGTTTTCTTGACAATCTCTCTGTCTCTCTGCACTTTTACCTCCCCCCCTTTTCCTCTCTTCCTCTCCACACTCGCCATCCTCAGAGCCGAGAAGCCGTTTCACAAAGGTGCAGCGCTCTGTAGAAAGATAACTGCAAGCAAGACGCGCTAATCATACATTTAAGAAAAGCCTTATCATTATTTATTAATTCACGTTTTTTCCCCCGAAGCTTTAGAACATGTATAATCCACCTTCCAAACCAGACAGTCCCTCCTACTCAGTGTAGAGACACTCAAAGAAATCCACAGAAGGCGCCCTACAGGTTTATTAGGACAGATATGACTCCATTTCCTGTCTATGAATATGTACTCGTGCTGTCATTTGCATTTCCAGGATCACACGCATGAGGGAATTCCTCTCCGAAGTTGAAACTTGGATCCAACCTCTCATTAACTGAAACATACACACCTTTTTCTTTTGTAGCTCTTGCTTGTTTTAGGTACGGGCGGAGTGCTGTGATACATCCTGCGAGAGTTACGACGCATGAAAGGCATGCTAAGCTGTCCTTCATGTGTGCCTCCCGGTGGGGGTCGTGCAGCGTTGCGCGGTTCATGTGTGTTTTCAGCATCAAGTAAAGAAGACTGTGATGATGAACGAGCGTCGCCTGCTCATCAAACTGTCACTGCTTAAGTGCTGTCACTTCAAAATGAAGTACAAATTCATATTTGTCAGTCATTACTGACAATTTGGCAAAGTGCTAAAACAGTCATTCATGGCATGGAAACACAATGGGATGTATCTTGAAAGTGATTTCCAGTTTTCTGCTTGTGTGTTTATTTTGGGTTGAAGGGCTATAATCTGTGTATGAGAGGTGCTTTAAAGCGTTGTGTTCAGTTTTCTGCTATATGATCTGTAATTATATACTGCCGAGGGGCGTAATCAAAGGGTACAGCGAGCTCAGTTTGGACCAAACCAGTGTGAATAGTTTGGGCTGAAAAAAAAAAAACCTCCAGTGGAGTCTCCATTACTACCAACTAATTGGTTTTTCACTTCATTTGAGTGAATGATTACGAGCTGCGTAAAGAGGCACAATGGTGTCAACTTCTGCAGCTAACTTTCCTCTAATCCACTCTGAATTAGTCTCCAAATGTCCTTCTCTTAACCCTCATCCTACATACACAGACTACCGACTGGGGTCCCCGGAGGCCCCCAAAATAAACTACAGTAAAAAAAACAACCTTCACAGCAAAATGTTAACATATTTCTTCTCAGAACATTATTAGTTATGTATTCAATGCCATCCGAAAAAAAGATCAAGGGTTTCATTACAGAAACCTCCTGAGTCTGAAATCCCATTTTGTCTCAGTTTAGGGTGACATTCTGGATTTTTGGTATCACAGAAACATGTTTCCTAAATGCATCTTATCTTGAGATTGAAATTTAGCTTTGCAGAAGCATTCTAACTGAAGAATTTCTTAAATTAGGAATCCTTAGTTAGGTTGGTATAGACACTGTCTTCAATTCAAAATACTGTCAAAAATGGCAGCACCACTGTTGTTAGGTCTCTAGAGCCATGACGATGAAGACGGGGAACAACATGAACACTGAAATGTCATAACTGAAAGGCTACTGAAACCGTATATTTATGCTTTAAATTTCCCAGACCACCTATTAATAGGCATATATCGACTGCCAAGATGATTCATTGTGAATTTTATTCATGAAACTGGAAGACAGGAAAATTGGATTTTCCTATCGTAGAAAATAGGACAATCATAGGACGATATTTCTGTAATGAGGGTCCTGTTTATTATTTTAAGAAAGTTACAGTTATTATAGTATTATAAGTTATTTGTGTTATAAGTGAAACCTAATTTTGACAATAATAAAAATATTCAACATAATAATGATGATGATAATAATAATGATAATAATATTTCAAGCTTAATCACAGAGTGCTTTCCTGATTAAAAGATTTACAGAACAAAAATTAAAAATCAGAGACCCATGTAAGTAAAGACCTCTGGGGTCTGTGAGAACCTCAGGATTAAGTATAATAGCCCATTAACATCCAACCCCTCACCCTCCAAAAAGCAAATGCACGCCGTTCAAATTTTAGCAAAGGTTTGAAATTCTTTGAGAAAACATTGTGTATTTGTTCATGTTAACATACAGTAACGGTTTCTCAACAGCTGTGAATAATTGCAAAACAAATATCCACAAAATGAAATAAGCTGGAAATGAGATGCAACTGTACACTCTCCCAAGGCGCTCATCTTTTTCATCCTCAACAAAATCATCCATTTATCCATACTGCAATTGTATCTGCATGGAAATGTTCCCAAGGTGGCTTAGTCACTCACTGAATTTACCCATGCTCAGAATCTTATTGATCACCAAATTAAGGATTAAGCACAATCCCCCCCTCGTTCTCCACACTTTTTTTTTTTTTGTGCTCTATTTCTCAATATCTTTGTCTTCAGGTGTGTGGAGGGGTGATGGGCGTCAAAAAAACAAGGACAATGCATCCACTGGTTGCCAAGGACAACCTGTACGTTGGTGACTGCACATATTGAGACTCGCAACCCAAACATAGAACGTCTGTTTCTTGTGCAAAACTCCTCATTTCCACATTCTCTAAATTTTCCATGAATCTTAAATGTATTTAAGTGCTGCCCTGCTTTGTGGAGTGTAAATGATGTTCCGCCCCATTTCAGAGCTGAAACTCATGTTGAAGCAAGGACTGAAGTTGCTGTAATAACCAGTACAAAGTCCACAATGACAGGACTGGAATTATTTTTATTATTCCCACCAGGGGATCATGCAGTTGCCTCTGTGTGTGCATGTGTGCGTGAGCGTGTGCGCGTACATGATCATCAGACCTGCATCTTGTCTGGAGCTACTCTTGTTTTTTTTTTTGTGTGTGTGTGCATTAATGACTGTATACTGAAGGGCCTTTGTGATTCTCAATTTCTGAACCTTTTTTTATGACGTTTATGCCTTTTTTCGGCATTATGGTCATCCCATTCTTGTGAATGCGATATCGCAAGAACGCATTGAGGGAATTTCTTCAAACTTGGTACAAATATTCACTTGGACTCAAAGATGAAGTAGATAGATTTTGGTGGTCAAAGCTCAAAGATCAGAGTCACTGTGACCTCATGTTCACGTCCTCGTGAAGTTGTTATCTCAGGAACACTTGGAGGGAATTTCAAGGTTCATAACTAAAATTGCCCACAAATATATAATAGGATATAATATTGAGGTGATTACACTTTATATCCAAAAGGTCAAAGTTCAACTTCCCTGTGACTTCCCTGCGCTCCACTGTACAGATCTGTACTCTACAGAGTGCAGTCTTCTAGTTAAAAATGTCTTCAATCACACACCACCATATCCTCAGATCAACAATTCTTACCATTTCCACAGACCACAGTTGGTACCAGGAGGAGTAATCATTTCATCTGCTGCTGCTTCCTAAATCAGGAACTTCCTCTTCAACCACCTCAGGAGAGGAAAAGCGTCCTCTCATAAATCTTGACTGAAAACCTCTCCTCTCCTCTTAGCTGTTAGGGTGATTTTCCATCCCCACTATGTTCTCCGATTCCTGCCTACTCACAGGCCGGCGTCAAGTCTTTACAGTGACTAAATCTAATTTAATCCTTTGTGTTTTTGCAAATGCCTAGCCATGGCCTGAAGGCTCTAAAATACCTCTGTGAGCTCGCTGATCAGAATCATTACAATTGCAGATGATGTTAGAAATGGGCGTTCAAAAATGACCAAAACCTCAAATTGAATGTCAGCAGTTTAGCAGCAGAAATGCAGGTCGACTCATTATTGCAACTGAGAGAGTCCGGTACTTTTATTATTTGCTACCAAGCTATTTTTGGCCTCCTTGTTTTGTTTACTATTAATTCAGTTTCCTGTGTTCTGCTAATTAATGAGATGCTCGCTCAGAGCAGGTATGGTGCTGTTTAAAGGTCCGCTTGAGCAAATATGATTTCAAAAGTCGAAAAAAAAAAAAAAAAATGCCACTCAGCATCAGTGCTCGCAGTTATCATATAATCACCAATTAAACGGTAATCACTGAGAGATAAACCTGTTGATAATGTAGACCAATAAATTAGGCATACATAATTAATGTATGTTTAATGAAATCAGCAGAAAATCACATTGGCTGCTCAAACTGTGCTATCATAATGTGCATTAATCCAGTTTCAACTGAATAGTATTAACTCAGTAGTCCCCCCCCACCACCACTCCTCCTTTATTAATACTCACAATAACAACAACTCTCACAAACACAGGAGCAGATTCAAGATACCAGTTGTTTTTTTTACACAATTCTCATGCATGACTGGTTAAAACTGGCATGTTCAATTCCAGTCTGAAGGCCCATCTTGTTTCTGTTCTAATCAGAGAGAATTAACTAGCTGGTTGGAGGCAAATGTCAGCACTCTTTTTTGCCTCGTGGACATCCTTGTCCTGTAAATTTCTCCAAGAAGTCATTCATGTAGATTTTTCCCCACCGAAAAAATGGACAATGTCCTGCACTCCTCTGCAGCCTTTTTCTTTAACTTTTCACAATGTTTCTCAACACGATGACCTATTAGAGACGCAAAGATATTTCAGTGCTGATCCTTGAATGTTACATTTTGGTGACTTGCAAAAAGTTTGATTATATTGATTTTCACTGGGTAGTATCAATTTGTTTTATTTTGCAAGAAAAACAGGTCATTCTAATGTGTACTTCTAGCATCAAGTTTTGGCATAAACCAGGTTATTTTCTTCAAAGCAGTGCGAGATTTGACATATATCACATTAATATTTTCAGACTGAATTTTAGAATCCCCCACCTTTTATCTGCACAAAAAAGAAATTTCTGTCATCACCTCCCAGGAGCCCGATTTATCAAGTAAAACACATAATGCATTTTTATCTCTTTTATCTTACTTTTTCAAAACTGAAAAACCTGTTTTTAACAACCAAAGGTTGATGGACTTAGTATTCAGTGCAGTCAGTCAGGTACATGGCCCATTTTGAAGTGCATTTGTTCCTCTCTGCCGAGGTAAATATCATTTTGAGTGAACATTAAGATCCGGTCTATAAAAAGTACTGTTCACTTCTTGAGAAAAGCTTGCAGAAACTTCTGGAAGCACATCAAGTAGTGCACATGATCAAAAAATGGTTCAAAAATAGTCCAGTTATCTGGCTATGTTTACATCTAAATGTTCTATTCAGTAATGGGAAGCTTAATTTTCAGTCATAGTATAAAAATGGGACAAAATATTACCAAAAAATATGCAAAAAATATCACATTAGGATGCATCTAAACCCAGCATGTTTTGGTCTGTCCATTGTACAGACTGTGACACTGTGAAACAAGCAAAACTTTTTAATGACTTAAAGTTTCTTGACTTTTTTCGGGTTCATACACATACTAAAAATAAAATGTATTTTCAACAGCCATTACTAATTCAGGTTATGCACAGTGAGATGTTTGGCCAGCTCCAATCGGTTTGATGAACACTTCCTTTTAAATCCAAAGTGTTGCAGTTTGATTAAGACCAAAACATCTAGAAAACAATTCTGTGCCTATTTACAAATGAAGACTGGAATAAAGTGTGAACCACAGACATTTTAATTAAACTCAACTCAGCTTTATTTACACAGCACTTTTCATACATGCAAAATTTAAACGACAGGAAAAAATCAAAACAGCAGAGAATGATAAAAATAAAAACAACTGAAAAATGTTAAAAATACAGATAATTAAAATAAAAACCCAGGAATCAAATTATATCAATACAACAATAAAATGATTTCTACTTTATTTGAATGATAAAATGATTAATAATTTCTATAAATAATTGATTTTAGTATACATTTATAAGATATCAGTCATATTGGAGGACTAAAACAGACCCTTTTCACAGCAGCCATTTTGACATAAAGTTGTGGGGCAAACACAGTTGATGATGCTCATTAAAGTTCATCCAGATCAGACACAGTCAGGGTGCTGCTATTGTGCATGATGGCTCACTGGAAATGGAACGGGAACTTAATTACTGGTAACAACTGTTTATCCCACGATTTCACATCAGGACACACAATAAAACTGCAATCAAGGACACAGCGTTTTAGTGTTATTTCTTCATGAGATCCTGACTTAAACATGACAATATAAGAACTTCCAGTGGTAAATCACGACCAAAAAAATACTGATATGTGAACTTCTGAATATGTTAGTAATGTATGTATTGATGTCTTTTTTCACATTTTACTTTAACGGCCTCCTCAGATGACGTGTTTTTAGCAATTTAAGGTCCAGAGCTGCGCGTGGCAAATGGAAATAAATAAAGGTTTTCTTCTTCGTTTTTCTTTTGTTGTTGTTTTGACATTTTAATTAAATTTCTTTTCTTTTTTTTAAAAAACATTGTCGTAGGCCTGAAGTGATTCCTTACATGCTCCAAATGTGAAGCCATACACTCAGCTATACACTCAATAAGAAAAAGATTTTTTCAACAACTAAAATGTGCATCATAGCCTACACCTACAGCTCAGCGACTTTTCCTCATAACTTTTGCCGGTGGCTCTCCCTGGGCTAGCTGTGGAGGCCAGAAATAAAAAATTTAAAAAGTCCCTGAAAAAAAACAGAAAATGTCATAGTTGCTGCTGCAGTCAGATTTTCTTTTCCTTTTTGCGAGTAGATGTTTGCAGACCCCTGAAATACATCCTCAAGTAGATCTGCAACTACAAGTCATATTTTGACACTCATTAAGAACTTATTAAATGTATTTCTTTAATTTATCCACAGTTTAAGAGTTAGTCTTGTTTCTGCACTGAAATGAAATGCTCAAGTCTCTCTGGGAAGAATTCAGACTGTCCTCTGAAGAAATCTTGAGGTAATTGATACCTTTGCATGGAGAACTGGCAAAAGACATGTTACAATTAATTTCTCCTGTACTAGCCCCTTGGTTCTTAAATCTGGTCTTCCAGGGCCAGTGTCCTGCAGATATTCGATGCACCCTGACAGTTAACAAGCCCCACCTGGCTATGTATCTTGTTGGCAACAAGTGTGGGACATTAACTATCAAGGAGGATCAGAAGGAGGATCAAAAACCTGAAGGACACCTACCCTCAAGGAGCAGAATTGAGTGTCTAGGCTGCAGGCCAACAGCAGGTGTTGTCATGAAGCCCGGCAGCACTCCACTGGTTGAAAAGCTCTTCGAAGGTGGTCCTCTGTCACCTTGAATTGAGGGCCTTCATACAGCACAGCAGAAGCACTAGTAGGGCAGCAGTCTAGTTTTTCAAGGTCTCGAGAGAAGATAAACACACTGCAGGAACTGAAACTCTGCTGAACTTGAAGGCTTGGCACCAGACGGCCATGGAGAATTTAATATGTGCTGTTTGTTTATTTTTGTGTTCTTTGTGAACCTTTGAGCCTTTTTGGATGGGATTAGTCACCCAAATGATGTCTCACAAATCATTATTCATCCAAGACATTGGAAAGGGTGTAAAATTGTTGTAATTTCTGCAAAATATTATTGAAGTGAGAGCATAATCATTGAGAAAATAGCAGAACTGAGCTTCTTAAAATTGTTTTCTATTTATTTATTTTGAATCTGATAATGATGAGCCCTGTGCAGGCAGTGTGAGTAGGCCTGAGGCAACTACGTCATAGTTGGATTCAGTCTTATCCTGATTCTTATCCAGAAGCCAAGCCTCGGTGTTAATGAAAATAATCTTCAGAGTTGGCTGAAGGACAGCAATATATTTATGAGCTCTGGTTTTGGAAAATCCAAGGATTTTGAAGCTACTCGTATTGAAAAAAAAAAAAAAAAGAGCGTGATGTATATGTTCTTGTATGAGTATCAATGCTGAACTCATCCTCAGGATCATTTGTGTTGTTTGTTGAAATCACTGATGGTAAAAACATCAGCAGTCTGTAAAGACAAAAACTGGGACATTTCTTCTAAGAAATAAGGATCTCAGCAGTCATTTGCTGAATTCTGGAAAAATGTGAACCATTTGCATAACTGGAGTCATTCAGAGTTGTAAAGAAAAAGAAAACAAATCCTCAAATGAACCAGATGTAATATTAGTGGAGTTTTTATGGCACAAAACAACAGGAGAAACTGTTTCTCTATAGGACAGAAGCATACAGGGAACAAAAAGTGACATAAAGTAAATATATAATAAATTTACTGTAGGGTCATATAAATTCTTTATTGTACATTAAGCCAGTGCAAAAATGCAGTACAAAGTGATAGGCCAAAACAAAAGCAGTAAAAAAAATGTTTTCTTTTTCTCAAAGTTTCTATATAACAATAAAGTGCCCTATTTAGTCTCAGATTTCATTGTATCATCGTTGACTCAGGTACCAATAAAATACTTCTGGTTCCTATCAGGGAAACTAAAAAAAGAAGACAAGGAAGTGAGCATCATTATTATTATTATAATGATGCTCATTATTTTAACACTCACTCCTTTGGGGAAGTGGGGGGATGCAGAAAGGGACATTACATCAGTATAAAACACTCTTTGTTGCTGACTTTACTGTCAGTTCTTGAAGCTTATGGGAGATACGATCATGTTATTTAAGTTATTTTTTGGGGGGGGGGGGGGCATTTTTTGCCTTTATTAGACAGGACAGCTGGAGAGTAGACAGGAAACGGGGCAGAGAGAGAGGGGATGACACGCAGCAAAGGGCGGCAGGTGGGAGTCGAACCAGCGACCGCTGCCGAGGACTGAGAGCCTCCATACATGGGCTGGACGCTCTAACAACTGAGCTAAACATCCACCCACAATCATGCTATTTAGAGACCAAAAGCAGATAAACAACTACGCACATTTTGAAAAAGCAGTCAGTATGTTATTCTCCGAAGTTTGTTGTTTCATTGTTTAGAGGTATTTCTTCATCAAAGGTCATACAGTGTATACAGTTTGGGTTTTTGTGTCCTTCTCCCATTGGTGCCAATAGAGCTGCTATCAAAGTCTTGTACCAAGAAGAAGATTCTGTCATGATGTAATGTCTCTTCTTTTTTAGTTTCCTTGTTTTCTGTTGGTACTTAAATTTAGGTACAGTGGATGAAAACAAGACTGTGAGCAACAAGGGAGATATAATTGGACATTTTAGAAGTGTACTGGGAAATAAAACTGAAGTTTTGGAAAAGTGGTGTTAATAACATTGATATGATACCAAAAACAGTGGGGATCTAGACTAGAACGGAAATGGGCTTTTGGAAAATCTCTCAATATTTTATGTTAATGAAGAGCATATCAAATATATTGGTTATGTTTCCAAAATGAACATCAATGCTGGCTTAAACAGGTTAAACATCCCACTGCATAGGCAGCGTAGCCAACCAGCATATTATAGTCTTTGCATTGACTTTAGTACAATAAAAACAAATGCTTTTGCCCTTTGTTTGTGACAGTTATATATTATTTTCTAGCTTCTGCAGAATATCAATTTTTATATTATCCCCAAACGTCAGTTTTGTTTCCCAGTACTGTACCCTGTAGGCACCCAGTGTTTACAAAAATAGTTTTTCCTCCCTTCCCCTAAAATGCTGTAAAACTGATACTCCCTGGTTCCCTATAGTCTTATTATCTTAATTCCACTCTACTTACATTTAAGTACCAGTAGGAACTGGTAAATATTTTATTAGTACCTGATTCATACAACAAAATTGCACTATAAACTGCGAGCTGTATTATAACGTTACATTCAAATATTAAATATTAACATAACAAAGACGGAAGATATTTTTTGAAGAACTATGATCCAGTTTTGAAAAAGATCAGTTCAACTAAATGGGAAAAAAAAACCTAAGCAAAATGAAAAACTGTGTCAGAAACCCACAATGGAACTTTAACACACCACCTCTGTCTGATCTTTTCTCTGTTTTCAACTTTTGAAAGCAGAACCTTGTTTTGAACTTTGTCAAAATGGAGTCACCTTTTGACACGTTAGCTTTCCTTCCTTTAAAAAGCTTTTTATTATGATCACACCACTCTTTACTCCTCTGAGTGTGCTCTCCATTTCAAAGCTTTGCTGCCGCTCTGCCAGAGTGTCTGTACTGTGTTACATCATTTACATAAATGCACACAATAGGATGAGATGCTGCAGGCGGAGGAAGCGACATCTCTAGACTACAGTGTAGATGTCTGCATGTCCTCATCGCTACCAATCATCTCTGTGTTTGATACACGATCTATAGTTTACCAAATATCGTGTCTAATAATGAAAACCATCCCACCAGCCCTTTTATGAGTCACACCAAATTACAGTTCCTTCCAGGAAAACAACGAGGGAATCAATGCTTTATTTTTATTTAATATTACCATCTTAATTCCCAACATGAAGGTTGCAGTGTTAGGGAGGACTCAAATGCAGAACACAGGGGGTAAGGTGGGTTAAAGATTTATTGTAATGAAAAAGGGAGGAATGGAAGAGTTAGCTGGCAGAAACAGTAGAGGGGCAGAGGGGTGATGGTGGATGGCAGAGCCGAGCCAGGCTGGATAGACAGATGAGGGTGAGTGGCATGGGCAGGCTGGAGTTACCTTGGGAGTTAGCAGGCAGACAGGCAGGCATGAGATGAGAGATGATCCTGAAGCACATGGAAAAGACAGTTAGCGACAGGCTAGGAATCAAAACAGAGAATAACACAAAGAACAGTAGAAACTGAACTAGCTTACCTCCAGTGGTTCTTTTACTGTGTGAAAAAAAATGCAAACATATAGTTTATTGACTCATGCACCTAGATCACCTTTCTAAATTAAGTTTAAATAAGGATTAATCTGTCATTTGATGTTCAAAAATATACAAAGTCTGCCTGTGCAGAACTCTGGGATATTCCAATTACCCACATGCACAATACCACTGTGAGGCTAAATACCCACAGAAAGGTTACCTGGAAAAGTGTCAAGATAGCAAGTAAGTGAGAAACGAGCAATGGAGTACAAACACAAAAGCGGGTTTCAGAAGCAAAATTGAAAGAAGAAGTGAGAAAGAAAAAGCAAAGCTTCAAAATTAGACTTCTTTCAGAGAGTTTCAGAAAAACAAAACAATAAGCACGAACTGTTCCCATGGATGTATTAAGGAGAGTGCGCCTATGATTTATATAATTTATAATTAATTCATTCAATTAATTATAATTTATTTTTATCTGACTAATAATCAACCTACACACTTGTGTTTTTCGTTTATGGGATAAAGCCTACACGCAGACACGAATAATGTGGTCAATGTGAAGGTGTGCCATCACTGGTTATTCTGTGCAGGTGCTCTGTCACCTATTATAGTCTGCTGTATTTTCATCAGTGTTAAAGTGCACTGTCACCTGTTAGTTTTCATCTGTGCCAACTGTTATACTCCTCCAACACCAGATTTTGTCATGTAGGCGTTTCTATCACTATCTCGGCCTGGTTGACTCCTTTTCTATATAACCACGGTCTGTTTTCCCTGGAATCAATCAATTTCATGTCAGCTGTGCCACGCATTTCACCATTGCTGGTCATATTAAAGCTGCACGCTTTCACTTCTTTCATTCACTACTGATATTCCTTTATTATGTCTGATTGTGATGGGCAGGGCCACGTTCGATAATCTTGCACTGGGGCGCAGTGCTGACTCATTACCACTGTAGCTGAGGCAACGATTTGGCACTGGTTGTGAGAAAAATGAAGTTAATCAGTTAACTAATCCTCCATTCATGTGGTGTTGTAATGATCAGAAAATTCATGTGAATGTCCCCTCAAGTCGGAACAATAACTTGGAGAGTCAGGGAAAATTTTGTTACACATTTTGCAGGGTTGTTTTCTGCTGACACCACATATGGTCGACAAATGGTGGGTTGATGACTTTATATTAACGCATTGCATTTAAATTTTTTGACTAATTAGACAACTTATTTATTAGGAATAACACTGATAATAAGTCAGATAAAGCAATATTTTAGTGGTTTATGGGAATGTTCCGGTGCAACATTTATGTTGTTTCAACATCACAACTTAAAAGCTCATGAGCACACCGAAGTTGGAAGAATGACTCCCCAATTCAGGAAATGGGACGACCCGAGGAGCACACAAAAGCAGTACTAGGTTCGGGGGTGGAGCCATGACTCAATCACACCTCTAATCACCTGTCAGTGTATCTGGTCAACCCATCCTGCTCTTTTCTCAGGCATAGTTCACATGTACATGGGTATTTATAAAAATGTTATCTTAAAACCAAGACGAGCATTCATCCATATTAAGACCCCCAAAAAATGCATATCACATTAAAATTCACTTACACTGGGTATTTGCATATCAGCGTAAACATGAAGCGGTTTTTAATGAAGAGGCAGGGAAAAATCACTTCTCTTCACGGTGACTGTTATTAATAGATAACAAGTTTTTTATTTTCAACAGCATCTGTTTTTGTCTCTCTTTCCCATCACTGTGCTTTCAGTGTCTGTTTTTCAAAATATACATTAGACAGCAGAACATCCATTCCATCAATGGACAAACCCAAAATATCATAACATATTTCCCACTAATTTCCCACTAATGCTTATAGTCCACATACACATGTACTCTGGGCTGTTTTTTTAAACTGCATTTCACATTTTCTTTTTATTGTATTCTATTATTACTGAACTAATTTAATACATTTAGCTGCACCACTCAATACTATCAGACAGACAGTAATTTAGCTGGTGAGGCTAATAATAAATATCACATGCAGAATGAACACACTAACAACAGGCTAACCAAAGCTGTCATATACCAGCAACCTCTGATGCATCAAAATGAATCCATTATTGAGGGCAGCGTCCATGAAACAGAACTTGTAGTCACAAAGCTTGTACTCAGAGAAAGTTTCCCCTGTCGTTGTAGTTTATGGATTTAGCTCAGGGTTTTTTACTTCAATGTGCAGTCGGTCGCTCCCAAGAATTGTGGCATTCTGTGTGTTTGGTAGAAGTTGATGACAACATCCCTCACTTCAGGCTCTGTACTCGGTGTTCTGATGTAGTCCTGGACCCAAGAAGATGGTGCCAGACCTGTTGGATGATGACTGAACCAACTTGCCAGGATACTTGAATGCATTAGCTATTTTCCGGGATCACTCAGGTAAATACAACGTGTATCCACAGGGCTCTTTTTTGTTGTTGTTGCTCCTTCCACATGCAGAAGCAGTCTTTTGCTGAGGTTGATCAGGCTGATGATTCAAAAGTTTTCTCACCATTCCCCCACTGCACAAAACAACCCTTCTTGTAAACAAATGAGTAACAGTGCACCCTCTGACATCAAACACAGGAGGCAACTGTGCTATGTTACAAACCAAAAACTGTGGATTTCCTGTCTACACTAAAAACTGAGCTTTTAAATATCTTCACATTGGCAAGGGCTCTGTTTTTAGAGATGCAGAAACAATTTGTGCATGGATGACCTGCAAATGCTGTGCTCTAGAAGGTTAAATGACTAATTTCACCTATGGAGTTTGGTTGGTTTGGAGAGAGCGATATTTAGCTTGTATAACACTGCAAAATGCTGATGGTAAAGCTGCGCAAATATTTTGAATATTGTGTAAACTTCCTCTCTCAGATTCTCCACATAGGGGCGTGTCAGCCGGCATCTACTATAGGTAATACACTATTGATAAGTACGTCATACAGCCCTAGGAAATACTGTCATGGCATGGCCCGCGCTGTTGAACCCGGGGTTGAAGTACTGCAAGGCTGATGAGGTGATAGATGGCAGGTGTGTAGGCCGGTGATGAGCCGACTGCAGACAGGTGTGCAGGATGAGCCGAGCTGGGAGCCCGGAGAGTGAGCTGGGAGGACCGCGCCCACCAAAACACACACGAACACAGACAAAGAGAAGCAGACAGGGGAGCACTGGGAGACACAGGGGAGAATAGGAAAGATAAGGAAATGCAACCCTCTCCCCACTGAAAAAATAAAAAAAAAAACCTTGAGATTGCACACAACACAACAAAACAAACAAACAAACAAAAAAATCCTCAGGAAAAAAGTACAGCCATGTAGTGAGGCGGAAAATTTTTAACATTTTGGGTGGGTGAGGCGTGTTTGATTAGGCTCATTATAGAAAAGGGTGAAGGTGATCAGTTGTCTGCTTTGCAAACATTTAGTTTAATGTTTATATGTTTTTTAAAACTGTAAAGCCCACTTCCAGCTAAAGGCTGGTACTAATATGAAATTTCTCTTCTGTCGCAGATTCGGTTTGACTGGTTAACTTTGAAGTGCTGTTCAAATGAAGAATTGATACATGAATCAAGTCATCTCTAGAGCCTTCTCTAAGTACTGTCTGACTCCCTGCCAATTAATAACCCAGTACAATTTTCTGCAGAGACATATTTCATGAGTGTGAATCACTTCTGAAATTACTGTGGGGACCTGCTGATAGTTTAGCTCCTCAGAACTGCAAAAACAGGCCTGTGAAGGAAAAAAAAAACCTTGAGTCTCTTCAGTGAGACACATACTTTTACATTGTTGGGAGAAAAAGCTATTTCTTTCAAGTGTGTGGAATTTATACCTGAAAAAAACATTTATTTATTATTTATTGGAGTCAGTCAACACAGCGTTTCATATAAATATTAAATTTATCAAGCATTACCAGTATAAAGGACATTTCATCCCAACTCCAACAGTCTCTTCCTTTGGCTGCGACCTCCAACAGTCAGGATTGCTCAGCGTAGGCCATCTGGTCAAGGACTTCACCAGCAGATGCATTATTTTTCAAATCAATACCTCCACATCCCAGAAAGTCCTGCTTTGAAAGAAGACTAATTTCGTTATCAATCCATGCAGGTAATGATCTCATTAATTCACTGTTGATTCATTTTCAGCTGAGTGGATATTAACCTTTTGCCAGTAATCATTAATTTTCTGTGGGAGAGGTGTGGTATGTTGTGATTGCAGCTACATAAACAAAACAATTAATAGGCTCCCAACATTAGAGGTCCTTCATGATGTCCAGCTGACTTCTTACACCCCGATGATCGATTTATTGATTGCCCCCCCCCCTACAACACACACACACAACCACCACCACCACCACCACCGGAACTGCTCTAATCTCTCACCCCAGAAGTGACATGGGGGATTATTTGTGTTGTTTGGTGTAGTCATGCATGTATTTTGAGGACGATTATCATGCTCTGAATACTCATAACTTTGCAGCAGGCAGTCAGTGATTACTGTACAGCACCTGGTTACTGCTTCTCAGTTTGCTTCAGGCCAAGTTCACTGATACTGGCTCACTATTATTGATTATTTAAAAGTTTTAATTGATAGTTGTATTGTTCTGGTAATTGTCTGTATGCATAAATGATCTGTTTGCAGTACAAGCACTATATTTCCAGCTTTATATCCTTACTTCTAATCAGAATTATTATACAGTCAGAACAAGTGGGTGATTTGCCAGGGATGAAGGGGCAATGCTACCCCCACTTTGTTACCCTGCCATCACTCCACTACATCCACTAGTAGAAAAGAGAGTGCAGGAGCAGAGGGGTTGTTTAGTTGAATATGTTAGTCTAGTCCAGGGGTGGGCAGCCTTGACTATAAAAAGAGCCAGTTTTTGGACAAAAAAAGAAATAAAAAAATCTGTCTGAACCTGCAACTATTAAATTCTCTATTTTCTCCAGAGACATTTCCTCTTTTGGATCTGGCAACCATAACTAGGCTAGGGAGACTCAAGAATAGACTCTGGCAAAATATAGTGGAAAAGGCACTGAGCTGTAGACGTAGGCTATGATGCAGATTTTAGAATCACATTAGACCTTTTAAATGAAATTTTTTAAAGAACCATTACTCATTTCCATATATTTTGCTGTCTAAGTCACAGCCACACCACTGAAAAGCTCTGGAGCCACAGGTTGCTGACCCCCCCCCGAGTCTAGTCTGTCCTGCTGATCCTTAATCTGACCCTGACCATGGCTCTGAAATATCAGTAGCCTGAAGACCAAAACACATCAGACAAGGACGTGGGGTGACGCATCTGCTACAGCCACAGCAGAGTGCATCTGTTATAACTGGCTGAATCTGCTCCACTGACCATGTAAGTCCAGCTCATCTCAGTTTTTACAAGGCTTGTCTGTTCTTTTCTCCAACAGGTAAAAACTGTTCTGAGTTTGTCACACTGCAGAAACGTGTTATTAACCGCCCAGCCAAATTTGAATGATTAAAAATGGCTAAATATATAAAATTAGGTCTTTAAAACATGAAAAAAAAATGAGTAGCTTCCTCTCCTCTGAAATGCTGGGGACGTGTCTGCTCCACTGCCCCAAGAGTCAAACACCACTACGACCTGAAAAATGTACGCGCCATCTAGCAGCTTTATTGGGCTTGTACAGACATGTTTGAGCCAGAGCCAGAGGACAGTGACCTATCAACTCATTTGAGAATCCTTAGTTAGTTCCTATTAGTCTGCAAAAGGAGGGTATTTTTTTCTTTAGGGCTAGGTTACTGGAACAGCAGCAGTAACCGGCAGCTGATTGGGACTGAAAGAATTTCTAAAGGTACGTTCACAATTGACCGTTTGCGAGGGTGTCAAGGGGGTCAGTGTCATTTTCTGAGCGGCTTGTGGGACTTGTATGGTCCTACGGGCCCCATGGCTCCGGTGCATCATCTGACATATTTCAGGTCTGACCAAAAAAACACAGAAATGGTGAAAAACATCTTAAAGCTCTACCTCCACAATTCAGCACTAGATGATTCCCAGTCTTTTCACATGTTTTCACCAATATTTTCTAACATGTTTTATGTGTTTGGAAGAAAATCTCTGAATTTCTTTAACATTGACTTTTAAAATAAATACCTCATTGTACCAGAGGCAATGCAGCACAGCAGAGATGTCTTGTGGGTGTTTTAACATTGCACATTAAAATAATCGATGAAATCAATGTGTATCCATGATCCTGTAGTTAACATGATCCAGTTAATTAATTCAGTACTAGTTAATATCGCCTATACTTCCAAACATTGCATAATCAACTGCATTACTATGAGTTTTCCTACTTTAAATTCCCTCAGAAATTGCAGCTTGCCACAACCACAGGTTACAAAGATGGGGTTCAGTGTAGCAGGTAAAAAAAAAACCCTTCTCCACCCAGCCTACCGTGTCCCATTTAGTGTGCTGATAAATCCATGGCGCTGTCCGTGGTGCTGAAGGAGCAGACAGATTTGTCATCGCACCTTTTTCTCTCGGTCCTGGCCTTCTGTCAGTTTCATCTTGGATCAATAATGTTCTCAGGAGTCATTCCCAAAGATTCGTTCATGAGTCGGTTCAATTATGGTTGGTTAACAAAACAAACCAGATTACTTAAAAGAATCAGTTTCCTCATCACTACGGTGCTTGCATTGGGCTGATACTGATTAAGACCAATCCTTCAAAAAGTTATTTGCCTCCGAGGAAAACATTGTGTCATCTTCTGTATACTGAAACTGTCTTAGAACAAGTTTGTTTTTCTCTGAGAAGTTGCCATCAGCAGTAATCCAATAAAAAAAAAAAAAAAAAAAAACCCCAAAAAACATTACATTCAAGTTCTGTCAAACTGCACCATTACTGACGCTCACTGTCGCTACTTCTGTGTAAGTACACTACATGGCGTGCGAGTCATTTTTAAAGTGATGGTAATTACAGTTGCCAGAGTCACTGAAGTGACTCTCGTGTCCACATCTCTCCCTGACAACTCAATTCACTCTATAATGTTCAAATGTTCGTGGCCAAGTGAACACAAGCCCGTACTGTGCATCTTTTCCCGCAAGCCAAACCGCATTTGAATATTGGGTAATATATAATGCTGCAAATTACATTCACTGTTTTTGCTTTCAGTGCTCCTCACATGAGCCTCACTTCACTTTATGGGCTTCCACGCCAGAATACCACACTCATTCATTTTTTACTGACTGCTCTGAAAGACACCGACAACAGGGTCCAGTAAATCCTCCACCAAACAGGGAGTTTTACAGAAACAAGACAACTGGAAAAAAGGTGCATAAAGCAGATGTGCCCAGAATGGTAAGGCATGGTGGTGCAGTCAAGTTTAGTAAGATACTGGTGAATGCAACATACTGGTTACATGTGGAAGATTTACGTTTAAAATATTTAATGAACAACAAGGGTTACACCAAATAAGCATCATTATTCATGTCACCGTGGAGCATAAAACTGTGAAAAGTTTGAGGAGATGAAAAATACTGTATACTGTACATCTCAGTTTAAATCAGAATGAAGTTTTATAGCTTAAAGGAACCAGATGACAGTGGAGAACGAATACTTTGCGTAGGTAGAAGAAAGAAGTGAGTGTTGCGTTACAGCAAGACTAAAGGGAGGCAGAAACTTTCACACTTCAGGGAATCAACACCCAGTGGCCCATTGTCTGGCACTAATGAGGGTATTTTGTGTGGGGGAAGAGTGTCAAAAGTGTATGCATTCATTTTCCAAGTGGATTCTTTTCTTATTAAAGAAATGCAAGAATGCAAAATAATGTGAAATATTACAGAAAATAATAGGTACATTATAAAATTACAGCATGGATTCAGGAAACCGTCAGTTGTCAGTGGTCTGATGATTCAGACACATCTTAAAAGGAAGTAAGGGAGACTGGGGACGGTTGCAACTCTTTTGCATTTCTGTCACTTACTCTGAGACTATTTGGATTAGACCAATCAATTCTTGCTATATTAAAGTTACATCTGTCACTCTATTACCTATACTATTTAAAGATATTACATATTGTTTGCAATTTTTTATCTGAAACAAAGAAGTCAGATGTTGCAACTGACCCCAACCCTCAGGGCAGTTGCGTTATAATCAGGGGACAATTGCAACACATTAAAAATACATTGAATGTCAGTAATTAAATGTTGCTTTTTGACTAATTAAGCATTATTCTGAAAATATGCATGGTTTACAATATTATAGTATTTTGTTTTTTATAAATTTTACTGACATTTATCAAATAACTGTTTGTTTATGTGTAGAATGTAAAGATGCTAAGGATGCTATTCAATCTCTCTATATTTCAGTGTGAGACAGGAAGAATTGAACAATTTGCAATGCAATGACTTGTTTTAAACATGTGCATTTGTATTTGGATGAACTATCTTTTTATATGCCCTAGAATGACTTGCATATGTTGAAAAATACTGTTGTGTGATCTGTTTTGATGTGGCTGCTTAGGTTGGGGATGGGGTGTTGCAACAGTCCCCACTCAAACAGCCAAAGAACACTATGTGTGAGTTGGACACATGGACACTAGTCACCTAGAAGTCAACAAAACAAGGATTCAAAGTTTTAATCAATTCATACAAAAAGTCTGACAAAAATACAACTCACAAGAAGTTCTGTTTTTTATTGTTGTTGTTGTTTTTGTTTTGTTTTATTTTGTTTTGTTATGTTTTGTTTTTCAAAAGATGCAGCGGCAGGTTTAAGGTGTCTTCTTGGTGAGGAGAGGGTCTAACTGTATGAATATCATCACTGAAGCATGTCTCTGATTGGAGGATTAATACTTGTTGCAACCGTTCCCTGTTGCAGCTCTCCCCGGTTTACCCTATAGAGAGACAACTGATTCAACCACCACAACTGGGCCCAGTGTTGCTAGCTAGACTTTTCCATTTGGTGGCTACCCTATGATGGAGTGAGCTACCTAACTCTGTTCAATCGCCAGAGTTCCTTTCAGTCTTTAAGAAAAGGCTGAAGACGTAACTGTTTCATGAACACCTTTGCACAGACTGCAGAAGATATCCATAATAAAAAATAAATTAATTTTAAAAAATGCAATGGATCTTATGCACTCTTTGCACATTGTCACTGGCACTGCCTGTAGGCACCTACGTCCTATCAGACTAGAACGTTGCTCCATGGCACTTACCCGTGTTGCTGACTAGATCCTTGCTTGTGTTGTATCAGCTCTCGGATTTACGTCGCTTTGGATAAAAAAACATCTGCTAAATGAAATTGTAAACTGTAAATTGCAGCGGTGTAAAATATTAAGATTGATAAGAAACAGTGGCACATAAAAATATAAATAGGGGCAAACACTGTTAAAAATAACTATTAGGATGGATGAAATAGGCCTTGTAATTCTTATCATTTCCCTCGTGTTAAATCTATCCTCAGCGGGCAGGAATGCTGACAGCGGCATCTTTTCACTATGTATGATTGCTCACTCTTCCAGCTGGTCATGACAACAGTTTACATTTCCTATCAACATAAATTTTTCCTCCAAATGTTACTAAATGATATACTATACCCTCCTGCACCAGAACTACCTCTGTCAGCCCGCAGATAAAGTTTGAAGGAGTGCACTTGACCCTACATGTGACAGGCATAAATCTTAGGATGATGAAAAGCATCGTGGGCCTGAATGCAAATAAGACCAGAATCACAATTTTTGGGCCACGAGAGATGCAGAAACTCTACATCTGCCATGCAGTATTTTAAACACCAGACAGTTGCAGTGATGACCTTAGACTGAATTTATTTCTCTGCCTCAAACTTGGACTTGTTACATCTTCTGCAATTTAAACTGTTAGTGCCTTTGTTCAAACACAACTTAATATTCTGCTTTGTCAGAGGTCAGCCAAAATTATATTTCACTTCTACCACATTTAATACCCTGATCATTTCCTCAATAGCTTCAACATGAAAAGGATTAAGACAGTTCCCTCTAACCTCTTTGTTGTATACTTGTCCTATTGTGTTACATAAATGGCATCCTTAAAGGGTAAATTCACCACTTTGTTATGTGGATGTCCAGTAAGTGTTGATGGTAAATGTAGTCAATTAAAGCAATAAATCCCTCTGTGCTGCTATATTCATAGAGAATGTTCAGTTTTCCTACTGCAAAATATGTTGTTCCTCCTGCAGCCAGTGATGTGAGTATTTTGTCACTTATACCGCTATGTTTTGGCCAACAAAGTAATTACTGTAGGCTCAAGCACAATGCATGTTTCCTTAGTTGTTCACATGACATTCGACTGTACATCTCTGAAGGATGAAATTATGCTGTAGCCATAAACTCTGAGGGTAGAGGCCTTGGTGTTATCCTAGATTCAGATCGAACCTTCCAGTCCCACATTAGCAAGGTGACAAAAACATATTTTTTTCCACCTTAGAAACATAACTTAAGATGCTGAAAAAACTGATTCATGCCTCTCTTTCAAGCCGACTTGATTACTGTTATGCACTTTTTTTCGGGTTTACTGAAAAAAGAAACACCGAGAGACTTCAGCTCAGTCAAAGCTCTGGCACTTGGCTAGTTTTAGCTGCTCTGCACTGACTTCCTGTTACATTAAGAATTGATTCTCCTTAGATACAAAGCCCTTAATGGGCGAGGACCAAGCTACATTGCTAACCTCCTTGTTCCCTACTTGCCTTTAAGACAGACAAAAGAAAATCAAGAATGCGGTTGTCACTTAATGCCAAAAAGCTCTGCTCCCTGTAGATATCAGAGAAGCCAGCATGCTAAATATTTTTATAAGAAAACTAAATCTTCAGTTGGCTACATTAATATTAACACTGATTGGACATCCACATGAGAACTGGATGAATTTTCCCTTCAGAGATCATAGAAAATAAAAGCTGTTCATACTACTCAGGTTTCAGGTTTAGGCAACTTACTTTGCACTCCAGTGGAGCCTCATTGTTTTTCTTTCCTATCTTGAAGACTTTTATGTGAGGCTATTGTGGTGACTTTGGTCAATTATACACAATGTACAAACGAAGAAAAGCTCTTAACTTCCAGTCACACCCACACACACACACACACACACACAAACATTACGGTACTTCTATTCCTATGAGGACCCTCTACTGATGAGTCATTGACCTAAGATAACCGTCTGGTGGATACATCATTACAAAGGGCTAAGTATTTTGCAGGCAAACAGACAGAGCACTAGTCTAAATTCAAGATTCAGAGGATATTAAATGCACTATATGATAAATTTTTCTTCCATTTGATGCATTGTGTAGCCGTAACAAAACACTGGATGGGTTCAAATATTTCACTCCACTTGACTTCTTTATAATCATTTCATCTGTATACACTCCCAAAATTAAAGCACTGGACAGTACCAGATAAAGATAATATAATGTGACAGTGTGGAAAATTTTAATTTTAGAGGGGCATTACAGTTCAAGTAGTCACAATCAGCGCTACACGCCAAAGTGTAACCTTTAACTTAATCCTTTCCCAAACTCCAATTCTAACCTCAACCCTTCACTGATGCCCTAACCTTAGAAAAGCCTCTTGATGTAGTAAGTACCTGCCAAAATCAGCTCATTTTACAAGAAAATGTCCTCAATTTTTGAGGCCTGCAGCTCAAATTGTTGCTCATAAACGTGGAAGTACCAGCTGAAAAACCAACATGTTCATTTATCATGCACAGATGCATTTCTGTGCACATTTATGTTTGTGTCTGAATAATATCTTTGCTGTTGACATTTGCACGTTTTTTTTGTTCTTTATTATACCTCCACCCGCTCTTTTAATAACATTACCTTCCCCCATTGACTTAATTTCTTTTGTTTTCACTCTCTGCTGGCAGACCTGAGTGTGAAATGCACTTTAAATAAAAATTTGATTTGTTTTCATTGGAACGATATGGAGCAAACAATTGCTCTGATTTAATCTTTTAGTGGGTGGCAACATGTCAATATGTTTGTTCACTGGACTGAGTCTGTTGCAACCATTGCATCCCGATGCTGACAATGCATAAATGATGCAGGACTCAAAGTCATGCCAGGTTTTCGCCTCAAGCAATCCAGCTCCTAAGCAAAACAGTGCAGACTAATGTTAAAGAGAAAAAATATGGTTGGTGCATGAAAACATCATTAGTCTCTTATAGATAACTCCCACGTCTCTGAAGAACATGCTGGCTTATATGAAGGGCATCATTTTCAGCATTTAACGTCATATGTGGAAGTAAAGTTGTTAAGTGAGTGACAATGAGAGAAAGACAACAGAATACACAGTCCAAAAAGAAAAGAAAACTCCTGTAAACAAAGGAAATATAAAGACAGTACAACCTCAGATATTGAACCACTGTGTATGTGTGTGTGTGTGTGTGTGTGTGTGTGTGTGTGTGTGTGTGTGTGTGTGTGTGTGTGTGTTTCTTTGATACGTCCTCTCGGGAATACAGTTTGAGCAGGTTTCGTGTAATGAACCTTCTTGGGATTACACTGCTGTATGCAGGTATTCCCAGCTCTCTGTCCATGCTGTCAAACAACAAGCGATATGTTAATGTCTCCGACAAATAAGACAATCTCCCGTCTGCTGGAAAAGCCAATTTGTGCAGCAGAAACCGACTCTCAAAGACCTAGTTTATAATCAAGAAAGAAGAAGTGGATTCATATTACCAAGGGTGCGCACAGATTCTCCAAACATATTGATTCTACTTTTTTCTTAAGAGAATAGAATTTTTTTTTTTACAGGTAAGAGCAAGTAAGAAACTTTTTGGGGGTTTAAAGGTAAATCTTTTTGAACAAAAGACCATAAATTGTAGCAGAATAACCTCTGTTCCTGAAAATTGTTTGGACACTCTACCTTCATTTGAATAGTGAAAAAAGGCTTATCATTTAATTGAATAGGAAATTGACAGCATATGAAATCACAGCAGATAGCAAGATGAGGAAGGATGTGCAGGAGACACAAAATAACTGCATCCCATGGAGGTCTAATAGAAAGACAGAGCAGGTGGGGATTCATTGTGGAGGGATGAAGTTGAGTTTTTTTTTGATCCAGACCTGCTAGAAACTCCACTGAGGCACATTCATTTGTTACAGAAATACGTGAACGACTGGCCAGAGTGTTTTCACAGTAGTACAGTATGTGTACCTCCCAATTATAATTCAGATGCATTGCTTTCAGAGTCTGAGTCATTGATCTGTTTCAGGAGGAGATTTATATGCGTAGGCTAGCGGGCTAAAAATCCTCATTCTGAGCATAAACACCCCTTGTTGTTTCAGTGATATGCAAACCAGTCATACAGCAAGGAGAATCTGGCCCTAAATTGAGACAAAATTCATTTCGAGAAAGTCAGTCTGCAGTGAACTGAATATAGCTCTCCACTGTGACCAAATGTCCAAAGGCATTCACAGTGTTGTGACTTGAATCAAATGGACGCCCGAGGCCATGCACAGACAAACTAAAACATTTTGAAAACCATTTCAGCTCCTAAAAAATGAAGAACCCTTCAACATCACACCTTCAAATGCGTTTTATTTTCTGACCTATTTTTGAAAATAGCAAAACAAAACCACTTGATGGCTGCGGCTACCTGGGCACAAGGACAGAGGTAAATCTGTATGTCACATCATGTGTGCACACAAAAAAAATTAATGTGAAAATATATTAATATGGCACAGTGTATGCATTTATTCACCCTGCAGGGTATGTTAATTATAATTATACCTCTCCGTGTTATGATACAGAAATAGTATCTATGTGACTCTAAAGAAACGCGTCTCCCCAAACACGACACCAGGCCAACATGCAGCCTTTCACCTTTCTATTTTAACACTGACTCCAGGCAGCGGCTTCTAATTTTAAAAGTGTTTGGCTGATTTGGCTCAGAATCAAACCCCACGAATCCTCCTTCAGACATCCGCATCCTGCTGTTTGCTCCTACATATTTTTGTCTAAGTCATCGTAGTTAATATTATATGTAAACAACTGCTCATGCAGAGACGATCTCACGTTAACTTCTGAGCATGAAACAGCTATCCATGCTAAAAAACACCATCTCATACCTCATTAAGCTCCAAATATTGACAGATGAGGAGTGATGATTTTTAAAATCTGTACACGTCATGTCAGTGTATGATTTTCTGCCAGTCACTGTCAGCAGGACAACTCAGATGAAAATTTTTCCAAATTTTTCAGGGGATAACATTGATTTTCCTAATCAGTCCAGGAAACACTTCACTTCTCCCCAGACTCGAGGAAGCTCAGGCAGGCTGCAGGAGTGCAAGACGAGCACAACATTGTAATTTGACAATAATAACTTACAATGAATCCTACACTGTAAGTCGATCAGCTGGTTATCTATCGATTGTCTGTCAATTTAAAGCTCAGGCCGTTATCCCGAAAACAAAAGCCCACTTCTACCACTCTGGAGTTTGAGTTCAGTGTCTGCCTCCTTTCTGCTTGCAAACACTTACTCATTTGGCTAATATTTAGCCATAATTTGAACTCTAATTAACAAAAAACGGACTAATAATAACAAAAGATATGGGCCAGAATAGAAATTTGGCAGGAGGACTCCAGGGCTGTAGCACTGTTGTCAGAGAAACGAGTGTTTTAACTCAGCGTGTTTCCTTAATCTCTGATGACATATCGTGGTAATTTTACAAGTTATTACAGTATATATATGTTCCAGATTTCTCCTTTAAGTTTAAATAGAGGGAAAGAAACGTAGATAATATGTAAAACATGTCGGTAAAATCTTGCTGATTTCAGTCAGCAAGCAGAAGAGGAAGAAGAGACAGTTGTTATATCCACAATAGAAGAAATGATATGTTTGCCTGCTGGATATTGATAATATGCTTTCTGTTTCAAATGTGAGTAAACCCACTAAAAAACGGCCAGTAGATGAGTCTTGTTTTTATTTTTATTTTTTTCCCAGATGTGTCACGCTCAGTGTCATGAACACGATTAAAGGCAGGGTTAGGGAAACAGTAGAAAGCAGCATGGAGGCCAGTGACAATGTTACTGAGTTTCCATTTTTATCTCCTGTACTTCAGTCTCTCTTTCAAACTCAGCAGTGACTAATTTAGGACAATGTTCCAGTGCTGTTTGAATGGAGGCGGATGGAATTTGAGTCGTATAACTTACAAAAGCGACAAGCCCTCATGGTCAGAAAAGGGGCAAAAATTAGGGTGTCCACCTGGGCGTCATGTTTCCATCATAAATACCCGGGAGAGTCATTTGACCAGGGAATGAATACTTGATTGTAGTCTGTACCACTGAAGACAAAAGCAGGATGTTAGTTAGTTTGTGGGTTTTTTGTCCAGTGTAAAAGAAACTTAAAAAACATTTTGTCATAATGTGCCTGTGTGGAGTTGGATTTTGTTGGCTAGCTAAACAATGACCACTCTCATTAGTCCTCAACTCTTTTTTAATATTGTCATATTTGTATTTTATGTACTTTTTATTGATTTTTTTTTTCATGTTTGTGTGTGTGTGTGTGTGTGTGTGTGTGTGTGTGTGTGTGTGTGTGTGTGTGTGCGTGTGTAACTGAAATCTATGTTTCCCTTTGGGCGATAAATAAAGTATAAGACATTAGCACATTAATACATACAAATATGGCTGAGCAAGAAACATTCACAGGGTTAAAGGGGTCAAAATGTTGGTTGGAGCATAAATATTAACAGATGCTACAGAGAGTCTGGGCAACCATTACATTCCATGGAAAATCAAACATAAACGTGCTTCTGTGAAAATGAGATTTACACTTTTTGAACAGCCGACGTCGCGTCTGAGTTCACAGCTATGATACATAATGTTAAATTATCTAACTGCCCCTTCAGTTTCACTTTTGCGCCTTTGTGGAGGAGGATGCTAATGGAGCCATACTGGCCACTGCCATCAGTCCTTGTATATTTTAACTCTTTCCAACAATTTAAATGTATTTGTTATTTATGTGTGTAAATGAAGTGTTTATGTGTGCTTGTGCTTTTCTTGCCTCAAATTGCTGCTTGAAAGATGAATAAAGTACATATAACAGATATTATTACATACAAATATGGTTGGATAGAAAAACATGCACAGGGTTAAAGGGAACAAAATGTTAATAGCCACTGACGTTAATCCTTGTATATCAATTGTACTTTAAATTCAGGGGAATTTGATTTTAATAATATTTTATTTTACTTTAATTTTGAATCAGTTTACAAATGCACCAATTGGGATATTCTACATTATGGGTCAGGAAAAGATTAGGAGAGATTATTTCACCTTGTGTTTACTAATCAGATTATAAAACTTATCTGCCAAAGATGTATCTTTGATATCAGTTTTTCTGTTCTAAGCTCAACATCCCCGAGTCTCTGATAAACACTGATGTTACCCATGGAAGCGTGTATCAGTGTACATGGATGTTTAAATGTTTAAATTTCTCCCGGAGCTTAAATCAAATGTTTGTGAAAGAAGCCCAAACAGTCCGTCTGTTGTTTATGAGGCTTAGAGATGCGAGTGTGGAGCTTTCGGAGACTCAGAGAAAAACGCTCTGCGCATACTGGAATCTGTTTATACTGTTGCTGTTACAAAATAATATTTGATTTCAAGGCAGGAGGATTTATCTGCCTTACAAATCAAGGTTATACTGAGCGACAGAGGATAACTCATCCAATTTCTGTGGAAGAAGGGTTCGCTCTGCGGATGACAAAAAAATCAACACTCATTGGCTGCGGTGTGATATAGATGACGAGGTCAAAAGGAGATGGCAGAGGAGTCTTAATTAAAAGTCACTGGTGATACGACCCAAATTCAGCCTGTCCAGTCATTTCTTTACTGACAAAGAATCATTACATTAGATGTCAGAGCGGATCAATATTCTGACAGGGTGAGGTACCCTCGCTCCCGTCTCCCTCGCCAAACCTGTGCATCGACTGCAAACCTTAAGCAACAAGAAGGATGAGGTCAAAGATTTGTTCAAATCAGCACCTCCATCCCAGCAGCTAAGACAGGGGGAATCACTCTTCGTTTGTTGAGGCAGACTGTACCAGCGAGGCATCATTAAATTCCTTCTCACTGCTTATTGTGCATAATTCATATTCAGCGGTTGAAATATGAATGTTGCTGTGTTGCAGAAAGTCTGCTCGACCGAGGCACAAGACGAGGGCCAGAACCAAACCTCGTGTGGGACTAAAGGCTGGAGGAAAAAGCGTGCGGGTGAGGAGGACTCCTTTGGACAGTTCTGGATCACCTGCAGCAAAAATCAATTTTGAATGTTATCCCGAGACACACGGGGAACAGATAAACAGTGACGGCCATTTAATTGGTCATTATGTGAAACATTTTCTCATTCAGATTATCCTTTGCAAGAGATTTCAAGAAAGTGATAACACCATGCACCACTGAGATATTAAAGTCACAGCAGTACTTCATAAAAATGCATTAAAAAGTGAAAAGTGCTGTAATCATTTTATCATTACTGGGACGTGTTCATGTGCAGTCTGAGCACATGTTGTCTGGACAAACAGGCTCTGTATCTACAGCTTTCTAGGCCCTTACACCAAAACTTTGATTTCCTCAAATACTACAGTCTTGTAAATTAAGGAAAATATTACTAATGAAGTTTGGAAGTTTGGAGAAAAAAAAAAGAAATTTTGTCAGACCAGAGACATGCCCTGGAAAGTGGTGCACTGATTAATATTATGATAGCTTGTAAACAATATCAAAATATGAAAGTCTAAGAAAAGTAAAGACGCAGTGATCACACTTTCTCTTTAGTTTCTCCTGTTGGAGGGACTGTAATTAAGGAACAAATATTCAACCTTTTGGCACATTAACCTGTGTAGAGACCAACATGATACTGTAATTCCACTACATTTGGCTGTAACTACATGTACCTTTTCTCAAATTAATAACACAATAACAATTATTGTTTTTTAAATGGGCTTATCACTTGCCATACCTGAAAACAGTAGACAGCTGCAGAGGACATGTAGCCTGTTCCCCGATATATGATCTAATGTTTCCTGAGCTTACAGTGGCGCGAAACAGTTTGGGTGACGTGAGCTTGCTTTTCATCATATTATGATTGTTCATCATATGATTATTTATTAACTACTGTAGCAATGCTTGATTAGCATCCATCTTCCTGTGGGTCAACTGAATCATATTGTCTAAACCACAGGCAATAAAAGTGTAGCTTACAGGTGAATGCCATTCATCGCTGCCCTCTGGTTGTCAGGAATATTCTCCTCCATCTCTCCTTAAGGCTCATATTGTTATTTGGGCGTCATCTGTTCCTTTTTTTATTTTATTTTTAAGTGAAAATATGCCTACAGATGACTAAAACTATGCTATTAGCTGGGAAACAATTAGACCACAGCATTAGCTGTACCTAGTCCCAATTCCAATGTGATAACAATACCATAGAAATATATATTTACACATTTTTCTAAGAGTATATCCAAGGGTTTTCTAATAAAATGGTCACTAGGACATCCCAAGAACCCCCTGCTTGGGAGTAACTGAAGCATAAATAAAGTATAGTGCTCTTTCCCTTGCTAAAAATAAACTTAAAGGCATCAGAACAAGTGCTGTGGTGGACAACAGGTCATATAAGAAGTGACTGTAATTTACCTGATTTCCATATTCTGGCTTTATCTTATCTATAAAACTGGCATAATATTATAATATAATATGGGCAGGCCATGAAAGCTCCTATTGGCTCAACAGAGCTGTCAATCAAAAGTTAGGCTGCAGTGGAGAGAATGAGGTGCTGCAATGGCATATTTGCAGTGTTTAAACACAGAGAGAGAGATAATCGAAGTGGTCGATTACAACTTCTGCCACATTGTTTTGCCATTTGTGTGTATTTATTGCTGGAATACATTTATTTTGGACTAAATAAGTCACTCGATTTGATCAACTGGAGCTTTTTATCAACATTTGGCTGAGTGGGAGAACCTCAACGATAACACACAGTAAGTCGCCTAACTGTTGAAATTTGATTTCTGGCTTGTCATGCTGACTGTAGCTGCTGTTGTGACTGCATGATAAATTATTACTACACATATACTGTAACTCAGCTTCCTCAAAAATATTACACATCTCTAGGAGCAAACTTATGAATGCCTAAAAAACAGTGTGCAGCTCTATTCTATAGTGAATCTGTTAATTTACATTCTTTAAAGCTCCATATCCCTAAAGCATAATTTAATATAGGAGAGACACATGCATCATAAAGTTACGAGTAAGTACCCAAGATCTTTACATATTTTAAACTTGTTGGCAATAGACTTTACTGTTCTCCCAGCTAAATGTGCCAACATTTTAGTTCCAACTTCAAAAGTTGTAAATTAATCAAAAGGAAATCCTAAATATTTATATTCAGGTGTGTATTCCAGTGTTACAGTCCCAGAAGTCATTTTTTCCTCCTACTCAGAATACTTATTTTTCTGAAATGAATAATATGTGTTTTACTTTGGTTTATTGATAAGCTCCATCTGCAACACCGGGTCTTTAACAAATTAAATAATCTTCAGATTCAGCCGGTAGAGCACCGCCTACAACAAAATGCCCAGAGGTAATTTCTCCAACCTCATGAAAGTCAGACCTCAACAGGGAAAAACAGCTAAAAATCTTCAGATGAAAGAAAATGTGTTTGTTTGTTTCAGAGCCTCAACAAATAGCACATTATCACAATTTTAATTAAAAAAAAACTTTATGCATATGTCATACATCTTAATGTAAATATACAAAACAATAGTTACACATCACATGTATATCACATTTTCTCTGTGGTTCTTCACATTTTCCAATTGGACCCTTAAGCTCTTTCTTTCCCTTTTCTATGTAATGATGTGTCACATCTCCATGAGACTTCTCCTGGTGCTTGGTTCACTGCAGGGATCACTAGTGGATCAATATAGTGTGGATGTATTCTTGCTTTATTCACAGGGATCTAGCTCCCCCAGCTTTGCTTGCATTTAGGTGAGCCGCTCCTCTTGTGCAGTGATCCCTACAGAGTGATTCACTGTCCCATCTCTCTCCTGTATCCTCCCAAATCCTTCTAAGTTGGCCTGCTTTCAACCCCCCCCGAAACATTATCAGTCAGCAAGCGTCGTGTTCACCATCAAGCGCAGAGCATCATTTACGGAAACATTACATTTTCCAGCTGTTGGCGCTTTCCTGCACCAAAATGAAAAACTTCCAAGAATAAAGTGCCACCTGTACCCACAATAATGGACTGAATTTTTTTTTTCTCCGCATGACGTGAACAAAATATTTTACAGATTTGTTTTTATCACAGAACAATATTGGACATAGCGTTCATGTTCTTTCAGTATTAGATTGCCGAGGTTCAGTGGGTGTGTGTGCGTGAGCGTGTATTTGTGTGTGTAGGCGGTCACTTAGCGGTGGCCTTGAGCGCAGGTTACTTCCTGGCTGCAGCACAGTATTAATGATGGGAGTGCAGGTTGGTGTAGTTGATCCTATCTATGGCGCTCATTCATTTTACCTTTCCTGTCACAACCCTGTGAGGAGAATGCATGTAATGAATAATATACCAGAAGACTAACAGCAGGGTAATTACAGGATAATGAATGCACCTGCATTTTGCCCACAATGTCAGGAAAGAAACGACTTGCAATATGCTGGAGGGAAGCTGGAGCTTTATAGCACACTGTCCAGTTTGTGTTTTAATACATTCAGCTGGGCAGTTGTCTGTCAAAACAGCATTTTTCAGTTCCCTGCTACTCCACTGTTATTCGTAATGATGTATTGGTCAAGTAAACATTTCTTAAGTGTAAACAAATCATTTTCTTTCTATTGCAGCATGTAAGTATTGATGAATAGATTGCAAAAAGGTGACTAGAACTCATACAGCAGGGACCCAGAGCAATATACGCAGGGAACAATACAGTAAAAGCATATTGACAAAGATATTTCGTTTTATTTAAGTGCTGTGTCTACTGGGTGTCCAGGTCACTGGACTTAATAGACATCCTACAGTAAATCAATACTTCACTGCTTTTATGGCTAACATAAACATACTTCTACCTTTTACTAGTAATATTTACAAAATAAAACTGCATTGAATGCAACTCTTGTGAAACATTTCTCATGTCTTTCATTACAAAGTGGCATAAATGTATCAATAAAAATATAGATAGAAAGCATGCACCTTGGTTTGTTTTATTATACAACATTAAATCACATTTGTAATAAAGGCTTTGCTCTGGTTCACACTTCACTTATGCCATGGTATGGGTCGAGACTCAATTCTGATTGGCTGCAGGGTGTCCATTAATTCCTGGTAATGGACACCTACTAAGTAGTTTCAGTAAAACTGTTCACTGCTTTAAATTAATGTGCTGGAATGGGTAACCATAGCAATAGGGACACAGACAATGGCTCCGTTTACAATTTATAGACTCAACAGTCCCATTCATATATTCCGAATGCAGCATTTAGATTATTAGTCATAATGTTATAACTATCTGAGGTGATCTGACCATGTTGTGAAACCACAAACTGTAATGTTTGGGGAGAAGCCACAAGTCTGTATGATATCAGACCGTTAACATTTGATTTTGCAATTTCAGAAAAAAGTAAACTACCCAAATCCTAAAGTGTAAGCAGGGAACCTCTAGGTTGGTGGAGCTTGTTGTTACTGTGGAAATGTTGGATGGTACTCATTAGCAGCTGGCTAATGACTAGCTGGGGCGGGACAGGTTTATCTCATATGAACCTGAGTTTCCCTCTTTTCAGCCACACACCTATTTGATTTCCTCATTCATTCATTCAGTCAGCACGCGAGTTTTAGCTAGCCTAGTTCTGCCTCTGTCAAAATGGCATGTCCTTTCTTAACGATCCAGTGGATGAAGGAGCAGCATTACTGCGCAGAGAATTAAATATTCGTCGGGAGATTGTTATCAGACCGCCATAGATGTTCTTGCATTTCCGGACAATTATCTTTTTGAGCGGTACCGTTTCACGTCACAGTCCATAATCTACATACACAACCTAATTATTAATTATTAATTATTTAACAGAACATGATATGGATGAAGACATTTAGGCTATGTGTGGGATAAAACAACTGCACAGTCAAACAGCCACTTAATATTTAGGCTACTTTACAATGTAAAAATGAGGTACCTCCATGAGATTATGCCGAGGTCTTACCTGTTTGAACGATGTTTTTATATTTCATCTTAAACTGCTGCACGTGCGCTTCTCCCCGCAGGATTGCACCTAAATGAAATAACTTAATAGGCTACCATTCAAACAGTTTTCCCCTGTAATATTATTGTGATTGCAAAGGACTACATTTAAACTTACGCATTGACCCGGGCAGCAATGTTCTCCCACGCCGTCTCCCCCTCTTTTGCAGCTGAAGCGGTGTTGCACTTCTTTCTAAAAACGTGTTCAAACTCACCATATGAGCGCATTAAGATTTCCAATTCAAGTGGGGTGAAAAATGCAGCCCTCCTCTTCCCCGTTGCCATGGTGACTCGTCAAATCGGGGCTCCATTGATGCTGGCTTTTTAGTTGTGGTGCACGCGCTTAACTCCAGGTGAAACTACTCCGAGTTGATTAAACCAACTCAAATCAGCTGTTCTGGAACCGGAAACTCAGAGTTTCCTATCTCAGAGTAGATCAACTCAGAGTTTAGGGTTACACTCAGAGTTTGTTGAACCTGCTTTGGAAATGGACCCCAGGCTGCAGCAGACAGTAAACATCATTTGTTTGTAAACATCTTGAAATTGATTTGTTGACAATGACATGGCTGGATAGCTAACTAGTCTTGTTGTTATACTTACAGTCAAATTATATTTATTGTTTGTCAACCGTACAGTGTTGATTTTGAATCTTCCTAGCATAATGTTAGCTTTTGAGTTTGAGTTTTTTTGCTCAAAACTGTTCCACCTTGTCCCTACCTACTGTGCTGTGATTGGCTACTACAACTACGCTGTGATTGGCTAGCACTTGTTGCCTTGATGACGCAGCCTTTTGATTGACAGAGAGCATTTCTAGTGTTGTGAAACCATAAACCATAATCTTTCCTCAAAGCTACCCAAGTAGTTTTTGTGCCTAAACCTACCCAAACTGCAACTAAATACTGAAAATATTTTTTTTAAAACTGAAAATAATAGGTAAAGTAAGTAAAAATAAATAAATAAATAAAAAGTAACAATTAGCTTCAAATGGGGCACAAAGCCCAGCCACCTAGGTGAGAGTTCGTGTTTTTACCTCATTGCTAAATTTCTCCCAATTTACTCTCCTGTTCACAGCTAATCACAACGCAGTTGTTGTAGCCAATCACAGCACAGAAGGGCAGGACTGGGCAGTACAGTCTCAGGGGAAAAAAAGCAGACTAGAAATTTGTCCCATTTCACAAGTTGTGTAATGTTTCATCATTAGCTGGAGTAGTGATAAGAATCTTATGGGATGGTAATTATTGTTCCAGGTATAAGTCAAACCCTCAGGTGTTACCATGGAAACAGAGTTATGGATTTTGAAAAACTTTAGATTTTTATTGCAAAATGCATGAAAATATAAATGAATGATCTTATGTTTTTTGTCTGTTAACCATGGTATAATTAGGATAATACCCTTCAAGATGTCCATAATCAGGAATTAATGGACAAATTAATCATCATTAATAACTGATAATGGACACCCCGATGGACATTATTCCTTACTAATATCATATCTAATGGTCATTTTTCTCACCTTACAGACAGAGAAACCCATGATGTTTGTTAGTACATACTGCAGATTTTTCTTTGCAAGTCTTATGTGCTTATAAGTGCTCTGTTCATAATAAAACTGTAATATAGGTTTAACAAGTGAACTTCTAGAAAAGGAAGATGATGGCATGAACCCAGGATAAATGTTACGGATTTCCAAAAATACAGTCCTTTATAATATGTGGGGCTTTACAAGTCTTTTCCAATAATATATCAAACAGCTGTGTCTAATATCACAGATCTGCCATTCCTTATCACAAGAATAAGATTCAGTGTCAGTTTATAGACAAGGATATAGAGGTGGCATGTGTGTATGCATGTGCTTGTATGTCTCTTTCCGGTCAATTTTATTTTATATAACACTTTGATTTTTATTGTTATACTACATCACAAACACCAAATCTTTAGAATTACCACCTACAGTCTGACGCTGTTCTTGTGGTCGCAGCATGAAAACTGTTAATGATCCAATGGCAATAAATCAAATGCTGGCAAATAATATATAGTATAAAGAAGGAGCCAAATCACTGGGTTTTAAAAATTGATGCATATTTCTTTTAGTGTAGCTACAGTGACCATCACTATGAGAAGGTGAGATATAGACACTTTGTGGTCTATTGTGGGCAGCTCGCAGTATAATTTCCAGAAAATATATAGATCATGCAGAAGAAAATCACTGCATGTAACCTTTGTTCTGTCTATTAGAGTGAAAGGTAGCATAATTACCCCTGAGTACAGTCACCGCTTCACACTGGCCACATCAAGCCACAACTGACAAATTGAGTGTTTTGCTTTGTACTGGAGGCATAGAGTGCCATTCATGTTTAAAGTCCCAATGATTTAATCCCAGTCAATGAAAAGCGTTTTTTTCCTTTTAAATGTTCCTGCTTTGCTCTCTTATTTCCTGATACGCTGTAGCCAATCCATGTTTGTTAAAATCACACTGGACTGACAGGCCTGTTTTGTGTTTCGCTGCAGGATTGAAATAAATTCGACCGATAATGGATGACAATCCACATATCCTTCCATTCTTTCATGCTGTTTCCTGGTATTTCCACTCTACCATGTCAAAATGATCTTTTAAAATGTAAATGATTTTAATATTGTTGGTCTTCCAAAGAAAAAGAAAAGAAGCACAGAATGTTGGCAAATGACAACCAAACCTTTATTGCCAAGGCACGTACGAGGTGTTTGTGGCTCAGTGGTAGAAATTGTTTTTCAGTGTGAAGAGCATTTTCACCATCTGTTATTGTGGCAATTCAAACCGAAATCAAAAACATATCAGCAGATCTTTTAAAACATGTTTTCTGAAAATACAAAGAAAAAAAATTAGATTGCATGCAAAAATAAATTACAGCCCCCTTAAGTCATACTAGCAATGCCAATGTCATTTTCGTCCAGAGTGAAATATCTCAACAACTATTAGACGGATTTTGTACTCTTGTATCATTGTAAAATTGACTTAATTTGTCTTGGGTGATTTCCTGACTTTTCCTCTGGCACCATGAGCTTCACATTTGTGGTTTTGAGTAAAGTGTGGGCTATCAGCAACAACAGTATGAGGTGCTTTGCCAAGAAATTTGTTACAAACATTCATGTTTCTCTCAGGATGAATTGTAATAACTTTGGTGATCCTCTGACTTTTCATCTAAGGCCAGAGGTCAAAATTTTAATTTCTACAATGTTTTGGTTTAGGCTACCTGCAAAACTACATTCTCAGCAGCCTCAGCACTTTTTGTTTGATGCATGCCACCCATCCTTAAATCATTGCAGAATTCTGCAAGGCTTGCGTGTTGAGTGTTTCTTACATTAGGGGGAGGACCAGCAACGTGACAGTAACTTTTTAACTTTGAACCACTGAGACAAGGTGCTGCTGAAAACAGGAATACACACACTCAATAGCTGTCTACCTCTAGCATCCAGCTGGTGTTATATGTGACAGTAGCTGCATCACCTGCATGTTTACAGGCAGGTGATACACAGACTCTGCATGCACAAGAATCAGTTTGCTATGTGACCAGATGAAAGGGTGCACTTGATCAGTTTCTTGATTGTGGTAGGTGACTAGAGTCCCTTTTCCATACTTATGTGCTGGCTTGACTTGACTCTGCGCATCAACCAAGCACAGCAGGGATTTGCATTTCCATTATAACAGGGCCACCTAGTTGAAGGTGTGTCTTTATGTTAATTTCCTGGAAATTCTTCACCATAATTATGCTATTCAAAAGCTTTCATTATGAAGCAGCAAAATTAGGACATGTTGGGCATCAGTATTAACACAACTAGATTAAACAGTAAAACAAAGCAGACATCTGAAAGTACAAACAAGGACGTAGGAGATAAACTAAACTTCAAACTACAGAGATTCAGTTAGAAGCTACAAAAGCACTAAGTACTGAACACACAGAGATTTTAAAAAACACCTTTCTCTCTGCTCTCCTGTACACACAAGTTGAGTCTGACAAAACACATGTGCTCTAGGGGGAGAAAGTGTGGTTGTCATGGGTTGGCTGCAGTTGGCAAGATGTCACTGCGACCTGCTTGGCCCCAACTCCAGAGTTGGTGCATCTCAGACACAACTTAGCACAGCTCAGTGCGTTTTGGAAATATGGAAATGCAAATCAGTGTGGTTTGACTTGGCACGACCACATGCCAGTGGACAAGCCCCATAGTGGGTCGTGCTTTGGTTGTTTGACAAATTGATGAAGTGTGCCAGTTTACCAAAACACTTTGGGACCTGATCAAACTCAGTGTATCCAAGAACCCTTAAATCAGACTAAATGTAATATCAGACTGACTTTTCTTGTAGATTAGTGATGGAAAATAAAATCCTTGCAAGTTCTCCTTTTGTGTCAAGAAGCAAAAAAGTTGTAGCATGATGGGTTCGTGTTAAATGTCCTTACTAATATCAAGCATCCTAATTTGACAACAGCACATCACGATGATGCTGAAATGAAATATTCAGTACTCTATATTTTGAGTTTTAGTTTTTATTGGGTTCAGAGCACACACACACACACACACACAATGTGTATGTTACACATAAAAAGACCTTCACAGCATGGTTGAGATTTGCAAGGTTGCCAGTAAATTCTCTTGAGTTTTGCTGTACTCTACTGTATGCTGCACTGTTACACTTCAATAACCTGAGCTGCAGTGAGTGCATTCAGTAAATGACAGGACTGAAGTTAGCTAATGTTTGCTATAGTCACATAGATTTTCCCTCTTTTGAGAAATCTGACAATTGACGGTGTCTCAGACTTACAGTATTGTAAGTCTGAGCAGAAACTCAGTGGGGGTTCCTGCATGTAAACCCAGCATGAATCATTCTTTTCAGCTGGAATTTATCAGGACATTTATTCAAGGCCACATTCCATTTCAGGTGCTTTGCTGACAGTTTCCTGTCAGCTGCTACAAAAAGAGCTTTCAAAAGATAATAATGTTTTTGGGAGAGGGGGACTGAAATATGGCATCTGCACGTCAGTATAGATAATTTGTCACATCAAAACACACCATAAGAGCACATTACTGTAATGTATTTTTAATGTTATTAGTGTAGGTTTTTTAAATGAAGACATCTGTACATTGTAGTCATGTGCTAATAGGAATCAGACATCTTGCATTATATTCTGCTTATTCTCCCCCCTCTGAGTGTTTTGTCTTTGTTGCTCCACACGCTGCAGGGTACTGCTCTGTTTATCCAGATCTAGTTTGCTTGCTATAACAATATGCCGAGCATGTGTTAGATCATTTTAGCCTCCTTAGCCTCCTTCCGGCTCCCTGTGATTGCGGTAAGATCAGCTGGAAACTACTGGGACACGGTGACTGAGGACTGACCTTGTCCAGGACAATCTTTCAAAGTTATTGAGCCGGGGTGGTGATGACAGTTGAGAAATGCTGGCTACACCACTGAGGATACATCATTGGCTAAAATTGTCTTCATATTGACCTCCTTGAAAAGAATGAACTCATTCTAGCGGTGGCCAGGGCGGAGATCCTGAGAACTGGGGAGGGATACAGTATGAGAGCACCCAGAAACAGCTGGTGTGTGTGTGTGTATGTGTGTGTATATGTGTGTTGTGTTGGAGTATGCAATGGTCCATGTAATATTATGATGTTTTTGAATCACCCCTATGAACAGTCAGACTAATACTTAACACATTTCAGTCTTTGTTCAAGCCTTTAATCCATACCAGAGGGTGTGAAAGTAATCTTGTATTCAAGCCATAAAACAGGCGTCAAAGTAGTTTTCGATTATTTCATTGCAGCATTAGAGTATTGATGGAATAAGTTACCTGGTTAAATGCGGTTTAGTGTGGTTAAACATGGCAAACTTGTATTTGACAATCCACTACCACGATGACCTGTCAGTCAGGATAGAGGCGTGTATACTGGTGCTGTTTACATTTAAATAGCTGTGAACTTGTTTGCGGGTGTTGTGTTGTGTTTTTGTCTTTGAACTTGTGTGTTTTCAGTTCATGAAAGTTAACTGTAACAATTGGGTAGCCTAAAAATGTCTTGTTCAGTGTTTGGTTGGACTAAAAGACACTCTAAGGAGTCGGTTGTACATTTTTTTTTTCCAGAAAGTACATTTTGTTTTAAGCCTGTTTTTTGCTAGTCAGTATTAGCCTCCCAATTAATAACACAGTTCGAATGAATTACAAACGCCGCTTTGCTAACCAAGCTAGCTTGCTAGCTCTAATTAGCATGCTAACAGTGCCTGATCCCACCAGGCTGGTTACCTGTGTTAACCATAAACTGTCACTACTCCCAGGTTGGTCAATTTGGCTCCAAAAAAAAAAAAAAAAAAAAAAAAACACAAGATAATGAGCCAAAATGCCAAACTTTGGCCTTGAAATCACTAGTACACAAACCAGTGGGTGACGTCACGGTGGCTATGTCCACTTCTTCACATTCTATAGCTTGTTATGACTTAACAGTGAGTTGGTTTTAGCTCTGATGTTATTTACCTTTTCTGTGTCAATGGTGTGGTGTTTATTTGCTCTCTCCTCACCAGACTCTATATGACCTGACCTGAACGCAGTCTAAACTTATAAGAGTTTCACGACTCAATATTCATACTTATATTTTGTTTAGAGTAATGATCTGCCTAGAATATCTGAATGGCAAATTCAGTGCAGTTTGTGAAGGCACTGCAAGAATACCTTTATTCACACATTTCTCTTTTAACAAGTCAGCATCATTTTTAAAACAGTGAAAAGTAGCCTAATCAGGAGTAAGATGGAGAGAGGACACTTGGACTTGTGCACCTGGATTCTTTTTGTCACGTCTGAAGCAGCAAAATCATCAAATGAGAGGATCCTATATGAAGCAGGGTCAAGCAGTCACACTGAGGAGGAGACAGGCTTTGATGCTATATGAGGAACTATAAGAAATTAATAAGCTCTCTCTCCTTGCTGCCAGCAGCAAATGGCCAAACAAACCACAGGAATCCCAGCCCAGCGCTGCGTGCAACATATATGTAGACCGAAAGTGATTTTACAGGACTGTAATTATTTTGTTTGCGTGTGTTGGATCTGTATTACTCATATTGGAAAAGTCCCCAATTTAGGAGACATAAATTAATTGGAGAAGGTAACTTAAAGGTGCACTATTTAGGAATTGGCTACCTGGAGTAACTGCTAACTGCTGTTAACTATAGCTAGCTGTAGCTGCCGTTGGGTGGTTAGCTCAGTTAGCCATGTAGCTAACCTGGACTGGGATAGCACCAGGGGAATTTTTGTGTTTACGCTGCTATCACAGGAGTTTTAGACTGCTGGGAGGATGAGGTTTTCAGGCCCGAGGCTGGAGGAACGGGGCTCAGCTGCCTTCCAGTGAACATTTCTGGACTATAATCGAGCACATCCTCAGAGACTGACAGGAGCGAGTTTGACAACAGGGAATACAGTACTGAGGTGACATACAGCAGCTCTTACCAGGACTCTGACTCTGAGGCATGAAACCAGAAAGAGCAAGGGGAGGGTGGGCATCGTGAGTGCCCACCACCAGAGACCCAAGCAGGCCAGGGCTAGCTGACCGCTTTGATTCTGCACCAACCCACATCCTCCTCCTAAAACCCCCCTCAACAATTGCAGGTGCACCGGCAACTAGCACAAGTTTTTCTGGAGCTAACGTTACTGCAGGCAGTAAGCTAGTTTTAGTTTGGGGAATAGATTAAACTTCATCTTTATGTGCTCAAATGTATGCAGTGAACATTAACAGGTCTGGCAAACGTGTGCTTTTGTGTTTCACGTTTTCTGAAAGACTACAAAAAAGACGCCACCATCCAGACTCATGAGACACAGAATATCGCTCCTCTGAGAGCCCCATGCACATCGTTTCTACATGAACAGAAATGCGAAGCTTGACAGGCCCGTGGCTCTCTAGTGACGGTTGCTACTGTATGATTGGCTGTGGCTGTTCGCAGGAGGGACTTAGCAAAGGGTAAAGTACAGGCATTTGTTTTCATGCTAATTTGATCTTATTATCATCACATTTGTTATCATGTCATATGGTTATTTAACACACCTTGGAGGTTTTCTTTGACGGGCAATTTTATAGGGAGCAACAAAAACACCACAATCATCATTCGTTTTATAGAATAAAACCTAAAAATGACACATTCAGTCGTAAAGCATCACAGCCACTCAAGTAACACATGAGCAAATGCGGAAGAACACAATGTTGGTTTAACTCCTTCCGTCTGTTGTATTTTGATTAAAATGACTATAAATTCAATGAGAAGTGAATACAGAACAAAAACAATTATTCATCTCGGCAGTATTTGAGGATAAAACACAAATATGTGATTTGCTTCTGCGACTCGTTTTTTCAGCATTATTTGGATGTTTAATTAGTGTGCCTATGACTGGGGGAAAAAGCATGTTCAGCACAGAAAGATACACCAAATACAGAACAGAATTGTTTGTGTTCTCCAGTCAGTCTGCCTACTGAGACTGTGCTGCAAAAGGAAGGAGAGAACAAAGGGAGACTTTCTTGCTCCTGTGCTTTATGTTGAATATTCTACTATTTTGATCACTAATTTAGTATTACTGAGGCCAGTTTTCCTTTTCCTCATGCCCTGTGGGTCTGCTCCACTGCCCTGCTGATGGGAGTCGGTGAAGACTTTCTGTCCTGGCTCCCTGCAGTACAGCAGGGATGTTGTTTCTCCACATTGCTCCGCACTACTGATCTTTATTAAATAAAACTTGAAGGCATTGGACAGAGGCACAGTAGTCAGAGATAAAAGCTATTCCTTCCAGGGAGGATAAGGAAGATTTTGAGTTTACTTATTTAAACTGGAATATGTAAATAAACAAAAACGAGTGGTTAAATAAGAAGAATTTTGCCGAAATGGTTTATACAAGAGCACCAAAAAATGCAAAACAAAATATTTGTTGGGCACTTTTTACCTCTAGGATTATTGTTGCAGTTTATAGCTTGAGGTAGTTCATAATAAGGATAAGGGGTTTAGTGCAGAATTTGTGCAAATATGCAGCATTGGCATGTTTTTTTTCAGAGGATATAAAGGTGACTCAAGTGATACCGATGCATATAGCCCACAAGGAAAGGAACTTAAAGGAGAATTCTGTAATATATTTACTGTAATAAATCATAAAATAACCATGATATGCCATCAGAAATGAAGGAAACATGCTATGTTGAAATACCCACTACTCTCCTTTGAAATTTCCATTCCAAGCCAGAATAACTGTATTTGCACGCCCTTTTCATGTTCATTAGAGTTCAAATTAATGCAGAATGTTTGCAGAATGAGTAAGTATCTGATTATGAGTCCTAAGAAATCATGAATAATCTTTTAGAAGGAGTAGATGTTTATAATGAATTAAATTGTGTAATATGTTAATGGAGTCTGGCAGGCACCAAACTTCAGTTCCAGAGTGTGTATTTTTGTAGCAGTGGGCTTTTGTTTTCAGTATAGGTACATAATATCTAGGTGTGCTAGAGTGTTAGAATATAATGTTGTGCTCGAGTCTGTGGAGGAAGGTGCCGGGGGAATTAATTCTCTTTAACCATAGCTCATACAGTATATTTAGTAGGATTTCAACCTATTAAATATATATTTGGACTGCAGTACTCATTTTTGAATGTGCAACATTTGTGTTTACCTTACCTGTGCCTACTATTTCATATCAACATGGCTGTTTTGGAAAGAGGTCTTTTAAGAGATGTTATGCACAAAAAAGGCTCTCACTTGTGACTTCTGTGCCATGAGCTGTACGGGGGACTGACAACAGTTTGCAACAAGAGCCAATCAGCTGTCTCAACTAACCGAGGATGTCAAACTTTTTTAACTATTTGTAACTTAGCAAATGTCGACAAATGAATGTCATTGTTTTTCAAGGAACAGTACAAAGTCCAGAGAATGCTAACTTTATGCTTGTCATTATATTACTATTAGTGACAGAGTACAACAACGTGAAGTGAATCATCACATAAGATTCACATCATTTTCATACTCAATCAAACTCTCTCCCTCTCGACCTCTCATGCCCCGAAGCATCTGCATTCATTATATTTCTGCATTCATTTATTCAAGTTTTGCTCTTTTGTCAACCATCTGTAAATTGTTGCATCCATTAGCCCTTTTCAACAGGTTGTTGTGCGCAGAAAGATAAAGCTGTTTTTGAATAAATGGCCTCACATCCACTGATATGGAGGTTTCAAGAGTATGACGAATTTTGTGCTGAGTTTTGGATATCATGTAATGTTTGAATGAAAAGTGAAGCTGTACATTTGTATGATTATGTTTTGAGCACATAAGCAATGATGGAATTGGAGATCACTGACATGTGGTGACTAAAGTGGCAATGACTCAACTTTGATTTGCATGCTCTGCAAAAATGTAAGTAAACAAATGCTTTTCAAACAAGTGCTTTCAAGTACTTTTCAAACAGCAGTTACAACATGTGAGAAAACAGAGAAAAACATGTTTGCCTAAGGTTGAAAAATGAAAATGATAGTGAGGAGGATGAACATGTAGGAAAACTCTGTTCCTCTCATCCTAAATGTAGTCTTAAAAGATTCAAATTTCACACAGGCAAAATAGGTTGCCCCATTAATTGCAGATTTATTCAATATCTTGTAACTTTTAGACCAACTGTAAGTTATTTTTTATGAGGCACGTCAGGCATTAAGTCAATGAAACATCAGATATACAGTGTATCCAGACAGTCCCTACTGCACTGTAGGTGCTGACCTAATCTTTTCCTGTATATACTGCAATGATTTTTTCTTTAAATTCACGACGGAGAATATGTTCAGCTGCTTCTGTCGATACTGAGCCTAAAGTCTCTGCGGCAGAGTCTCGTAATGCAAAATCCAGCGAAAATCCATGAGTCCAATTACGGTGCACCAAAGAGACCTCTTGCCGGGATTTGTTTGTGATAAGACGGAATTTGAAAAGAAAATATGCAGCAAAGCTCTGATTCCTAATCTAAAGATAAAGCCAAGTTGCTATTGTTGAACACATTTTGTGTCAACTGTCCAAAATAAATTACAGGCTTATACGGTATATTTGTTTTATTTACTTGGGAAAGTTTCTGGCTAAAAATCCATGTCTCCGGTGGTTTCTAATCCCAGGCCAGACTCCCCAAGAAAACTCAAAAACCTGAACCCATATGGAAGATAGGGATAGGAGGAAGATAGGAAGAAGGGTGAGGGGTGCTACAGAATTAACCACACCACTCAAGGCCATGGCCCTGTGCTATGTTGGTATGACGGCAGAGAGTGTAAGATATAAACTGAAGGTTATGAATTGTAACTGTAGTTCTCTGAGAGAAGTTGGAGTGTTTGCTGCTGCTCCTCACTGACTCACTGTCTAGGTGGAAAAATAAATATAATTCTAGAAATCACCCATACTTTTAACTTTTCTCAAAAAAAAAAAAAAAAAAATAGAAAAGGTGAGCATAGCGTTGTGTTATGTTACTGAAACTGAATATTTGCTTCACATTAAAAGCATTTACCTGGCAAAATAAAAGTTGACTTTATTTTGAAGTAGTTACAGGAAATAATGGGTTCTTTTACAGTTTCTCAGATAACCCCTATAAAGTACATCTACAAAACAAGACAATGGTTGTTTTTGGCATATTTTGACAGCAGATAATTCTGAATTATTTCAAAGTATAGGCTAATGGAACGAGAGAGAGCAGCAACAGTGAGCTGTTAGATGAAGAGCAGCAGGATGTCCACCTGCAAGTAACTTCTCAGCAAGGAAACCAGCTCCTTTCACTGTATCCTGCTGATGACAGCCTCGCGCCAGGTGCAGGTTTAAATCAGATCGTAGCTGTTCACAGAATGATGGGAAAAAAGTCGTCATTGCTTGGCTTCTTTATTAAAATGACAATAATTTGCGTGTTTGAATTCTTTGACCTGTAGTATTAAACCATCTTTGATCAGTAAATACATGGGTCATATGGGTCATATGGACTTACAGTGTTAACTATTCAGAAAAGTAATTTGTTAGAGTATTTTTGAGTTACCAAACTGGGCACATGAATATTACACAACTCAAAACAATAAATCACCAACTCGTATACCCTACAGTAAATAATGTTTCATCATACAACAACTGAACCAGTTAGCTTCATAAACAACATGCCCACTCACAAACCATAAAAGTAATACGGACTGTCTATTTGAAAACGTACCTAAATAATTCAGCACTTCTGCGTGCAAAACTAACACTATAATGGTTTCTTGATTCTTGTGTTTTATAATAACACTTCTTTAAATGATGTGTTTTCCTCATTTCATTATGACACTTTTCATGAGTGTGGTTGTCCATCAATCAAAACAAATGAGACTGGCCCTGGCTGCTGATTGCAAAAATCTACAGCAAGTCCTTTGCTATTAGTCACTTTTCCTGACTTGAAGAGCAGTATTTCATGTTAGCGTATGGGGTGGCAAATTAACACTAGCCACCAGGCAAATCAAATGCTGCTGAATCTTTGGCAGTGACAGGAAAGCCTGTCAAGTCTGCCAGACACACTGGCAGGAAGCCAGCCATCATTTCCACATTATTTTCACCTTTTGAAGGAAATTCAGAAGGTGGAATATTATTTTTCCATGCCAATGACAGCATAAAATACAGTATATTTATATAACTAAGAGTGTTGAGCCAACCAAAGTCACAGCAAGTTAGCTTACAACAAGAGGGCCTCCGGTCAGAACCTTGGAAATACAATATGTCTGACAAAAGTGTGACTGGAACATGACGTGAACAATGAAACCTTCAGTTGAAACCTGAGGTCTTTCACTTCTTTACCACATTCAAACTTGTTGCTGTGCACCTTGAATGATCTCAGAACATCTCTCAAATATTTACCTTCCAGCTGTGGAGATGGCTTCCATCTGATTTGATTCTTACAAACTCAGCCAACTTCCTATTACTGACAAAACGCTGCGTGGCCATGACACCTCCATGTAGTTTACCATTCACAGATCTGATCCTCATTCTGTACAAGCAACAGGAGGACTGAAAATACTCTGGGGGGTTTGTAACAGCATGAAGGAATACATCTACAGATTAAATTAATAAACTCTTCTGTTAAAGACATTTACAATAATGGTTGATAATGGAAATGAAATATTCATGCACCTGTACTGCTCCTGAGGTAAATGGTTAGACTTTCCATGACACTTCTGTGTCCTCTGTAACAGTTGATATAGTAAACAATTTAAAATCCAGTGTCTTCTGCCTTGGGGCTTTTCCATTGTCACTTCTGGCCACATCAAACCATGCTGCGCTGACTTGCATTCCCATTACCACGTTCAAGGCTGTGCTGAGTCATTTCTAGATAGACCTTCTGGAGTAGGGTCAACGGTGGTGGACCCGCCTGCAAGCAGGCCGTGGCAGTTCGTCCGCCACAGTCAACCCATGATGATCCCCACCTCTCCCCCTTAAACAGTCATGTGCTGGGACTGAACACATGTCTGTGCAGGCGAGCAGAGAGAAAGGCTTTTGTTTGAAGTGTCAGTGTATTCACCTCTCAGTACTTTCGTAGCTTCTAACTGAATCTCTGGGGTTTGAAGTTTAGTTTCTCTCCAGTCTATGTTCAGATATCTGCTTTATTTCACCATTTTATGTTCGCCTTCAGCCAAATAGGAGTCATGTTTACTTACTGCTGATGAAAACATTTCCTGATTATGCTGCTTCATAATAAAATGTTTAAATAACAAAATAACGGGGGACCTTTTTTGTGTAGAATTTATAGGAAATTAAGTGTCACCTTTTGACAGCTGCTTGACTATGCTTGTCTTCAGTTAAAAGACACGCCTTCAAGCGGGAAGCCCTATTTATTATTGCAAATGGGGATGCAAATGTGCCAAGTCGACAGCCAGGGCAGACCATGTGTATGGAAAAGCAGCATATACATACATACTGTAGTGAGTTACTCCCCCCTTGAAATTAATATTTTATGTACTTGAGAAATAATTCACACATAAACACAAGACTTTGCTTGCCCTGCCTATGTATCCTGCTCAGTGGTCTGAATTATTGGTTTGTTGCATATGGTAAACTAAGAGGGAATTTGGGATTGACCGGTTTACTTCATCCTGATGCCTTTGGACTACATTTCCCAGACAATAAAAGGTTTAAAAGCATGACCAGTATATTGTGTTTAAAACCTCAAGTGAGTTAACTTATCCCCAGACAAATGCAAATTCAGAGCTAACTAGCTTGTTAGCTAATGTTTTGTTAATCATACCTGTAAAACTTTGAGATAGTTGTTCATACTGTACTTATATTAATTTAAAGACTTTCATTCAGGTTTCTGATGGTCCCCCCAACTAAGTTGTAATGAGATCTGCGCCCTTGATCAATTTGTGTTTGTCATTTATCATGACCTGCTGTGTCTTTTGGGTGGTATGTTGCTTTCCTATGTTCAACTCCACCATAATTACAATATGTTGGTGTTGGACCTTTTCAACAAATGATAACCTTTATGGAACCTCCCATTTACATGAATACATCTCAGCACTTTTTAAGGTTACAAATTGCTTAAGGGCACGAATTGCTTCTCCAAAAACCGTAAAATCAAAAGACAAACATGTACAAAGCTTGTTTAAACAGTTAGATATCAAGGGAGAGGCTGTTCCAAAGTTTATCAGCACAGATGGCAAATGCACAATCCCCTTTGAATTATAACCTTGTCCTCAGGACAACCAGACCCTGGTGAGAGGACCTAAGAGATTTCATATTTTTTATAGAAGGACAGATATTTGGAAATGCATGCAGGTGCTTCCCTGTCTAGGTCCATGTATTAAAGTCTTTACTGAATTTAGTTTTCATCACAAACTGTCAACTAAATGTCTGAAATGGAACATTTGATTTTATTGTTATATTTTCAGTGAAAGTAGCAGGATTGGACCAGTTATTTGATCTTAATGGAAAAATTCAACAGCTAAGTAAACAGCTATTTTTTTAATTATGATTTTTTATGAATCTGAAAAGTTTACTGGCAACAGTGTTGATTTAATGCCAGTAACAAACCACTGTGTTTTGCTCCTGTCCGGTAGCCAAATAATTAACAAATAATTAAGGCGTTATTGGCAGCAAACAATAAATTATCAGTATGCAAGACGGCATGTTGAGGAGGTTCTGTATTTTTCTCTGTTACAATTCTTTCTCTGCCTTTTTGGCTGTCTCCAAATAAATGATATCAGCCATCCTGTTTGTTGCATTGATGGCTACTCTAATTGCCCATGGGCAGCTGATTCTCTGGTGGGGGCATGAGGAAATCTGACGGTGTAGTACAAGTTACTTTTTTTTCCCCCTAAAGCTTATTCATAGACTTTTTGGGAACTTAAAAGATGTACTGTGGGTTCAAGGGTTTGGAAGCTGTTTTACTATGATTTTGTCATGATCCTACACTCCCATGGCTCTTGATTAAAAAAAAAAAAAACAAATGTGGAGAAATTAAAATCTGCACAGTGAGTAGCAAGAGCCATAAGATCTTTTCTGATGGCCGGACTAAATATTGTTCTTTTTACAGAACAGGATCTACAGATATCTAATTTTCATCATGTTTTTTTCTCTTTCTCTTTTTGTAGATCCCAAAAGGTTTAGCTGACATTTTTTTGACAGGTAAAATACAGCTGCTGCTTGGAGTCACTGAATGCTGTATCCAATGATCTCTCAGATTGAATTTCCATAACAATTTAAAATAGCTGGTTATGAAGATTGGGTGATTATTGTGTTCAATCCTCAGTGACAGGCAGGCAGGTTATTTAGTCAGTTTCTTTGGATGGTAAAGATCCCCTTTCACTGACAAACTCAAAATGTGACAATTCTTTTGATTCTTTTGAATGTAACTATTTCCATCTATTTAAGGTTTGAACTTGTTATTGCCTATATTAAATACAGTAAAAATACAGTACTGAAAGACTTTTTATGAACAATAATTGCATGTAAGCAGAGTTAAAATATTTCTTTTTGAGTGTATCCTGTGAAAACTTCCAACATTGTGATGAGGAGAGGGCTGAGCAGGAAGACAAATCTTTCGATTTACCAGTCGATCTACGTTCCAACCCTCGTTTATGGTCATGAGCTTTGGGTGGTGGCCGAAAGAATGAGACTGCAGACACAAGTGGCTGAAATGAGTTTCCTCTGCAGGCTGTCTGGGCTCACCCTTAGAGATAGGGTGAAGAGCTCAGACATCCTAAGGGAGCTCGGAGTCGAGCCGCTGCTCCTTCACGTCCAAAGGCGCCAGTTGGGGTGGGTTCGGGCATCTGATCAGGATGCCTCCAGGGTGCCTTCCTTTGGAGGTTTTCCAGGCACGTCCAACTGGTAGGAGACCCCGGGGTAGACCCAGAACACGCTGGAGAGATTATATATCTCATCTGGCTTATGAACGCCTCAGGATCCCCCAGGGGGAGCTGCAAAATGTTGCTGGGGAGAGGGATGTCTGGACTACCTTGCTTAACCTGCTGCCACCGCGACCCTGCCAGGATAAGAGGCAGAAAATAGATGGATGAAATAATATTATCCCACTTATGCTGTGGCCACTTGCCAACTAAATGCCACATGAAATATTAAAAACATAATATGTTCATTTACTTATAAAACCACTTTTGACTGTGCCTTTCTATTTTAAATATCATAAAATACAGCTCCTGTCTCCTAAAACTACTAGAACTGCCGTAAGTGGTTATTTTGACTGTTTGAATCCATATGTAGCAATGTGCATGCCATATTTTATAGAAAACCATAATGATTGCATATATTCATGGGAATATTTTTTCCAAAGGGTAATGACCATCAGAGATCCCATTCACGTTATAGGTTCATCTAGAATTACTCAGTTAAATGTATTTTAGAAGCTTCTACATCATTTTTATTTTATAGTTTATAATAAATTCCTAGTACTAGTACGGTCACAGAAGCCTTCCAGAAAAGGCTGGAAACAAGGTGATCTAAAACACAAAACCAGACACATACCACATAATGTGATATGTACATTAAAATAAATGTTTCAATCAGGTGTCCATCAGGTGTCATGAGGTTTTGTTCTGCTTACTTTTCTCTAAATCTGGCATTGCATCCCCATTTTGGTGTATGCAGGTGTGGTGGTTGTTATTTTTGTATTTTTTGTGTGTATTTTTTTATTCTACAAAATTTAAAACAAAGAAACAGACAAAAGACAAAAAACACAAAAAACAGGAGAAACATTGCTATTTGTAGTAAGTAAGGGTACTTAGTGTCAAAATTTGAGAGCTGTGACACAAAAATTTAGCAAGTCATTAGCGCTGAAACAAAAAGTGTTACAACCGTCCCCAGTCTCTCCTACTGTATGTTCCTTACATCCCTCAATTATTCTACAAAGCAGGACAGTTTAGTGTAATTATTTGTATGCTCATGGAGGCAAATTAATGGAGCTTGAGACCACTTGCAAAGTTTCTTTGACAGAGACAATGATAGCTGCGAAGCAACCGAGATGCATCTCCAACCAGGCGAAAAAAGTAACAATATAACTGCAGCAATGTCTGTGCAGTCAATATAACTGTGTATGGCAAAATTATGTAATCTTTTTTTGTGTGTGTAATTTATGTTTTACAAAACATTTTAAATGAAAATAGAGACACAAAATGTCAGGTACCAACAGCATTTTATTTTTTAATTCAATTCAATTTGTGAATTTAAAAATGGTCAAAATGACCATCGTGGTTGTTTTAGTGTCAAAGCTAATCATGAAATGATTCACAAGGCTGGACCAGGAGTTTTAGTCGTCATATGCATATTTGTAGTAACCAGGTTATTACTGTGCATGTAAATACATCCTCTGATTATCCACGTTGCCCGGTCAATGTCTTTACAGTTTAATACGCGTGAATTCATACAGAGCTGCAATCAAACACCTGCATCATATACAGTAGATGTCAGTTTACTGAATCCACACCTTGCAGCCAACCAGAAATGAGGATTGTGGCAATATAAAACACAATGATCATATTGAACTTAACAATACACAAGGGTAGTGGGTCATGTTGAAACCAAAGAGGGAAATACCATCATGGCTTTAACAAACCTCAGAAATAGTAAATGATATTGAAAAGCTCCTGCTAGGCTTCAATGAATAAATGCATCAAACGGATTTTTGATATTTCCTGTTTGAATTATTTAATGGAAGTTCAACCCAAAACTCTGATGTACAATGTCACATTCTGTCATTGTTATCTTGAATCATCAGAATTAATTTGCAATAGTCAAGACCAGTAGTGTCAAACTCAAATAGTTGAAATACCCAGTGGTCCTGAGGCAACTATTTTATTCCATTTTACGACACATAAAAGTCTGAATGAGCCTAAAAGAAACAGCTCTTAAATCCCAGGTCTCGCGAGGTGTCAGATTGTTCTGTGTGGCAAGAGAAGCATGATCAAGTTAAATTTGATTTGTTGCTGTGATCAGTGAAGCAGGAGGGTGTGTTCAATTAAATATTTTACTTTGACTTGTTACGCCGAAATGTAGTCCCAGGGCTGTGGGCCGTCATCCACCATATTCCTCTGCAAGAGGAGATAATGAGAAGAAAGAAGTAATGGTTTTCTTATTGCCATTATGCTTCATATGACAGCTGAATGTACGGCCTTACTTTTTATTTTATCACAGAAGTGAGTTACTTAGTCTGACCTCAGACTGCAGTATCCTCCGAATAAAGACCATGAACATGAACAAGAATTTCACCCAGCCTCAAGACATGACATATAAATACACCTTGGCCATATGTTTCTGGCTGATCCAGCAACAAAAAAGCGGTAAAACATGTCAAATTTAGATTTAGATGAACCTGTATCAAAAGAGCCTTTAGCCGCTAGCTCCATATTTTTGGATAGGAAAACCCTCCACACTGCCAGTAATCACTATACTGCTTGAATACCATTTAAAATAACACTTTGTTATGCAAATACATAGCCAGATGGCTTAAGATCTTTTAACGTTTGAGTCCTACATGACAGCAATTTTAAACCTATAGAACAGTGTCTGAATGAATGATCATTTATCATTCATTTTTGTGTTTATAAGTACTGGTGGAAGAGTTTACTTATTTTTGGGCTTGCTGCATATTCTACACATATTATATTTGTAGTTAGATGTTACAAAGATAATGCTAGTGCAGATCCAAAATACTTGCATCCACAAATGTTTGGATTCTAGGAAATGAGCTTTTGGTTTTGTGCAGTAAAATAATTTTCAAAGGAAAGAGAAAGTGGTGGCCATTGTGTGATCTGACTAAAACAAAGTGCCAGCTGTGTCTAGCAGGGTTTTTTTTTTTTTTTTTTTTTTTTTTTTAAAGCAGTGTTGAGGTTGGAGAAGAGAAGAGAAGAGAAGAGAAGAGAAGAGAGAAGAGAAGAGAAGAGAAGAGAAGAGAAAGCAAAACAGTTACTCAAAGTCAGAGTGACAGTCAATTTCTACTTAAAAGCATTGAATTTTTACTGTCACCTGTCTTGTAAAATGTGATATGTGAGCACAGAGTTAATTTTGCTCAGCTGAGGATGACGTGGGTGGAAAAATGTAAATGTCAACCTACTGTATGTATGACGGAAAACATGTCGAGTTTCCCATGAAGCCAATATTCCAGGGAGCCTGTTTGTGTGAAAGGGATATGTGCAAAACTACAGTTGTGATTACACCTCTACAGCCAACACACAATATTACGAGAGACTTGGCAGTCTCATAGAAAGGAGCCCAGAAAAAACAAAGGCAGCAACCAAGGGTAAAAGATGCTGCAAAAGCAATTCAGCCCAAAACAGTCATAATACTGAAACATCATTTTATTGCTGTGACAGTCAACAGCATGAAAGCATCATAATGCACATGCCTAACAACATTAAAAAGAGGAAAATAAGCACAGTTAAGTGATTCAAAAATAATACCAGTGCAAAGAATGTGCATAGGAGGTGGTATGGTACCATAGGAGCAGAGATTAGCAGCTAGCAGCCACCAACATTTTGCCAGTGAGCAGATCTGCAGGCAAGAAATACTGTAAAACAGCCAGCCTCATAGCTTATTTTTTAGCCTACTGCTTTTAGGCAAGCAAACAAAGACTGAACACAACCAAGATATGAACATGCACATGTTAGCTCAAGCAGCAAACTGAAACCGTGATCCCAGGAATCTCAGTGAAAAGTAAATTCATTCAGTCACTAGGTCCAAAGGAAAGAAAATTTCTGCTCCTCAAAGTCTTTCTGAAGTAACATGATTGAACTGTCGGCAGGTGAGCTTCCTTGTGAAGTGTTACATGAGTGGTAGAAATAGGCGACAAAAAGAGCGAGCACTGACAGGTCAAACAGCCCGGCTGTTCCATTACATGTTTTTTGCAGCAAGTAGAACGTCATATTAAAGTGTGCGCTCCTTTTAGTGTTGTCGTGATCCCAAAATTTTGACTTTGATACCAACACTAAGTTTATTATCACAATATTTGATACCATAACTGTACTTGAAACTGAAACGATACCAGCTTGATACTCGATAGTCCTGTTTCAAAGCCATGAAACCCACAGAGTGTACAAAAACATTTACAATGAATTCTGAATCATTTCATTTTAATTTCATACTGGATTGGGTCAAATGTTAATATGTAGAGCTAGAGCTTCTTCGAGGAATAAACACAGCGAGTCAAATCAGATTCTGCTCTGATCTGATGTACTTCACTTTGTGAATGCACAAACATACAGAGAGTAGAAAACCAATAGAGACTGGAGGGAAAAAGCAGAAACAACCAGAGTCTGTTGAGTGCGCTGCTCAATCAGAGGCTGAAGTGAACACAGACGCTCACCCTCGATGCTGCGCGAGGTGAAAATTCGCTTCACTTTCTGTGCGAGCACAACAACACTGACCCACAACAAGTACTGAACTTTGAGAAATTTGAATACTGGGCCTTTGAATGAAAAAGACAGAAAAAAATATCGAAGATTTTAAAATAAAATAGGGACTGTTAGAATGTGAGTATAAGCCTGTTTAGTCGCCTATTTCAGTGTGCTACTGTTTGCAAAATGCCTGTCATTATGGGAAGCAGCAACTTTCTCGACTTTCTCTGTTAATGCTCATAATTATACCTCATCTGTTGTGGTTCTATGGTGTTCCCCAAGGTTCTGTGCTGTCTGCTTTGTACCCGCTTCCTCCTTGGCACTTAATAAGTAATTTTACAGGCATCTCTTGACCACCATGTAAACTGTCTGTTTCGCTTCTGTTTCTGTCAGCTGGGAAACATCGCTAAACTTGGGCTCAGCCTGTCCATAGCTAAGATGGAGATGATTATATGTGCATTTACTTCGTCCCATCTTGATTACTGTAATTCAATTTTCACCTGTATTAGCAAAACATTCATAAACTGGCTACAAGTAGTCCAAAATGCTGCTGCCAAGCCTCTCACGAAGTCCTCTAAAAGGTCTCATGTAACACCAGTCCTGATGTCAGAATCCAGTTGTTGTAATCATGTTTAGACCCTGCACGGTCAGGCACCTGCCTACATTAAAGAGCTACCAGCAGGTTTCTGAGGTCCTCTGATCAGGGTCTGTTGGTTGCTCTTTCGCTCCAGGCTCAAGACAAAGGGAAGCTTGTGCTTTTGAGATTGTAGCTCCTTCACTTTGGAAGCCTCTCCCTTTGGCTTTGCGATCTGCAGGACACTGTTGACACCTTTAAAAAGCAGTTAAAGACCCATCTGTTTAGACTTGCTTTTGCTTAATCTGTTGTGGTTTTCTTTTTGTTTTTTTTTTGGTTATTTAATGTTTAATGTCTGTTGCTTGGTCTTCAATTTATTATTTTTGTTTTGTGAAGCACTTTATCACAATATTAATTTTCAGAATACCCATTTTCAGAAAAATAACAAGAATTATTATTGTTGTTATTATAACAACAACCTCTGGGATAGCAACCTACACACTGTTACCCCATCCTTAACCTAGTGTCTAACAGTACAGTATGAATGTAAACAATCTAGCAGCTGTTGGCTTTTCTTTTTGCAGGGATTTAGCCATTTTAATGTCAGGGCACATATCTCCATGTGCACATTTGCACATGATTTGCACCGCCCAAGACGACTGTGATTGGTTTAAAGAAATACACACAAGCCAGAGCATTTCCCCCTATAGTAGAATAATCATGTGTAGAGCCAATTCTCCAGAGCTGACACAGTGCTGTGGAGGTAGACCTGGCTATCCAAGACTGCTACTACTCAACAACTCAACATACAGGAACTATACTTATGATAGTATGGAGTTGAAGGCTACAGCTGAACCTTCGGAACTGATCATCTGTTTCTACCAGAGCTCTCAAATGATCCATCACTTCTTTTCCACTAAGTAACAGACACAAAAGGCAACTTGCTTCTGACACCTTCCAAAGTGTGACACAACCATGCAGCGTGGTCCAGGGGGGAGTACTTGGTAAAAGCACCTTTATGGGTTGCTGAAGGATTTCTTACTGCTGGAAAATGGTCAGTAGGGACTGTGGGGCTTTTTGTAAACGAGCTTGATGCATCATGCACAGAGAATTCAAATTCAGCAAGCTAGTACACCTGAAATTCAACTTAAATCTGTTTACTTTAATTTACAGACAAACAGATAGTTTAGAATACAGTTGATTGTGTGAATCTAAAAAAAAAAAAGCTGTTAGTTTTAGTTAGAGTTTGATCACATGCAGTCAATTTGTTAAGCCCCACCCCCCTTAGTTACTGTTGCTACCCCTGTCAAGCTCTCCATTCTTCTACTGCACTTCTGCTGTTTGGCGTGATAACAGCAGCAGATTTAACATTTAAATCTAGAGGAATTTAAGTAAACTAAGACGCTCGGTCTTCGATTCCACAGAGAACTAAACAAAAGCAGTCTCTCAAGTGTAGCTGGCTAATGTAAGCTAATGCTAATGCTTAAACTTGTCTCCTGAGCCTGAAAGAGATGTGTCGTTATCTGCCTGCTTTGGCAGCACCAACCCACATCATGCTCCTCAAACATCCCCCATTATAAATCACAAGGTAATCCCTGGGAATAAGCCATGAGTTTGGCAAATGTAGTGAAATCTAACACAAGTTTGGTTGGAGGTAACATCAGAGCTGGTCTTGACCTCCATGGGGCCTGAAGCAAAATTCTGCTGAGGGGCCCTCCTAACTGAACAGAGAGCCATGTTAAACCATTCACCACACAGTCACACCTGACAGCCCACTGCTCCCACAACAATCCTTCCTCCTTTTAAAACAGTTTGCTCCATCTGTCGGTCAAAGAATAAGTAGATCGAGAACAAAATGAGGCACATAAAACAATATCTAATGAATAGAATATTTTAGAAGTTGAGTTACTAGACACCTGTTGTATTAATTATTATTGTTTTGCATTACTGACAGGTGTGGTATTACATATCTGTGGTTTACACATCCATCATCTCAGAAACAGAGGTGGAGCAGGAGTATATGTGGAACACTCCAGTTTTCATCCACATTTTTTACTGTCGCACAGGTTTAATCCTGCAGCTCTGACACTCAGAAATAAATGATACACATTAAATGAAGTGCAGAGCAAAAAGGGGGTAATTTCATACGTAGCTCTGCCTTCTGAGCTTATATTTTGTTAACAATGCTTTTATATGTGTTTTTATTCCAAGGCCTTCAATCGTATCACGTCTTCAGTAATTTGAGATTCAGCTGGCTGCCTCATGTCCATGATACACTTGCTAATGGTCTCGACAGACAGCTCACAAACCCCACTACATACATACTACATTCACTGCAGGTGTCAGGTTTATCCTGTTTATTCTGACAGACAGTGTTATGGAAACTTCAGGTTATTTTTGCAACATATTGTTATGTATCTGCAGACATTTACAGTGGACAGTTATATCAAATTTTATTTTTAAAGCAACTTTTACATGAAGATCAACTGATGTTCAAGATGTATCTGTCATCTTTTTGCTCAGGAAAATCAAAGAGGAAAATTCCACCCGCACAAAGTTGAATATGCTCCCATTTCTCATACAAGACATCCCAGTGTCAGCTGAGAGAGTAATGACTGCAATATAATGAGAACAAATCATTGTGGTGAAATACAGCTTTTGAATAGTTTAACTTTAATATCCTATTTAGGGGAAAGAAAAGAAACAGATTTGGGGGGATTGTCAGATTTTATTGTCTAGATAACGTTCATGGGGGGTCAATAGAAATTAAAATTACACTATTACACAAATTACAAGACACAACTCTAAGTTCTTATCAGCATGCACTACTGCTGCACTACATTTATTTTATTTTTGCTGAATCAATTGTTAAATACCGTAATTAAATGACTTTTCACCTATAAAAAATGAAAACACTGTGGCAGCATTAGGACACTTAAGTGTGTGTGTGTTTGTGTTTCTGTTTACTAATCTTTGATAAAAAAAAAAAAACATTTTAAAAGTTTCTGTTCAAGTGCTTGTGGAAGCATATTTTGTTGTGGTTTAGAGGAGCAGTATGCAGCAATTGCAAGTGAAAAAAATGAGTACAAAACACAAGTTGGAGCCATAGACAGTATATTTTATAGGTTGTAATCCTGTTTAATATACAATCTATGGTTGAGGCTAGTTGTTTCCCCCGACCTCCTCTTCCTCAGACTCGATGAAGCTCAGGCAGGCTGCAGGGACACTGCAGGAGCGCAAGACGAGCACACTGACCGACAACAGCTCCTACACTGTAAGTTTATTCGCTGTTTCTAACACTCAGTTGTCTGTCAACGTAAAAGCCCACTGCTCTGAAAATACACACTCTGAGTGCCTGCCTTCTGCCTGCCAGACTCCATTAACACATTGATCAATTTAACCATTATAATCATCAACCCCTCCTAAAAGGTTATTAATTATTTCTTATGACTCATAAACAGACACTCACGTATCCAGCAAACATTCTGCATTAATTTTAACTTTAATTAATGTGAGACGGGGGAACAAAAAAAGGTATTCAGTTATAATTTCATTAAATCCATCAACAACTATTTTGTTAATTGATTAATTGTTTTAAGTAATTTTTTAATAAACAAAAAAAAAATATTTGAGTCCAGCTTCTCAGATGTGAGTATTTTAAGGTTTCCTCACTCTATGACAGTAAACTGAATATTTTTGAGTTGTGGAGAAAATTAGACATCTGAGGACGTTATCCTGGGCTTTGGAAAACTGTGAACATTCTTTACCTTTTCTGACATTTTATAGACCAAAAAGGTAATTGATTATAACTGACAGACTGATCGACATGCGATCGCACAAACCCAAAAGTTTTACTTCGATAGTGATATTAATGTCAGCCAGAGAGAATAAAGAGTGAATCTTCCCAGCTCTGCAATCCTCGACAGTTAGTATTCTATACCAACAGCTTTTCCTTTACATCAATGACTCACTTTAAGCTTCTGGGTTCAGTTTTGTTGTGGTGTCCCCAGAAACAAAACAGTGTTTGTTTGTTTTTTTATCTTTATTTGTGCATCATTAGCAGATTTCTGTGGAAATATGAAAATTACATTCCTTCGCACATGTTTGGTAGTTCGTGTTTCTTGATGAAAACATAGTACTGCAGTAGATGTTCTTTTATTTTTAGTGCTGGTCTTGTGTCCTTGATATCATAAAAGAACTGCACTTGAATGCTTCATTTTTTCATTTATTTCTCTCATGTAAAAGGCTTTGAATGAGCCTGTTCATTAGCATTTCATACTGCAACCAATGCTGCCCCTTGAGGCCCTTAAGGTGGTGCAGTACACAGACTCATTATTTGCTCTTTGTCAACTGAGACTTCATTATAAAACCTAATTACAGATTTTAATTAGAATCCTTGGATTATAGTTTTATATTATCAATATAATAATCACATCCACTTATAACCCTCTGTGTTAACTTATTGTTGGAGTAGAAACATTTAAAATCTGATACAAAAATAATCCTTTACATTCAGAAATAAACAGCAAAAACATCTTCAGTTAGTAATCAGTGTATTTCATTATTTGGTTATGTTTTGTTATTCGGTATGTTAATGCAGCATGCAACCTTTGTATTTCAATAAGATCAATTCAAAAGCAGTTGCAATCATTAAACTTGACTGAAACACTTCACCATGGCACCAGCTACTAAAGCACCACAAGCAGAACTTAAAAGGAGAAATTTGTGATATATTTACTCTTATAAATCATAAAATTATCATGATGTGTCATCGTCATCAAGGAAACATGTTCAGTTGAAATACTAGCTTCTCTAAAAACAAGGCTACAGCGGTGTCCTCCTTTGAAATTTCTATTCTGAGTCAAAATAATTGTTTCTGTTTGCCTGTTTCACCTTATCTAGACTTCAAATTAAAGCTGAATGTTCGCTGAATGAGTGCATGTCTGTTTATGAGTCAGAATTGTTTTGTTGACAGTTAAATTGAGCAATATGTTCATGGAGTCTGGGAGGCAGAAGGCAGTCAGTCACTTAACTCAAAGTCCAGAGTGTGTATTTTCAGAACAGTAGGCTTTTGCGTCGTTTTACATCGACAGACAGCTGACAGTTATAAACATCTGATCAGGTTACACTGTGGGACTCGTCCTCGCTTGTTATTGTCAATTTATCATGTTGCATGTGTCTTGTGCTCCTGCGGTGTTCCTGCAACCTACCCTGAGCTTCAATATATTAAACAGGATTTCAACCTTTTTAATATACACAGTCTGTGCCTCCAACTCACTATTTGGACCGCAGTACTCATTTTTGCATGCATGATTATTATGTATTGTTCCTTTAAATTATGTTGTCAATAATATAAACAAATCTGCAAATTTTATTTATAATTTATAAATTTCTGCACAAAGATTTTAAATTGTCATGCTGAGATATATAAATTTTTGCTTCCTTTCATAGTGCACATTTTTGTTTCTTTGCTAGGTCAGGTATCTGTGGTTTAAATTAATGGGTTTTCATTGTATATGCCTTTACAGATAATATTTCTGTCTTCTCTGTATTGTATTCTCCACCAAATACAGTACTAACCCAAAGAATATTTAATAAATTCAAGTAGAGCAGAAACACAATGCCATTGGCTCCGATGTGTAATTAAGAGGCTGCAGCGTGTGCAAGAATCCTGTTCAACTGTAACTCGAACCATATTTCACTGGAATAAAGCTTAAAGTTTAAAGGAGCTGCTGAATACAATAGGCCATAGAAAATAAATGGCACAGAAAATAACACATAAAGATACAATATAACCTCACTTTAAGCAGTTCAAAATCAAGTAAAAAATAGCATCTTTGGGAAAAAAGGGTACACAGTGTGTGTGTGTTGCATGCACGTGTCACACTCTGAATCCAGTGTTTTCCTATTTTGTTGTAACAGATTCTCAGGGCTCTTTTTAAGTGTTGACACACAAGATCAAGTATCTGTGGTTTGAATTAATGGACTTTTATTCTATGTGCATTTACAATAATCATCTTTTCTGTATAGGGAGCCAAATACCGTATTAACCTACAGAATATTTAATGAAATAAAGTATACTAAACACAATGCCATTGGTTAGAGGTCGCTGTTAACAATTTTGGGCATGAATCCTGTTCAACTTTGAGTCAAACCTATATTTCACTGGAATAATGCTGTTGCTTTGTCACAAACAGCCTTTTCAGTGAATTGTGTTTATTTAAGGGGGTCAACCTATTTTTCTATTCTCATAATAAAATCTGTTTTTTAACAGAGTGTCAGAATGACCCATTGTAGTCCTTGTATAAAAAAGTATGCAGAGGCATAATAGTTACCATGGATAAGTAGTGAGGCACATCAGCGAGGTCAGCGTGCTCTAGGCCGCGAGCAGTCTTATGGCAGCACCGACAGAATGCTGATTGGCTTGCCGCATGGGTTTATTGAAGGCAATAAACTAATCCAAGGACTTCAGTGGTACAATTCGTAGAATGAGAAGTTTACCAAAAGTCACACTGAGCGGCCCTGTGTCCACTGCTAACACGAGTGTAGTCTCCTGTGAGACAGTCAGTGGCTGGCTGTAGTCACTAATTTCCCCTATCGTGCCACGAGTGTGTCGGCCTCTAATGTGATGAAACCAGCCAAGTGCAGAACACTGTATCACGCTGGCAGTGCGCCAGAGATAACACTGTGAGGCCAGCTGAGACGCTTACCCCTGTTGCAGAATCTCTTAAGAAAAGTCAAACACACCCTGCATTTCTGCACAGAGACGGCCAGCCACGCCGATAACAGCCGAGAGTTTAACACTGCTGCATATTTTAAAGCAAAATTAGAGAATAAAGCAGCTGAGGATGTGGACGCCTGGGGTGTGAGGGCAGGGCCTGCCTTTGGTCTGTCAGGAGTCAGGTAGCTTCGCCCTGAGGGCTACAGATGATCCTGCTACGTGCGTGAATCGTTGCTTTGTGCCAACACGGACCCCACTGATGAGGTGTTTCTGACCTGCAGCATCGTCGTCAGAGACAGAAAAGCGTCACTATAGCAGGAAGTGAAAGGGCAGACACCTGTAGCTTGTCCTCTATGGTGAAATTTAAAAAATAAATAAATAATCCTGGAAAGCAAACCTTTTTTTCCCCATTATATCTGCACATTTTAAATTATGAAAGTCCATTACTAGACTTGGGGCTGCTTTCAGAGACAAGGCTTAGATTAATCCAGGAGTAGGCCTTAATCTGTACTAGCTAAACAAGGACATTTATGTAGCTTCCATGAACATGTCTTAAATTTGGCTTGGTTAGTCTGAAACTATGAAGTCCCGGAGTAAGGTAAGTAAGAAATGGTGCTCAGAAAAACCAATAACAAAACAGAAAACACCAGGATTGGAGTGAATCTTGAGATGAAACAGCAGCAGCAATTTGTTCAAAAAACTTTTGTGGGAATGAAAAACACTATTAAAATAAATTGTGTCAAACCATCCAGTTATTGAAAGTAAAACCGGATTGATCTGGCTGGCCTCTGTAGTGCATGCTGGTCTTCATTTAGGTCAGGGCTGCCCAAAGTATGGCCCGTGGACCAAAACTGGCCTGCCATATGGTTTGATTTGGCCTGCCAGAATTTTCTAGTTAAAAAAACAAATTGAATTAATTTAAAAAATCTATAGTATAAATCGGTATCCATGCTGTTTTATTTTTGTGAGTCCTTATTGCAGCTGCCTGATTCAGTTCTAGCACATAGTCCTTTGCTGCATGTCCTCTCCTCTGTCTCTCCTACCTTTCCTGTCTTCATCTGCCCTGTCCAATAGAGGTAAAAGGGCTAGAAAAAAAATCTAAAAAATAAGAAGGGTCTTTAAATAGGATCCCTAATTATTAATTATTTTTCGTAATACTTTATGCAGGAAGTCAGTCAATTAAGGGAACTTGGGATCATAGAACCATTCTGCATCTTAACAATACAATATGTTACAATAGGTGTTTGATTTTGGCCCATAGCCACCATTAGGTTTCAGTTTCAGCCCTCCAAGGGAAAATGTTTTGGCACCCCTGATTTAAATATTCCAAAAAGTCCACACTCCCTCACAAACAGTATTAAGCAGGAGTTAAACCTGCCTCTTTGAAGGATTAATTTAAACTTTAATTTAGTCCTAGAGTAGCTCCAGTCTTCCCTCTTCCAAACTGCTTAATTTACTCCAGAACAGGCTAAATCAAAGACTATTTTAAGATAAGTCTGTGCAAGTTGCTTTAAATTGAGACAGCTTAAATAGGCATTTTAGCCCAAGACAAGGCTTAAGCCCTGTCTGTGAAACCGGCCCTAGAGGTTTCACAGTGAAAGTAAGTGTATGATATATAGCCACATGTCAATAAAGCCATAAGCCTGAATGCATTCTGACAGTGAACACAGCCTCTGTAAGAACATGTATTTAACCTTTAGGATTAAGGCACATGCCCTGAGGAATCTCACCTATCACAGATCCAGCAAGGTTTTTCTTGTCAGTTACCAGTTGCCTCTAAATTGGCAGTTGCATTTAAAGCATGTATATATTTCACCTCCTGCAGGCTTACATAATGCTTTATAATATCAACTCCCTTAATCCTGAATATTTATTTCAGTTATACTTTCAATATTATCCTGTCAGTGTAACATCAAAAAGAAAAAAAATATGCTCATTAAATGTGACCATATAATATCCACAATGAATATATTTCCAGATATAATTAATTTAAAGACAAGCTACAGCGCTATTAGCATAATCATTAAATTTCACCAGCATGCATCACCTGATATGATATTGTTTTATTAATGTAAACAGAACATTGCTTGATGTTGTGTTTAACTTGCAATACAATAATGTCTGATTATAGCAATTAAACGAATGACGGCGTACAGAGAGTGAAACAGAACAACACATCATTTCATGCATGCAGTGTTGATGCACTCAACACTGACAAATAGGACAGCATCACAACCAGTTGCATCAAGATGCTGTTGGTGTGCAGGCTATCATTGCTTTCTAAGATCTTGCCGAATTACTCAATATTCCCTTTGTGTGGAACAAGATACCTGCACATGCAGTACTGTCACTGACCTGTGAAAGCCGTGTCCCCAAAAAGTCAACTTTTCATGAGCTTTCAAGATAACAGCCCTGCTTTCAGCTTTGTGACAGTGCATTTTCCGATAGTCTGGTGGATTTTTAGTAAATGGTGACATAAGAGGGAGATTTTTTTCTTGCAGCTCACAGAGGAACATTTAATAAACTAGACACCATCTTGTGATGGGATCAAACCAGCCGTGATGCCCATCAATTTTTTGACGCCCATTTCCGAACTTGACTTTCATACCTACACCTGCACACCTGTGAAGTTTAATGACTGCATCTTGCACGGTTTTGTTGCTAACATGTTAACATAAACACCTTGCAAAGTACTGAAGCTCTCCTCTGTGTTAGATCCCACTACAGGTGTCTCCAGGACCACATTTTGAAATTTATTACCTTATGTGTTAGAGTGGACCGGAATGACTGAAACTGGGATACAGTGATCTGCAACTAACAACAAATGTGGGCCAGGGGTGTAAAGTGAGGCGACCAATGGTCCCTTCCCTACTCCCTAACCCCATACTTTGGTAGCCTTACTCAGACCACCCCCGCCTTCGAACCCGACATTCATTTTGATCTCAGCTACACACCTGTGAAGCTGAACCTCTTGCATGCTTGTGACACCACTGCCTTCACAAAATCCACAGACACAGGAGGTGGATCCAGGACAGTATTTCGCTAATTTGTTTCTTTGGTTTTGTCTGCCATTTTATTAGAAATGGCAGCAATTGCACTGCATTTTGTATTATTTTATATGGTGGTTGCACATGTATGGTAGGTTAGTTTGAATGGTATGATGGTGGACATTTTTTGGGCTTCATTAATTAATGCATCATATGATGTGCTCCTAGAATTATTTAAATAAAACTGAAAAAATGAGAAAAATGTGTGAGTTGCGTGTATCTTATTAACTGTTAATGATGGCGTGTATGCACAAAGTTTGCAGCTCTAACACACACACATGCATAAAAACTCAAAAGGTGAAAACAACACCAGCCACCGCACACTGTCACAGCTGTGTTTATCTGAAAAATTCAAAATGACCAAATTTGGAGATAAATTATTCTGAGATACGATATGACATCTTTCCATATGATTACATATGTACACAGTTCACATATTTCAGTCACGGATACACCTGTACTACTCTTAATTAAGCAATCAACTCTGTCTACAACTGCTCTGTAATGAATGACTTGCTATTTTTTATGTGAAAGCATGATTATGCAAGTGTGGTTTCAATCACTCTGTGCTCCCTTTGCTTTGCTGATACTTAATTTGTATGCAGCCACTTTCGTTGCTTGCCCCTAGGAGAGCAGAGGTCCATATAATAGTTATTCCAAGAGCTCTGCTTTGAATATTTCAAAGGGATGCAACACATCTCAGAGAAAATTCAGATCAGTACAGATGGATTAATCAATGCTTTGGTATTTCACAAAGGAAGCCTGCATTAAGTTCAAAGGGGGGAACTTGTTAGCCAAACACACATGGGGGATGCTGTATTATCTGCAGCTTCTCTGGAGCTGCAGTCTATGCTTCAGGTATTGACATTTTTATAGACTCCTCAGTATTGATCTGTGTAAAATGCAAGGAGTTTAATTGAAGAACGGAGTCGTAATAAAAAGGAAAGGCAGCTCACACTACGGGTTGTCTCCGTCCTCATCCTCCGCCCTGCAGAGCCAAACACACAGGAAACAGAGCTAAATGCTAAAAAAAAAATGAAATAATGACGTGTGTCTTTTTATGTATGTATCATACTCAGACACTTACCTCTCAGCGCTTAACTGAGATCTTGTGCTTAATTATGCATGTAATATGTTGTCAGAGGAATTGTCTCCAAAGTGTGTGATCCGGCTTTTTCCCCTGTCGTCACTGTGCGATAAGATCTATTAATTGCTCTAATAAGAACTCTTTCTAATGTCTGTTTGACATATGTGGAGGGCTTTTTCATCCAATACAAGGCTGTGCTGAACTGAAACATCCATGGGACTAAAAAAAAAAAAAAAACAGTGGGTGTGTCTGGTGCAGGGGTTAATGCAGATGTTGATATTTATGTCCAGGTTCATACTCCTTAAATATGAAGTGACTGAAGTGAATATGAAGTAACATTATAATTTGACAATACCAAGGACAAGTCCTACACTGTGAGTTGATCAGCTGTCTCTAACCGTCAATTGTCTGTCAATGTAAAGCTAATCCTGATATCCTGAAAACAAAAGGCCGCTGCTCTGAAAGCACACACTCTGGGGTTTAAATTCAGTGACTGCCTGTCTCACTGCCTGCCAGACTCCATGAACAAACTGTTCAATTTTAAATGATTCTAAACATCTACTCCTTCTAAAAGATTATTAATGATTTGTCTCAACTCACGAACACTGAGTCATTTGGTGAACATTCGGTGTGAATTTGAACTCTAAGTACAGGCCAGAAGAAATTTCACAGGAGGACACCATGTCTGATTTATTTCATGATTTATTGCAGTAAATATATTACAGATTTCTCCTTTAAATTTGCTTAGGATCGAAGGCAAATGATTACATTTTAGCCGGTTTTGAGAAGGACTGAGGGAAATATCACAGAAGTGGATTTCAGAGGATCTTTTCATTTCATTGATCTGCGTCCATCCACTTTCATTTCTGTCTTATCCAGCTGAATTCTGAGGCTCAGTATGAGCAAGCTGTAATTCTGTGAATTTATTTTGTCCACAGTTAATTGATCTCAGGTGAATATCTACAGTGTATCAGGTTACTTTTAATCTTAGAGATAGAAATGGATTTAAGTGGGATTACAAATGTCAGTCAGTGTCAAAGCAGCTGAAGGATCTAAAGATGTGGCAAATTACATTTGGTTAAATATTTATTTTTGTCTTTTGATAGGGAGTTTCAGCATAAAATTACTGCTTTACTAAAAGTGAAAAAGTTTGGTCTATTCAATAGCCTCAGTTTCATGTAGGAACTAAATTCTCACAAAAAAGGTCTGTGGATCATCTTAAGTAAGGAGGTCATTATTTCTGGACAGAGACATTGCTGTTGTTGTTTCAAATGTATTTATTTATTTATTTATTTTGGCATTATGAGCACCGCAAGCCGAGTGCCATTTAATCTCATTATATTGAAGAGAAGGGATACATCTTTATAGCCGATAGCTCCAAAACTCCACAACTCGCACTAAAACAATCTAGATGGATAAACAGCACTACAGATAATGGGAAAAATATGTATTTCTGATTTGGGGGTGAATTGTTCCTTTAATTTGAACTTTATATTTCTCACAATCTAGAAAAATGTGTGTTTCTCTCTAGCTTTTCTTTTCTAATTGTGAGACAAACCTGCAAATCTAATTTGTAAACACTACCAAGCAACAGACCCCACGAAAGTCTTTCGATTGAAAGAAAAGAATGAATTTATTTCTATATCAACTGCAAATCGTGTGTATTGAAGTCATTTCAAAGGATATGACAGCCTTAGAACTTACGAAGCCCCCAAACAAGATTGCGGTGTACCTAGGGCGCAGAGTCAGATTAGTACTCTAAACACGTCATACTGGAGCACAACAAGGCTGCCGAGCCTGAATGCTTAATTTGCGGCCAGTGGGATGCTTTATCCAGAGATATAAACAAGTGCAGGCCCTATTGCATGCACCGTCACGTGGGGTGAGCATGGGCTGAATTGTTAAACAGTATATGGAGCCTCCCTGTTAACCCCCAGAGCCAGATTCCAAGCATTCATTCAAGAAAGACTCCAGACCTTGAACATCAAGTTGTGCATAGCAATTGAAATCATAACTCCAAGGATCTGGGCAGAGCTACGCGGCGGGTTTTTCATTATCTTTGACTCTTAGCATCACAGCAATAACACCCTGCAAATTCAAATGACCTAGACCAAAACCAAAAGCTACAATTAATAAGTCATGATTTTCATTTTCAGCAACCACTTAAAACCATATCCTGCAACTAGAAATATAAACAGTTTAGCTTATTAAATGCTCTGACAAACGCCTTTTCTCTCATTCCATTATGAGCTTATTGTGTAAGGTCAGAAAATGTCCTTGTGTAATCCTTAGCCAGTTAGAATCCGAGCATCTCTTGCTAACACAACGCTTGAAATTGTATATTGTTCAGAGAACACCTTCAATTCAGTCTATTAAAGCAGGTGCATGAGCTTTTGGAGTGTGAAAACTATAAATAGAGTACAGACTTGGGGGTGTTTACATGGATTCATATAATTATCATACATATTAACCCCCTGTAAATGCTTCTACCTGTGTGATTTGTAGCTGCAAAAGTAACGTTCTTCATTTGGCTGTGTTTTTATTCAGTGTGACACGTGAGTTAACCCTCAATCAAGTGCCAGATTTGCACATTGTTGTACACTACATGGTCTGCAGTGTTACAGTGAATGGCAGTGTAATTCTGAACCAGTGGTTCAAGGTAATCGGTGGATAAGGAGACATGACTGCTTTTCAAGCACTTTTACTCCACTATTATTTGACGGCTTAAGTTGGGGCTACTAGTTACTTTACTGAATTGAAATGAATTTTTTATGCATAAAAAAAAACACATGAAAATGTCCAACAAATCAACATTTATTTGAGATGATTAATGGATTGACAGAAAATTAATTTGAGGATTTGCTGTTATTCTTTCCTTTTAATTTTCATAATAACTTTAAATGAGTTTTTAAAACAAAGTATAATGAAGGTGTCATTTTGGGCTCTAATTGTGACAGCACTTCTCACAATATTCACAATTTTTACAAACCAAACAATCAGCCAGTTAATGAAGAAAATCATGAGCAGGTTAATATGTAATAAAAATAATAATCAATTCCAGCCCTTTAAAAAAATAGACAAAAAATAAACATCCCACTTTTATTTCAATGCATGAGTACAATCTGAAATCGTAACCACAAAGTTTCATGTTCAGCATGTCCAGATGTCTAATCATTTTTCAAGCCTAATACTAACTTGTCTTAAATCTATGTTGGACCACTGGATTGTCCAAAACTTGACACATTCACTGTCTAAATGTCAACTATTACAAACTCCAATTCCAATAAAGTTGGGACGCTGTGTTAAACGTAAAAAAAAGGGGAAAACAATGATTCGGAAAACCTTTTTGACCAAAATGCAGCTGAATGCAGCAAGATATTTAAATTTCAAACTGATAAACTTTATTGTTTTTGGAAATATACACTCATTCTAAATTTGATGCCCGTGATATGTTCCGGACATGTCCAACAAAAGACAGGGTAAGTCGTGGAATGCTCAAAAAAACACTTATTTGGAAGATTCTTCAGGTAAAAAGGTTAAGTGTTAAAGGTGATGGTATCATGATTGAGTATTAAAGGGGCATCTTCAAAAGACTGTTGTTCACATTGTACGGGCAAATAGTCAACAGTTTAAGAACAGCGCTTCTCAATGCACAATTGCAAGGAACTGACACAGTGGTGTGTGTTCTGTGGGTCCATGTTTCAAATTGTTTTTGGAACTCGTGGACATTGTGACCTCCAGACTAAAGAGGAAAAGGACCCTCCAGATTGTTACCAGCACTACTTTCAAAAGTCAGCTTCTGTGATGGTACGGAGGTGTGTTAATGCCTGTGTCATGGCTAACTATCACCCCCCATTGCATACAGAAAGGTACATACAGGATCTGGAGCAACACACGCTGCCATCCAGACGATGTCTTTTGCCGAGGCACATACACATGTTCTTTTGCACACTCTGCACATGTTACAACAGCGTGATTCTGTATTAAAAGAGTGTGGGTATTAGACTGAACTGCTGGCGGTCCAGACCCATCTCCCATTGAAAATGTGTGGCACATTATGAAGCACAAAATATGACGATGGCAACCCCAGACTGCTGAGCAACTTAAGTGGATGAAGTGAATGCAAAATATTGCATTCTGTTTTTATTTACGTTTTAAGAATTAGAACTGTGGTTTGTACAATATAAGTGTCAAACTGGGTAAAGAAAAGCAGTGATAGTGATATTTTAAAAAATGATAATAAAATGTTCACAGAGCACAATTATTAGAAAAGGAAACTTGATGAAAAGTGCTGTGGAAAGGGAACACACCCAAAGTCGTTTTTTGAAAGAAATGTTCTTTTAAGAAGTTTTCTGAGATTCAAGCATGCCGATTGAAGTGAGAGCAGTTGTCATTTCTGGGTCATTCTGTTGAGCCAATGAGGACACAGAGAAAATCTCAATTAAAGATAGCATCCATCATATTCTGTCAGTCCTTAAATGCTATTACACAATCACAGACTTGGACAGTTTCTGACTGAACAAGGTCTTCAGTCCAAATAACACTAAATTATTCAGCCAGCAATTCACATGGAGTGTATACAGCTCGAGCACATGTCCGCTACTGTTATTGGAAAGCTTTATTAAGGTTTTTATTTTGTAGGGCAAGTAATCTTTCTTGGGTACTTTAACTGGACTGAAACTATAACATTTAAAAAAAATAAGACACATTTCTAAAATAAACTCTTCTGTCCTTTTGCGATATGTAACAGGTCAATTTCTCACCATGGCTCATATTTTGTGTTGCATTTTTGTGCTCGAGAATTCTGGATGTGGGTATAATGTTACAACATTCCTGGGCACCGTTTGGCTGCTGGAAGGGTGTCGCTGTGCAATCTGACTATGCAGGACATCATTCACCCAAATATGTGCGCAGGTTTTTCAATCCAATCAAACCTCACCCACTAATTTTACTAATCAGCATGCCTTCAACCAGACAGAGAGGAGCAAATCAGCTGGTGTTGAATTTGGCTGGAATTTAAACGTGCATATCTTCCAGGGCACAGGACTGGACACCACCGGCTTAGTGGGAACATGGCAGCACACCCCACTGATCCGAGCCCTATCCATGTACAATGGATGCACTGAATGTTAAATGCGGCCACATTAAAATAATTTCTTGGCTCCCTTCATATGCCATGATAGTGCTGTTTCTTTTGATGGCGTGTTAAAATTCGACCAATCTCTGTGTGTGACAAAGCTGTGTGGATCCACATTCAGGACACTTTATTGTCCGCCACAATGTGATAAAAAAAATTGTGCATACAAGAGTGGAAATGAAAGGCATGAGAGAGTAATGTCCAATCTAAAGGCTTTCAGCTGCAGTGAAGTTTTTTTTTTAAATTTCATTTAATATCATGTATTTTTTTCCACCATTATTCTACTTGCTATTCACAGAATTTATCAGCATGCAGATTTCAATATAACATCAGAAAACAACATCTGGGAAAATCAGATGTTGCAGAGTTACAAAAAGAGTGTCCACATATTAAAACCTGAAGGTGGCCTCGATTTACATATTCATGACTTCCAGTGTGTATCTTGCAGGAAGCTACATATTCTCGTGTGTGACTCCAAGGTTGGAACCAGCGCAGTGGGGTGTGTACTCAAAGTGGCTCTTAAGTGTAGTTCCAGAAGTGGTGAAAGTGTTGAAGGTGTTGTTATAGTTACCGTTGGCTATAAAAGCTTTACAGCTCCCACTGGTCCAAGATTGTTGGATTGATATCTGCTGTGCTTTTTTTCATCTTACATGTTTGAAACTGTAAAGTTTAAAAGGACAGAAATGTTTTAGCTCAGGTCATAGGTTTGTGCCTGGTTTCATCTTTAAAATCAAATATTCAAGTTAAACCTGATTAATATTACTTTATTTACAATGGATTAAATTACAACGTGTAACATCACCCAGCGTTTTATCGGCCTTCAGCTCATTATTTTGGTTTCCAGACACTCTCATTGCTCTCATTAACATCAGCAACAGCGGCTACAGTGGTCGTGAAAGTCACACTCAACACCAAAGACCCTGTGCAGAGCCAGTGTTTGGTTTGTCCATTCTGGGCTACTGTAGAAACATGGCAGTGCAACGTGGTGGCGTCCATGTAAGAGGACCTCTGCCCTCTGTAGATATAAACAGCTCATCTAACGCAAGAAAAACATATTCATATTTTTAGGTGTTTATATACTGATAAAAACATACTTACGAATATTATATTCCATTTTTGTCAAATACTACCAATACATCCCCCTTAATATTAAAGACCGGACCTTTTCATTGTGTTACATAAAATGCCAATAATGTGGTAATTTTTTTAACGGCATATTTATCCATAATATATTTAATGCACGTAGTACCCACCCAACATAATTTAGTTGAAAAGATGTTGAAAAAACAGCTTTTCTATTTATCTAAGATGCACTGAGTTTTGGTTGAAAATGACAGGTGAGAAGACGTCTTTTTCATTTAGTTGAAAATACAGTTACCGTTCATTTCCATCTATGTTGGATTTAAGTTAAAAGTTCAAATTAAAAAGACGTTGATTTCATACAGTTGTTTCAACATCTTGTAAACTACTTAATTTCAACACTAAAATTAAAAACAGTTCATCAAGCAGTAACCATGAAACAAACATTTATTTAAATATCATCAAGTATCATTCATATCAATGTGTTTTTCATGAATGACGACAATCACAAATTGTACATTAACCACCTTTGGTTTACTTGAGAGCCTGTAATAATATAACAGTCACAGGGGACATTTTTCTGCATCAAGCACTCGGGGGTTTATTAGCAGAATATGTCAGAAACGGAATATGATATTCATGAGCATGTTTTCATTAGTGTATAATCACCTGAAAATATAGTCGTTATGTTTTTGTTGCCTTAGAATGAGATGTTTGTATCTACAGAGGCAGAGTTCTTCCACACTAAGAGGAGGATGAGATGGGGTGTAGCTCTATTCTAATATCTTCTGTAACATTACAGAGGGCAGTTTTCAAGAAGACTGAACAAATGGGGCACCAGTGTTTCTAAAGATTAGTTACCTGAGATGAAATATCAAAACATGCATCGATCAAGTGTTTCACCAAAAAGGACATTTAACCAATAATTATCTTAAGTTACATCCACAGAGGTGCCGGGTGTAACCGATGGCCGTTTGTTAATCAGCAGGGGATTGTTGGTGCCACAGTGATGCGAAAGTGCACATCTTAAAACAGAATAATTTGTAGGGAGACACATCACTTATCTGGGTGCCCTGCTGTCCATAAAGAGCAAGTAATTCATTACTGTCACCCTTAAAGTACATAGCCTTGATTGCTAATGTGAGGACACAATCACCATGCAAGCGGCCAGCAAATGTTCTGCAACAGCCAGCCTAGTAAACAATAGAGGAGTGCAATTCATATGATTTATGACTCAACATTTTGTCTTAAACCCTGCGATTGACTGTATTTATTCTCCCACACAAATGCATTATGAGGTGGTATTATTTCCTTTGTGTTCTTTAAGGTGTTTCTAGGTGTATAAAAGGCTGATTTATTTGCTGGAAATCTAATATTGGAGATGTGTTCCTGAGGCAACTGCTCACAGTCTCCTGACGTCAGCCCCAGTCTGACAGGCATGTAAAATATCTGTTTACATTAGAGCTTGACAACAATGTGCTGACATTTCTATTTCCCATGTGACCACATGAAATAACCCTGTCAAAAATGTATTACAATCCATACTTATGACATTTGCTCTCTTCAGTCACCCAAGGTCATAGGGGCGGGGATGCAAACACGCTCCACAGCGAGGATCCTTTGGTGCAATTTTAATGACGACAATAATCATTGACAGCGAGGACGGTTTGCGGGCTTCATTTTATCATGCTCAAGGTGGAAGAGATGGAATATAGAAATCTAGTTTTTTTTGCCTGAGCCTGAGTGAACCACTTATTCAACCAAATAAAAAAAAAGAAGAGGAAAAAAGAAAAAAAATTGCCTTAACAGCATCTGACTCTGTGAGCTTTCAGTCAGCGTGTATTAGATTTATCACTTTCTTGTCCCTACACCTTGTTGATGCCTCCAGAGTACGACTACATTGGTATGGGAGGGGAGGCCTAAGCTGTGACTATGACATCTTTCTTGGTGCATTATCTTCACACTCAATCTCCTTGGGGTAGATGGAGTGCACAGAGGTAGTTCTTCCACCGGTTAAGTCCTAACATGTAACCAGACATTGCTTTTAGGGGTCGGCTGTTAACAGGGTTGACAATGCTCTTTTACAGCCTTCAGATTGAATATTCCCTGAGTCTCCCGCTGCAGAGGCCATGTCATTACTGCTGATAGCTCCATTATTTTTTGAAAGAGTTGGCAGGACTTTTTATGTTTTGTAGTTTCCCTGCACTTAATGGCTGTCACTGTTCCTTACCTTTAGTGTATGTACTTTCACAAGGACACTTTTGGTTATGGCAACGTGGCTTCTGGTCTGTGTGGTCGCTTTTCTATTCAGATTCAAGGTTTTCAGATTACAGAGGACATAAAACCCATGACTTTGTGAAGATAAAGAGCTTTAATTATATATAGACAAAAGAACTTAAGGACGCTCAAGAAGGTGTTGTAAGGTGGTCATTCTTTTACAAAATTCTGAATATCCACTTCACTTCAAGTGGCTGGACAACATTGTACTCGGCCTCCAGTTCCACGACTGTTTCAATATTATAATACTCAAATATGTAGCCCAACTTCATCCTTATTGAATAAATAAGTAATTATGAAATAATGTATAACATAAATTAATGGTATAAAATTAATAAATGAACGTTCTTATTTTAATTTCAACATTCTTATTTTCAACGTTCTTATTTTCATAACATAAACAGTTAAGCTCTTTCATAGAGAGGTGACATCACATAACTTCCGCTGTGACCCATGGGGACCTTGTGTCGCAAAATATATGAACGGTTGTCAACAACGAGAGACAAATAATTCTGTGTTGCTGTGTGAATTGTGCCACGAATTGAAGATATGATGATGACAAGATGTCTTGTCCTACATGCATCATCAACATCAATGTCACTGTTGACTTGGCATCAGAAAATATTCATCTGTTGCCATAAACTACAGTTCATATTTCTTCCAAAGTTAGGACCCATGGTCCTCCCAGAAGGGGCGCGACTTCGCCTCTCTACAGTGTCACTTTTCATGTCTGTGTTGCCACCGCCCTCTCATCTTTCAGCCAATCACATGACTCCTGCCTCTCTTCAGCAAGCAAGCTCAACTGCTGCAAAATTAGCCCGTTAGCTCCTGTTAGCAAACCCAACACCTATGTAATTCTGTGGTATCTCCTGCTGTAAAGTACAAAGACACTGAAAATAACCCCTCCTTTCATTTAGTTTAACAAGGGTAGACACGCTACTTACCAACTGTTTTACGAGGCTGTGAGCTTGGATTATTTCTCAGCATCAAAGAGCCAGTGTTAGCAGTGTTATCTAGCTCCTGCTGCCTAGAACGAGCCCAAAATGAGTACTATTGTTCAACATACTTTTATGTAGATAAACAGTAGTATGTATGTTTTTGGACACTAGATTTGCGCAGACTGGCTCTGAAGTCACCCTAAACAACATGTACAGAAAAATCATCCACCTACCGCCCAACCAGACCAGTTATTGCCTTTAATTTAGAGATCTGCACCTGCGCTGTCGCACTGCCCCTGAGGTTCTTTCAGTCAAACATTCTGTTTTTTCCTTCGTCAGGCAATGTGCATTACAGCTACATGACAAAACAGATATAAGCATACAAAATGCACAGGGAAAATATTTAAATGAAAAGTTATAAACAGGGGAAATCATAAATATAGTTTTATATTATATGCTGCACTTATTTAAAAAAAACAAGAAAATCCTGCTGATAACAGGCCCTGGTAGTCAACCGATGAGAGAAGGTGAAAAGAGTGGTTGGTAAAAACGCTCCAGCGCTTGCTTTTAAGCTGCAACATGGTCCACAGAGCAAGGCAACAGCATGACAGGCTGTAAACTTTACAAACTGAATCTAAAAAAGCACTACAAACCACAAAACAAACGTATGGAAGCAGAGAAGAGGAGCGCAGGTGACGGGCACAGGACAGGTACTTGTTTACTTGTGGTTGAGGCTCAGAAGTGTCTGACAACTTTAGGAAAGGTTTGCGACAGTGTGAGACCTTTAAAAGAGTAAGATGTATTTTGTTTATCCAGAAACAACTGTTTGAATGCATTCGCCAAACTCACCAGATTCCTTCCTTCCATCGTCAGGCATATGCAGACTCAACAGAAACAAAATAAAACTCACAAAATATCTTTTCATTGTCCCAACAATCATCAGCTCTGGTTTGGTTGAAATACTGATTTCATAACTGAACTAGAGGCTGATGCAGACACTTAAAGCTTAAAGCTTAACATGTGTTCACACTTTAGAGAACTTCACACACTCGCAACCCACTCGACATTAATCTGAATATGTTAATTTTTATGATCCGCCCCACCCGACCAGTGGTTACCTGTGTGCCCGCGGGTGTAACTGCAGCCCGCACATCTCTATCGGGCGCATTGGTCAGCATGCACCATGTCACCTCCTGAGAGCCTCCTTGCTGGTTGGAGACGATGAACTGATTAAAACAGAGTGTCTATTTTTACCTGAGTACAAATAGGTACATGGCAGAAATTCAGCTATTTACACCTACCCCCCTTAATCTAGCTATAAAGAGCAACAAAATGACTATAAGGGGCTGTGGTGGGTATATGGGTTAAGTGCAGGGCATTTTTGCGGGTTAGTGGGGTTTGAGTCCTGCCCTGGAAAACCATTTGACGGTGGAGTTCAGTTTCAAGTCAGTGGTACCTGCTAGTTACAGTTTATTATTATTCAGTTCAGTTAGGCAATAAAACTACTTGGATAGGTTTGGGGAAAGATCATTGGTTGTCTCCGCCATGAGGGTGCAAATTACACCCCAGGTGCAAATAGCATTATTGGCACCAGACAATTGGGTGCTTGTCTCTGCTATGCTAGGCTATATACACCTGGGTGTAGATAGCTGGCATTGGCTATTCCAACCCAGGTGCAAAAAGCCTTAAAAAAGTATATTATGCATAGCAGAGCTGCTGAGGTTACTGTGTGCCTTTGTCTGTTATGTTGTTATTGTCAATACTGCATTGTGTTGTGTGATATTCATGCCAGCATAGTGTCCGGTGCTTGAATACTGCAGTATTACCCCAGAAACATGCACTTACATGTGCACGCTACTGGTTTTCTTACTAAGGTTTTGGAAATACTAAAACACCTCACATACTGTTTTAGTGTACTAAATTGTGTGTTAGTATGGAATTTCGGAGGCAGCCAGTCTTTGCCCAGTATAGGCTACAGGAAAAAAAGTGTGTGTTGTTGTGTATTAACTGCTTGTATAGACCATTAGAGTAAAAATCATGAATAAAATGTTCATATTGTATGTGGGCATAATTTGGGCACTTTGAGGCATAGTCTGAGTTTGGGCTACATCAGTCACAAGAGGGCCGCCTCATAAATAACTGACGTCCATGTTTAATGATGGAGTAGAAAATACACTGTGCCAAATTGCCTTGACTTTCCCTTGTTCCCTCCTCTCTGCCTCTTCATTCCTGCATTTTTTCTGCTCCAAATCACTTCCTGAGGGAGGAGTGAAAAACCTGCAGGATCCATTCCTGGTCATCAGGAGTCTGCTGTTTTTTCCTCTAACAATCTAATCAGGGACTCGAGCAGAGGAGGTATAGGATTGAAAACAAAAAAGTACCCTGGGCCCTGGGATGGTAGGAAAATAAACTAAATTTCTTCAAGTGGGCTACATAAACCAGCAGATCAAATCATCTATCAACTGAAAATGATTTTTGCATTTATTTCCTCGTGTGAGGAGAGAAAAATAATGTGATATAGTATGAAATTAATAATGCAAGCAGCAGGACCATATTCATTATATCAAAACTTCTGGGTTCACACTGAGAACTACGTGATTGTTTCCCTGAGAATAAATGAGAACATGTTTATGTTAGAGTTTCTCTTCAAAAGATTCCTGTATTTTGGGGAAAAACCAGAACTATAATTACAGCTGATATGAAGAGCTCTCGTACGCACTTCACAGAAGGACGCGTTTAAAAGCTTTTTTTAATGGGAGTCTTTACAAGTACAATTACATGTATTAATTGGTTCCCTGTAAGGATAAATGAGAATGACAGGGTAATTAAAACTTGTGGTGTTAATTTCCCTAAAGATAATATACTATACAGTAAATTCAAAGTCATTCATTAAAATGCTGAAATTATCTTGAGGCAAGTTTACTGCTCTCACCTTTAAAGAGGTTACGTGTGTGTAGTAAACCTCGCACAGTGTAGGTGGTTTGATCAGATGCCTCCAGTCTAGAAAATAAAAACGATAAGAAGATTACAATCACAAAAAGGCTATGGGGATGTAGGTGTTTGCATTTGTACATAAAAAAAAAAATGGGGGAAAAACAATTTGATGAGCAAATGCAGAAATTACAGTACCTATTTGTAAGTCTGTCCAACCACCAGAAATACACCTGGATTCAGGAGCCGAGTAAGAATCCCATCTTTTATTAAAGCCAAATACTCAATATTGAATGCTAGAGTAGCTCCTGAATCGTAAAAATGAGCATTAAAAAATTATCACCAACCCCAGACTGTTTCATTGACGGGTGCTGCAACAGTGGTTGCATCTGTGTACTGTACAAAATATCGATGTTTAAAATGCTAAAAACACCCTGATGATATTCAGGGATTCATCGGCTCATGTATTAGTGTATCCACTGATTAAAAGGGCATCAATTATTGTCCACACATTCTGGAGAATCACTTAAATAACCCTACAGACATTTGAAAGAAATGAGTACTATAGATTTGTGCAAGAGACAGGAGTAAAGGAAGTCTGATAAATGCAATACAAAATGAGCTGCTCTTCCTTAATTCAACAGACAGCTTGTTTTAAAAAACACAGAGGACGTTTGGTCAGAATACAGAAACCGTTCCAGACTGACTTGGGGCAGATTTGGGACTCTGTGGAAAACAGTGAATAATTTGATAATTAAGGCAGCTCACGTGATCTGCAGCTGCAGCAGTCGGAGGAAAGTTTGTCAAGCTGAATTCTAAAAATCTTAATGTTGAGCAGTCGTGCCCAGAAACTGTCACTGTTATGTTTGTGTGATTGACAACTTTTTAATCTTACAAGAAGCTTCGTGTTTTTATTTTTACACAGTTTATTCACAGTTACAGAAATTATAACTCCTCTGGAGAAGATCAAAATCCTATCTGTCAAATGTCCTCATAGATTGTCCATCCCATGAATGCAATAGATCTGTGTGTGCATGTGTGAGTGACCAACAGGGCTGGAAATACTGTTCATGTCTGTGGCTAATTTTGCACACTGTGGAACCCATCAGTCAACTTTTTTTGTGCATTTATGACTGCATGTTGAAGGACCTCTCATGGTTTGTTGTGATTCACAGTTTTTGTAAAACCTTGAAAAACCAATTTTATACCGACTGCTGACTCCTCACTTCTTTTAACCAGCCAGCATGGGCCACAAGTCATCAACAACTGCCAGGTTGAAAACAGCTCTTACCTAGTCTGTTGTAGGAATTATTCTGGCCTTTACCATGGCTCAAAAACTGTCATACATAGGAACGGTTTGTTGCATTTTAAACCGGAGCATCTGCAGATTCATTTCATACTAAACTTAGATACGATACAAGATGAATAAATCCCTGTTTTGTTAGTTTTGCCACCATCTCTTTTATGCCTTTGCAGCTTTGTAACATTTAGCATTCAAGGTACATTGGTAAACAAGTAAGAGAAATTTGGATTGTTAAACCTGAAAAAATTGAACATGAGAGAGGTTACTTGTTGGAATTAAATTCAGTTACCTGGGGCGATCTAATCAGCTCTGTGCCAAAACATTAACCTTCTGAACAGCCACAACTTCCACTGAGACATGCAGGCTACGACCTTTGAATTAGAAAAATCAAGTGTAAATTATTCAGAACTTTAGCTTTAGATTCGAATGTAAATTTCTGCATCTTTTATATTGTTGTAAAGCCATCTGGTTGCTTGTAATGTTCTAAACAAATAACAATATTTATGAACATTAATGGACACTTGGTTACAATACCATTGCATTATTCTGTGCATCATAAAGAAAACTGAGACTATATTATACAAATACCTTTACTCAAAACTTGCAAATCTCAGCTGTTTGCATCTGGAAGTTGTGAAGGCATTGCAGTAGGTGTTTCACCATCTGTTGCCTTGCAGAAATCTGCACTCTACTGTGTGCACTTCCTGTGGATTGCTTCGTCTTGGCTGTAAATGTACTACATACACCTGTGTGCGTTATTGACTTAGGCTTAATTCAGTGTGTTTTGCTGACTGACTGGTCAGGCTTTCTTTCTGTCACATTCCTTTCAAATCCACAGTATTTCACCTCACTTCATAAAAGGTAATTTTTTAGCATTTGTGACAGTGATATATTCCAATGATTGATATCCGGGAAAAATTACTTCTAGGAAAGGATCCAGAGGTCAGAACCTCACGTTGAATCGGTATAAAATAACAAGCACAAATACTTTGGCATGAAATTACATTTTAACAATAACAGTTTTCCATTTAGAGCTGTGATTGAAAGGCTACATGTCGTTTGAATGCAGTTGTCACATTTTTCCTTTGTATCGTCTCAGTGCTTTCAAACAGGCGAGGGGCACAGACCTCTTTTCATACATGCAGATGCACTTAGCTATTGCATTCACTGAAATTGAAAACACCTTGAATAAAATGAGTGAGGGCTGCCTGACTACTGTGTACACTAAATTTGTATGTCCATATGAGAAAACACTTGATTGATTGGCATATTGATGATGATTGGAAACTTAAGTCCTTTATAACTGTCACAAATATATAGTTTTAAAACAAAAAAAAAATGCTCATAGACCTTGTAAGGCAGTTGTGCACTGTAGCTTTTAGCAAATATGACTCCAACATGAATAAATAGTGCATTTATTATCTCCACCAGGCATATCCCTGAAGCGAATCGTGCAATCGCTTCTGTGTGTGTGCGTATGTGCGTGTGTGTGCATGTGTGTATGTGTGTGTGTGTATGATCAACAGACCTCGAGCTTGTTTGCACCTAATCTTACATACTACTGGACCCATCAGCCTCATTTTCTGTGCATATCCTTGACTGTATGCTGAAGGACCTCTGTGAGTCACAATTTTGAAAAACAACACAACATTGAAAAACCTTTTTTTTAAGCCTCCACACCGACAACAGGGAATTTCTTGTACTCAAAGATGATCTGATTTGATTTTGTAAGTTAAAGGTCACTGTGACCTTACAGAACACGTTTTTAATTCAATAATTCATACACTAATGCATGCGCATGCGCCGACCGGCAGCGTGCAGCCTGTTACAGTCGCTCCTGATCGTTTTTTCTCTATTTTCCTAACTTTAGCTATCCTCCTTTTTATGATTGCCTGACTTTTTGTAAGCAACTTTGTTAAGCTGTGCCCTCTCTAAACATGCTGGTAGAGAGAGTTTTGGTCTGTTTTTTCGCCATGGAAGTACTTTTTTCACTGAGCTGGGCCATTGTTTGCTGACATTGTTGCCTAGCAACTCGCTCTTAAGCTAGCCGGCATTGCGGCCAGATCAACAAGCATACCTGAAGAGCTCTGGATATGGACGCACAGAGGATGCAGGGGAGGAATGAAGCAGCGGAGGAAGAGAACCGGGTCGAGGCTACGGGGGCTTATGGAGAAGAGGAGATATAAGCCGTGTCTCCCCTCTCTCATCATGGGCAACGTGAGGTCGCTGGCCAATAAGATGGAAGCACTAACAGCACTCGTCAGGAGTCAGAGGGAGTACTGGAAGTGTAGTCTCATGTGCTTTATGGAGATATGGCTGCACCAGAACATACCGGACAACGACGTCTCCATCAGACTGTTCGGCCGACTGGGATTGCACCAGGAGTGGTAAGCGCAAAGGAGGGGAGCTGACCGTTCTAGTCAACAACCGTTGGTGTAATCCTGGTCACATTACCATCAAGGAACGTATCTGTTGCCCGGACATTGAACTGTTGGCTGTTGGACTCAGGCCGTATTATTTGCCATGGGAGTTTTCACATGTCATTATTGTGACTGTGTACATCCCTCCCTCTGCCAACTCGACGTCGGCGTGTGACATCATTCACTCCGCCATAGCCCGTCTCCAGACTCGACACCCAAGTGCATTCATCGCCATCTCGGGTGGCTTCAATCACGTCACCATGGCAACTTGTTTTTACACTAGTATGTGTACCACTGCTGTATATATTTGTACATTTTGCTATATATAATATGCTGTACATATTTTTAATATTTTATTTTTATTCCTTAAAGTTTTATCTACATACCTACATAATATTTCTATCTTAATTTCTATATTTTGTATTTCTATATGTTATATACTTTTACTTATATTCTAGTTTTTCTTGAATGGGTGCAACTGTAATACTAACAATTTCCCCCCGGGGATCAATAAAGCATTTCTGATTCTGATTCCGAATTATTAGGGGCCGGGCAGCCTAAGCTGCCAGGACCCTATTGTAATCCTGCATGTTCTTCTTTCTTTCTTCTTCTTCCGAGGAAATCCTACTTCCCATGCACGAAAAATGACCAAACTTTGCACAAAGGTCCAGTCCCATGTCAGATTGCCTCAGCTGCAAAAACAGGCCAATAGTCCTGATGGTGGCGCTACAGCAAGCCTCTAAAGTTCAAAATTTTGAAAATTCATAACAAATCAACCATATGTGCTACAGATTTACAACTTTCACCAAAATGTAGCCCCAATACTGAAGAAACTTTTGTACATTTAAACCTATTGCAAATTATGAAGTCCATCACTCTGTTTTTTTCAAAAACTGTAAAACTTATTAAACCTATCTCCTCCCACAATTTTTGCTCAATTGGCACCAAACTTGCTACAGAGCATCTTCAGACTGTCCTACACAAACAATCCACACAGATTTTTGATTTATCAAAAATTGAGCCTACAGTGCATCAAAATGTTTGACTGTAAACGGTATTATAAACATATACTTGCAAATTCTTGCTAAATACATTTTCAATGTTCATGAAAAAAAATGACAAAATTCTGGAGTCATGGTAGATGATGTTTGGAAAATATCAGAATTTTATCTCAAAAACTGAATTTACAGCATTTTGAATTTCACTCTCATGCGAACAATTGGAGTCAGTGCAAAAATGGCATTTTTATACATCAGTTTTTCACTTTTGGAGCCAATAAATCATTGTTAAAAACTAATGACCAACATCTCCATGCTGTCTAGATGCAATTTGTGTATTTTGGGATTTTTGTCTCAATAACTGAATTTTTGACAGCCATTTGAAATCTGCCTTTACATGCTAACAGCTGCTGTCTTGCACACAGGTGACTGGCTTAGTCAATTTGTGAAGCTACAAGTGGTGTTTCCATTTGCCAATTAGCTCAGTGAGATAGAGGATGGTTCTTGGTGTTGAAGGTTGTGAGTTCAAGCCTCAGCTTGTATAACATTTCCATATGAGAAATCTACCCAAACTTTTCACAAAGGTCCAGTCCCATGCCAAAACTTTGAAAATTCACAACAAATCAACCATATGTGCTACAGCTTTGGAACTTTCACTTTGAAATTTGCTTTTCCATGGCATGGATGGCTGCTGCCTGGCACCCTGATCCTTGGCTTAGTCAATTTGTGAAGCCACACATGAACTGTCACTTGCCAATTAGCTCAGTGAGATAAAAGACGGACTTCAGTGTCAGAAGTCGTGAGTTTGAGCCTCAGCTAAGGCAGGATGGACTTTCAAATGTGAAAGCCTTAAGTTCAGGTATCATGCTATGTGGATTAGAGACTACTAAGGTTAAAATAATTATGATCCAGGGAGTTTTGGGAAGAGACAAATACTCTTTATCAACACGTTTCCCTGTTATCCCCTGTCTCTTTTCCCTGTTTATTTGGCTTAGCTATCAGTCAATATGCAGAGTCTCTTGTGCCAGAAATTGTGAGTTCAAGCCTCAACTGATGTAAAATGCATATTAGAATGCCACCTTTTTTTCATCTTCCTACACTCTGCTTGTTGCTCAGAATTGCCTAATTTTGCCTAAAATTGCCCGGCCCCGACCATTGTTGCGCAGCAGCTGTTATTATTATTATTATTATAATTATTATTATTATTATTATTATTATTATTACTTAAGTTATTCCTTGGTGTTAAAATTAAAGAAAAGTAAAAAGTAAGTAAAGAAAAGTAAAGCCTTGTTGCGCTCCAACAGCTGATCCAGTAAACTGTTAACACCCAGAAATCTTCTGCTATTTGCAGTCCACATGTCAGCTGTGGTGGGAACAATCTGCCTTTCTGAGCGTGGCCTTCAAATTAGATTCTATCACTGCATATTCTCTCTGGAGGAGGCAAGCAAACTCAAAATAACAATAATAGTTTCACCTGTGGAAAGTCTGCCTCTCTTCCTCTCCCTCACACTCCATCCTTTGTTTAGTTTCTTGGCGAACAGCTGACGTGACCTGCCCTGACTGCCACACATTCACAACATCATAAGGTAGTCTTCCTAGGTCAGAAAGTAGCTGTAATATCATTACTGTTCTGGAAATTGTAATCCCTTACACTACTCACACGTACTACTAATAATATTACAGTAATATATTACTAGGTAATACAGCAACAAACTTTGATGACTTCTTATCTCAAATATCTTCACAACTAATACCCGTCAGCCCCAGCTGTACTTTGTTTTTAGCGTTAATATCAGTATGCTAACAAGCTAATATGATGAACATTATATAGGCTAAATATCTGCACATAGATCTTTTTCATGGCAGACATATTGATATGAAATAGCAGGGTAAACACAGGGTAAACACAGGCAATGATACTAATTAAGAGTAGCAGAGCCTGTTTGACCTGAATGAACCAGAACCTTGAACAGCATCATTGGTAACAACTGTCTGTACTCTACTATTTCATGTCAACATGGCTGCTGTGAAAAAGGTCTAGTAGTACTGGTCGTGTAACAAATCGTTGTTGGTCCGTGGTCCATACAGATCACCCCCACAGTTCAGCCATCATAGTGTGAAATATAGTTTTACTGTCGCTGTTACTTTTTAAAGTAGTTATTCTCTAAATCTCAATGCAGAGTTTCAATGAAAAGACAAAACAGATGTGCACTGTGTTTTACTCTGCAGTGCATCTCTGCGAGGCAGCAGAGTCTCACAAAAAAAACAACAAGGAAAAGCGACTGATTTTAAAGCCGCCACTTTCACCTCCATCAAGTGAAATCCCGTCCGTAGCATTTTCAGTGGTGTAACTGGGAAGCTGGTCATGCTGTCGTCATAGAAACAGATCATAAGATTCTGAAAATTATAGTAACTTTGGCGATATCTGCTGCTTTAACTACGTGCAGTTCTGCTCAGCTCACCGGTGCAGCTCTGCATCTGCCTGTCTGTGACACAGCCTTTAATGTTAATTGGATATTAATCAATCAGACTGTGATTGAGCAAGACTACAGAGTGTAGTATGATTATAATGTATAGTGTATAATTATTTATTATTTGTATAATATATTATAATACAGCAGTATCAGAATTACTACTACTACTACTACTAATTATTATTATTAGTATTGTTAGTATTATGGAGCATTATATTTACCATTACTATAGTGGCAACTACAGACAGAGATAGAATGCTGCATCAAAGCCAAGTGCATTTTTAAGTCAATATATCCCTAATCCTACCTTTTGTCTAAATCCAAACCACAAGTTTTTTGATCTGTTGCACCCATAATTGATGCACAGATAACACTTGTTTGTAGGATCAACTTGATTTTGGTCTTTTAACAAAATGTATTCACAAAAAGAAAAAATATTGAATATCCTGAGCCTTATCATTTGATTCACAGTATTGTCAGTCTGTTGCTACTGTCTCTTATAGGGTTGTATTGCCAAGCAAAAGAACACAGTATGTTTCTTAACACTAGGAAAGCTAAGCCAGCAGAATCCGTATGTGAGAGAAATGAAGCTGGATCAAAAGAGAGTCACTGCACGTTTAAAAAAAAAAAAAAAAAAAAAAAAAAAATCCCACTTCCAGTTTGTTGTAGGTCCATTCCAAATCACGGTCACGTCTACAGTGAGACCCCTGCTCCGCACCTGGTCAGACCAATATGTTGATGTCAGATATGCCAGGGGTTTGTTGTGCGTTATTTAAAGTCTGCCAAGAGGTACACAGAGGGGAGTGTGTGTCATCACTGCTGAATCCAGAACCACTTGTTTCACACCATATAACAAACCTGCCACCCCCTACAGTGTGTGCTGATCCAGCTACAAAGCACCTCTTTTCCCGGCTGCTGCACAGAGCACTTCAGGCGCTCTTTTCTGCCGACAGCCATCAGACTTCAGACTGAACTGAGCTTCCTGCCCCACTGGCCCCAGCCTCAGCCAGCCAACAGAGTGCTGGAGCAGGATGCCTGCACACGCTGACTATCATGGACTCTTTGTGCTCAGGGCTACTCTATACATGAGTCACAGGCTTTCTAACATGTATATGATTGCTAAATGAACCATCACGTCTTCTAAATATATGGTTTCTCCGTCTAAATTAGTTTCTGTCCGTACCATCCATGAGCAGAAAAAATGTAAAAATGCAGTGAATCTCTCAGCAACGTGTGTTTTATGAACACACCTCTAGACGCCTCAACACGTCTGTTCATTTGCGTGGCTTCCTGCAGAGCTGATAATGAGAATGATAATGGGGTAATGTGAACACACAAGCACTTTTTTTTTTTGCAGATGTTATGAAATTTTCTCCCCCATGTGGTCTTTTCATGCTCTATTTCTCTGTTATATAACCTTTACATTATAATATACAGTTGACTAATTTTCTCTTGTTGTGTATTTTCATGTTTTTTTAATGTGGTGTGCATTTCACATTTCACATTTTGATGTATCATATTCATAATTACTGCTGCAACACTTCAACACACAACACAACACACGGCTTTCATTAATGTTTCACCATCTAATCATCATCTAATCTATATCAAGGTTGTAAGAAAGAACTGTATTGACTGAAGCATTATTTAAACTGCAATACACTCGCAACTCATCACCAGATGAGCTGAATTTAATGGCAAAGGAAATATGTAATGACTCCAGGGCCAAAATGCAGGCATCCGTTAACCATAATAGCACAAATCGACATGAAAAATGTACTTGGCTTGTGTTGGTATCAGTCATATTTACCATGCTGCTCCCAAACGTCTTTCAGGGACATTCTGCATATGCCACTGGGTGCTTCTGCAGATTACCTCTGCAAGTGTCATGCAGAACCTATTCTGATAGATATCCCATTTGCTGTGAGAATTCCCCTTTGTTTACTTAAAGCGCAATTCTTGGAGTAAATATTTACAGTCAGTTAATAACTGGAGGCTGTGATTGACGTGCATCATTTAACACTGCTCATTTGATGCTTGCATGGTTCATTGCAGGCATATGATGAGTTTGATGTAAAATGTCAATAGCACTATTTCACCACTACACTGAGTGATCATGTCACATTTTTAATATCTCCTCTAATAATTGTAGACCTGCTTTAACGTACAGGGTTCTTAATTCAGCCATATTCTTCAGGTTCTAACATATTTTTACATTATTTTAGTTCAGAATAAGGTTTAGGCTAAGGTTGGAGTAAGGGTCATAACAGGTTCTTTGGCTTGTCCCCATAGGAGAAACATTTTTGGCTCCCTAACCCTTTCAGAGAGTTCTACCTGGAACCCAACCTGATGAGTATACCTAGAACCAACTGTAAAAAGGTTTCACCCAGAAACCCCTGTCAGAGGTTCTACAGGGAACCCTTCTAGGGTGTAAAAGTTACATCAAGGACCCTCTTTAGGGGTTCGATGCAGAACCTTTTGCCCTTTAAGGGAGCGAAAAAGACCCCACCCAGGGAGTGTTACCAATAACCTTTATATATTCAGGAGTTTGATGTAGAACCCACCTAGGGGTTTCTACCAAGAACCTTTATATATTCAAAAGGCTTTTATCTAGAACCCATCCAAGGGGTTCTACCAAGAATCTTTATACATTCCAAGGCTTTTATCTAGAACCCATCCACAGAGAACCTTTATATATTCCCTTGGAACCCTTATTGCTAAGACTGTAATGTTTGGAGTGAGGGTAAAAGAATTAATTATGTTGATGAGTACAGAAATACAAAAATGTCTGTGTGTGTGTGTGTGTGTGCATATGCATGGTTTATAAACACTCTGACTCGTATTGAACATCGAGCCAAGAAAGTCAATGAGCCAAGTCAAGTTTATTTGTATTGCCAGGATTACGTGTAATGTCTCAAAGGGTTACAGGGCCACAATTTTAATCTCTCAGTCAGTCAATTTAATCTATTTCAGACCAGTGATTCGTATTAAAAAGAGAACATTTCAAAAATTCAAATCACTCATAACATACTGTATACGAAAAACATGCATTCATGCACAGTTGTGGTAGAAGTGTTCAGATCTTTAACTGAAAAGTAAAAGTAGAAATACTTTGTTACAAGTAAAAGTCCTGCATTTAAAATTTTATTAAAAGTATCAGCATCTGAATATATTCAAAGTACAAAAAATACACAGTATCCGTTATACAGAATGATCCATTTCAGAATAATGTTTATTATATTATTGAATTAAAATTATTGATCCATAAATATGTACGTCACTGTAATGTGAGAGGAGATAGAGAGAACCTGTGCAGCTGCCAGAGGAGTGCCGACTAAGATTAGGAATAAATAACAAGTATATTTCTCATTTTCCCCGATAGTCTGAATAACTCCTCCCATCCTTGGCTATAGGGAGGTAGTGGACCAAACCAACATAAGGTAAAATTAGGGGGAGCAGCCAATCTTTCAAAACCTAAAAATGCATTGTCTTGTGGCTATAATTAGCACAGGTACTTTTGCCACAATATTGAATCTCACTAACTAGTATAGACACTGACAGACAACAGTGGATATATTTTATATATATACATTTTTTATCACAATTAGTGCTAGAGGCAATTCACAAATTCCTGGATATTGGATAGGGACATATCCCTACTGCCCCTATCCAATTCTACACCCTTGGGAATAGCTAACAGGGCCTTATCAGAGGACCTCAGGCTATGGGCAGGTGAGTAGTTGATTAAAAGCTCACCAACAAGCTTGGTGCAATCCCAACATGTGAGTTTAAATGTTAATACTAAAATTTTAAAATAATTTCTACAATGGACAGGCAGCAAGTGAAGAGAAACTAAAATAGGAAAGATGTGATCATGCTTTAAAATGAAGAAAACTTTCAGCCATCCAATCCTGGGACTGAGCAGGGAAGCTAACTTAGCTTAAACCAGTGGTTTAAAGGACAAGTACAACAGCATATCATCAGCATAGTGATGAAAATTGGTCTTAAAATGGACCCCTGCGGCACCCCATGCTTTGATAATGCCTTCGAGGAGGTAAAGTAATCAACAGTTTGAGACGTATGAAGAGAACCACTGGAGGGCAGTCCCTGAGATGCCAAACTATGTTCTCAACCTTTCAAAAGATAGGCATTCAGTTTTAGCTTTGATGAGTCTGGAAGAATTAGCAGTGTTGTGGAGAAGAGGAAATCCCACTTCTTTGGAAGTTTTTTTCTAATGATTGACCCATGATTAGATTTGAAAATGAAGTTTGAGTAGCCTTTCAGCTTCAATCATAATATTTTGTGTTAATGTTATTCCCCATCTTCATTGTCATCTCCATACAGACCTATCTATGGTGGCAAAACCATTTCAGAAAGTTATTCAGTTATTTTGAATTTAGGACAGGGTCTATGTCATCCTAACTTAAGGCTCCTAACTAAGGAAATTCTTATGTTAGGATGCTTCAGTACTAGCTAAATTACTATCCTAAGTTAGGGGATTTCAGACTTGGGAAGTTTAACTTTATCCTTAAGAATACATTATCATTTATTCGTTTGTTATATTTTGTATTATTAATCCGAATCTGCCATGGAACTAGCATAAAATGGAAATATTCAAGTAAAGTACAAGTAATTTAAAATTGTACTCAAGTACAGTATTTACACTGTACACACACAAGGCCACAGTTCAAGCATTCCAATTAAAAACTTCTGCATCAAAACTACAAACAACCTCCACCACCAGAGACTGTCGGATGTACAGCTTGTGCAGCTTCTGGTAGTGCATCAATTATGCAGTTCTCTACCTTATCCAATCTGCACATACATTTATACATAAGGTTGCTTATCACTGACTCCATGTGGGTACATATATGCCGAGAAAGACATGACAAAAAAGCTCCCTGTGGAATCATTGTAAATGGCTGTAAGTCTGTTTAGACCATGTGAGCAGTATACAGGAAGCCCTGTACAGACAGACATCTGAAGACTTACCAAGGTGTGTTACCTTGTGTGTGTTTACGGTATATATCTGCATTGAAATCCTCTGAAATCCTGGATGGATGGATGATAATTAACTTATGCTATGAAACTACAACACTCCACATGTACAGTGAAAACAAAATGTGTGAAACCACAGCCCATAAAATGTGTTTATTCCTCAAGCACTTGCAGGGGTAGATGTTAAAAATGCACCTGACAGGTTCACAGCTGTCATTAGGAGGCCATATGACACTTTGCTTCACCCACTTTGCCTTCTTTGTACATGTTTTCTTTTTTTTTTAACCCACTTAGTAAAGCTGCATGCGACAGCGATGTGATGAGTGGGAGTGTTTTCACTTCTTGTCCACGAATATTTGAAGGTTTTTTCCAGTTAACCTGTCGGAGCTGATATTTTTTGTAGATGAAATATTTATCCCAGCAGTTGAAAATGTGCATGACAAGTAAGTAAGATGGTAAAAGAAGCTGAGTGCATCAGAGTATATGAGGTGAAAGATACTATAAGGGCTGATATTTCTGCCAACAAGTCCTGTAGTCTGAAAAACAGGCCAATTATCAAAATGAGCTGTGACTGACACATATGATTGCTTTCTGATCTGACACATGGTTAAAGTGGCTATAATTGAACGAAAGAACGAAGTATCAAATAACTGTTTTCAGTGAAAACGCTCTAAAAAGCTGACCGTACTCTACCTGCTCAGCACAAAACAGCAGACAGACACATTTAGCTGGTGAACATAGTGAAGCATTTAACGGCTAAAGAGCCAGATATTTCCCTCTGGAGTGGGTAGAGACCAAAAACCAGACACGAAATGGATGATAATGTTCCTCCATAAGTGCTGGTTGGGTACATAAGCTTTATACATACATTATACAACACATTCACTATATCAACTTAAAATAACTTGTGTTTAACAGTCTTTTTTTCTACAATTGCTAACATCCTTTTGTCCAATCTGTACTCATATTTTCAAAACTCTAAACACAGTGAACGCAACATTCATCTGTTGAGGACCATCACGTTTTATGCAATTAACACATTACAAACTTACCCAACATTATGGATCTTTCTTTTCCTTATTTACAAGTACTTGCACACAGCATGCCAGAAAAGAAAACGTAATGTTCAAAACTTAAATATAGTATAAAGGAAAGGCCTTTTTTGTTTTTTCCCTCTGTGCTTTTTTTTTTTTTTTCTTAACCAGATTTGTGTATTTTGTTTTGATGAATCTGGAACCAAAGGCCATGTATGTTGGGTTTTTGTTGATCACTGATAGCAATTTCATATTACTCATAAAGAAGCCAGGGACATAAGACTGGGGGGACAAAGGGAACTGAGTATACACGACCCTTATGTGAAGATGGCTGACAAAGATATTGCAATTAATGGTCGTGGATGTGAGGAGGAGCCTGTAGAGAATGCTTACGTACAGGGTCCAGAATTTTGTGCTACACGCCTGCAACGACTTTGTTACTTAGAATTTATTGTACTTTCTACATGCAAAGTAAAGATGACTTGTTCACTTTTAGATTGTATGTTGCCCAAAATGCACACATTTGACAGTTGTTTACAGTAAAAGGAAACTGAATTCTAAAAAAAAATCAGTGAATTTCATATTTTTTATTGCATGAAAAGTAATTTTTTATTTTTATTTTTTTGTAATGGCTGTTAGTGTACTGAAAGTCGTGCCGTGATTGACTACATGTTGCTCTGGAATAGAACTACTTAATGATGATATTAATTATTCACACCACTGGCCTTGTCTCAAGAGGTCACTCGCCAGGAAAAAAAAAAAAAAAATTAAGCACTTAATCAAATAAACAATGGTGTCATTTTTCTGTTGAGGACTACCCCCTCTATGCTCATTATCAAAAGCATCAGGGAGGAAAAAAAAAAACACCCCAGGAAGCCTGACCATAATCCCACATGATGAACATAAAACATCATTAGCATCCTAAGGAACTGGCTCAGGGATTACAGGTGAAGTTGCATGATGCAGTTGATGTAGTGCATGACCTTGACAAGACAGGACCAGATGGCTCAGCACAAACAACCAAACAGCAGTCGAACATATGTTCCTATCATGGTCTAATCTGGAGGCAAGCCAAGACAAGGAGATCTCTATGAAACCTCTCGTTCTTTCAGGAAGCTCAATTCAGGCAGTCCATTAGTGAACTGTGGTTGTGTTTCCGCAACTGCAGCCGATGGATGACTCATAATCTTGAAAATAAGTTTTATTTTTTTGATTATAGTTATTGCCAGACCAGATGTTTTGCATCGAGTGGATGCACGTTCACATTAATTTGCAACACTTAAAGGGATAGTTTGGATTATTTGAAGCAAGGTTGTATGGTACTTATCGATAGTCAGTATATTAGCTACAGTAGATGCTGGCTGGTGTGAGCTCAGCTTGAAGAAGCTGTTAGGGGCACCACCACAGAACTAAGCAATGAATTGCTGTGGAATTGCTGATTTACTGCTGCCATGATCTGCTATTTTTTGTCTTTTCATGTGACTCTGGTGTGTCAAAAGGATAGTTTGGATTCACCAAAGTCGCACAATAACACAAACAAACTCGAGATCGAGGCAGTGATAGACAAGCGACTCCTATCTTCTGCAAGGTAAAATGACTGATTTTGCCTACGGAGTTTGGTTGGTTTGAAGAGAGTATATGACTTATATAATGGAAGTTTCCTGTCTCCTGTTTTCCTGTTTTCCCATTTTTTGTCATAGCCTTTGAGCCGTTTTATGACGTTAGCTTCCGTGCTGGCACTCTTATCTGCTTCTCCAAACTGGGGCATGCTGACTAGCATCTACTGTAAGTAATACACTGACTATCCATGAGTACATCATACAACACTATTTCAAATAATCCAGAATTATCACTTTAATGTAAACAGGACCTGATCTGCCTCATGGAGATTTGGACAGGATAAGTCAAAGATGCTCGACTGGATGGTCAAAGAAACATACTGATGATGCCATCACAATACTTTACCTCCACTTTATAAACTAGGCACGGTGTTGTTTCAATTTACATGCTGTTCATTTACTGCCATTAACCTGAATCAACCTGAATTTTATCACTCATTAAGAGGAGTTTATTATGCAGCACGTGTAACTAAGGACACAGATATTATTGTCGAGAATGTGCAGGTGGTTTACTAGTAATGATTAATATGTTTACTTGCAAAAAAAAAGGTGTGAGAAAGCAGTAAGCGGAGACTTTGGCACCGTCAGCATGAAGACGAATACTGCAGGGCAGGTGCAACAAGGGCGAAGGGGCTCAGGCCTGGAAATAGGGCAGCGTTGTGGAGTAAGGCAGCATCATCATCAGGGAGAAGAAAAATGGTGGTGGATCAAATACATCCACAGGAGGAGGCAGCCGAGCCAGGTGTGCTGGAGCGGTGTCTCGTGAAAAGCAGGGTCAGTGGGTGAAAGGGGAGAAAGTGGAGAAGACTCAGCTGGAGAGAGCTATGAAGAAAAACTGCATTAAATTAATCATAGGTGCAGCTTACAGTATGATGTGTTACCTGTCTCCAAAATCTAAGCTCCCTGCTGCATCCTGCATATTGTGCTCAGGAATAGTTAGATTTAGACATACACTGTCACACCTTCAGCTGCATCTATTATTTTTTTTATTACCTACAATACAACAAGTACTTGGGAATAATAGCTTAAAAAATATAACTAGTTAGAATTGTCTTTTAGCTATATACCCAGATAACCTGACAGATCGCTGTGTTGTTGTTTGAGAGTTTGTTTTGACAGATAATGTGATGTTCCCCTGACAAAGACCACGTCATATGTGCGGTATGAAAGTTAGTTTATTCGGATTTAGGAGAGGATTTGGGAATGATGGGATGAGGGCTGTGTATAGAGGTATGATGGCGATAGCGGAAACCGGAGTAGGGGATTGATTGCGTGGGGACGAATTGGTGTGGTCAGGGGCGTATCTAGAAAAATATTCATGGAGTGGCAAGAGGGTTGCATGGAGTCTTTAAGAGGTGCCAGAAAAATGTAGCCAATTTAATCACAATTACATATATCAGTATTTGCTTGGAAAAACTCCCAAATGAAGATAAAATGAAAATGAAAACATTACTGTGGTGAGTAAAGAGTAAATGAGTAAAGTATTGAATTGAAGTATATAAATAAATAAACTCTTTTATTTGAACATAAGCCCATCATTTAGCCCACTATTCCCAAACTTAAGAACGCCACAGGCCAGTTTGAAATGTGAAAATCTTCTATGGCCCGCCCAAACCTTTAATCACAACTCTGATCAACACACAAGACTAATTGTACCAATGACAAGATATGTTCTGGGTTTAATGTGACAGAAAATGAATCATAATTATTTTATGGTAATTTCAAACTTATAAAATTGAAACCTAAAAATGTTAATTATTTTTCATGACCTCTCAGGGCCCACCTCCAGGGCCTTCACAGCTCACACTTTGGGAATCACTGATTTAGCCTAACATGTGGCCAGACCAGATCATTCAATTATACTATATTTAGTAATTTACCCTTTTTATTTTTATATTTAAAAGTAATCTAAACTAATGTGTTAAATTTGACAGCCCTAAGGTAGATAAAATTTTGGCTGCTGCAGGGATGGCTAGTGGAGCTGGGTGAAAATGAAACCATAAAAAGGACAACTTGCTGCATTCATTTGCACTGGACATCAGGATTTCACTCTCGTACATTTCCGTCCAGCCACAACGTTTTTTATAAATAATTTGAATTAGATTGTCCAAAACCGTGGTGCATGGCAGCCAGGATGGCAAAGTACTTTTAGGGTGGCAACTACCACTCAATGCCACTCTGGGCATGGTGGTTAAAGGTTTGTGGTTTGGCTGGAGAGACTAGGAGCCTGGGGGTCAAGACGCAGGGTGAGGGCAGATCACAGTGAGCTGTGGTGCTTCATCCCTGTGTAGTTTGCAAACACAGGGAGAACATGCAAACTTCTTGTGGAATGAACCTGGAACAGCTGAGGGTGAATCCTGGGACCTTCTTGCTGTAGGTCGACAGTGCTGACCACTGACTTCACTGACTTGAACACACTGACAGCTTACTATAGAATTACATATGCACAAAAACTCTCTATATTTGCGCGATGTATCAAGATCCATCCAGTTTACTCCATAAGTGTGCTTAAAATTCATCCATTACTTTCCACATCAATTGTGGCCATGAATGATATTAACAGAAAAATGGTGAATTGAATTTCCCTTGATCTTGTCTTGACTGAGTATGAATGGAAGGCGATCACAAGCAGGAAACAACAAACATGCCTTGACGAAAAAGGCAAGAGTGAACTTTCATGATCAATAAACATGCATAATGCATATTTACTTTTTGTTAACTTGTGATAAAACTATTCTACTAATACACCTCCCTGCCCATGTGTTCACCTGAACATGAGCATCTCTGACCTGTAATTGTCCAACTAATGGTCATTAAAGTTCATTTGGATTGGACTCTCTGTGCCCTGCTCTCTGATCGGAGTCCCTGTCTGTAAAGGAATTATCAAGCCAGCATCCCAGAGTCACTAGCTCTATCACAACTAGTACTAGTTCAAGTTTGTTAACATTAGTCAACAGCTAGGTAATACCAGACAAAGTAATGTTATGTAGAACCCTGATTGTGGTAGTGAGCTTTTCTTTTCATTTTGTAAGATAAAGACTGTGTTAATCCTCTTAAAAGTTAGATATTCTTGCTATAAGTTATATTATGATGACTTTTTTTTATGATGACATTTTTACTGTTGTTGTTATTCCTCAGTTTATGGGACTATGTGAAATTGTCAGAGACAAAGACTTTTTCAAAGGACTGCTTCAAGGTGAAAATCAGTTCAGACTTTGCCATCTCCTGTTTGTTGTGCTGAATTTAATTATTTAAAAATTCAAAGTATGACAAGTATGCCTCATAGAAACAGTTAAGTAATTGTTTAATAAAAAAGAAGAACCCTGTGGCAAATGGAAATTAAACATCATAACTAAGGTGTTTCTGTCCGACATAGTGATTGATTACTGCTGCTTACATGAGTTGCCTTCAGGCTGATCAAGAAACACTAGACTGTTGTGAAAATGTGTTTTATGGTTTGATTTGTTATTCAGGCCTACTGGTGATACCACAATCATTTTATTTAGATGATGGATAAGAGAGCAAATTAAAAACAAAAAAACTATTACAGGACAAAAGTATTATGACAACACCCTGTGACACCAGGCAAAGGTCCTGATTCAGATTTGACACCAAGATATCACAGCTGTGAGGCAGCACGGTGGTGCAGTGGTTAGTTCTGCTGCCGCACAGCAAGAAGGTCCTGAGTTTGACTCCCCGAGCCAGCAGGGCCCTTCTGTGTGGGGTTTGCATGTTCTCCTCGTGTCCGTGTAGGTTCTCTCTGGGTACTCCGGTTTCCACCCACAGTCCAAAGACATGCAGCAGGTTAATTGGTGACTCTAAATTGCCCGTAGGTGTGAATGTGAGAGTGGGTGGTTGTCTGTCTTTTATGTGTCAGCCCTGTGATGAACTGGCGACTTATCCAGGGTGTACCCCGCCTCCGCCCAGTGTCAGCTGGGATGGGCTCCAGCCCTCCCGGGACCCTCACGGATAAGCGGTTACAGAAGATGAATGAATGAATGAATATCACAGCTGCAATGTTCTGTATCCACAGATCATTTAAATCAGTGTTTTGTAGAAAAGACTTACACTTAATTTAATCTAGTGTTGCTACTATGAGAAGCATTTTCTACAGTACAGTTTTGCATTCGAGGAGTGTAACTGTGAGAAACAAGTTGTTTTTCTTCAGATGGTAGAGGTAAGAGACACAAGAAGGTACAATTTTTGTTTACAAAGGTTCATGCCTTCTCTAAGCTTTGCTACATCTGATTACGTGTGTGAACCACCAGAGCTTTAGGTATGTCAATAGAGATCGTTTTTTATTAAAGGGGTGTGATAAGACTTAACTGACACCATCATAACTATAACAAGACATCTGTCATGAAGTCTTTATGAATGATGTTTGTGACTGATGTTATCAAGTATGATTCAGTCAGTTGTCTCATTTTTGGTGCAAAGTTGGGGACAGGGTTCCCAAACAATGTAAGAAGAATGCACTGAATGTGCAGATCCCTGCCAGGCAACAGAGGTGAAGCACCTACTGCAATGGCACCACAACTGCCAGATGCAACCTGCAGAGATTTGTAAAGTGCCATCAACATTAACATGACCTCCACATATGTGGCCCAGAGCTGAAACCAGATATCAGACTGAAGCAGTTGTTGATCAATTGCGTCCCCTAGCAGCCGGTTAAGAAGCATCAGCGGTTAAGAGCTGAAAATCATGATGTCACTGTGAAGTTGACCTTTGACCTTATTCTATTACATATTTGTGTATCATTTTGTTCTAATTAGCGTATGAATTCTTGGCCAAAAATGTGTTTAGTGAGGTCATCCTTTGATCTTTGACCACCAAAATCTAATCAGGTCATTCTTGCGTCCAACCAGGTTCCCTCAAGACTTTCTAGAGATATTGTGTTCACAAGAACAGAATGACCTGAAAACATAAAGCCTCTGGCCGCAGCTGTCACTGGCGTGGAGGCATAAAATTTTTATTTTTTTTTTAAGGTTTTTCAAAAAATGTGAATCCCAGAGGTCTTTCAGCATACTGTCCTGAATCCTTAATGACAGAAGTCATAAATATTCATGAAGATTTCATATTCAAGACAGGTGTCATGTCATGTTATGATGGTGTCATGGCAGTGTCATGTCACTATATGGACACCCTATAAAGTGTTACCAGATCCTCTTACTGTAAATCTATCATACGTTCTTACATATATTGTAATATGAATGACTGAAGTTAGAATTAAGTCATTTTGGACTCATTCTTTTTTAACATTCTCTCTTAAACAAGATTTAATAAAAGCACTTTCACTTTCAGTCATGCTTGAGACTTGTAGCTTGTTAGAGCACACCATGTTTTACATAATTTAAAAGAAATGTGGATAAAGATTGCAAACTGAAAACTTTCCCATTTGTTGCACACTATTATACATCAAATAATATATTGCAATCATTTGTGAATTGAGACACAACTGCACTTTACAAGAACTGACATAAATTGTTTACTATCAGTGCAATAAAATGGCATTTTGTTTAAAAATGATACTGAGAGTTGCTCTTAGGTTCTTGTTATTGTAGTCACCTGAACCCTTATATATTAATCATACAAAAACAGAGTACAAAACACTGAGTCACAAACTAATTACAGCTTTATCCATGTAGGTAAATAGTTACAGGGGCCAGCCTGAGGCATAAGTGAACAAGGCAACTGCTCAACACTTCCCCTGGAGCCGTCATCTACAAAGCTTTTTCTTTTATTATTTATTCATAACCTTTGTGGTTGCAAGGCTGGGGGGTGGGGGTTGTTCATTTTAATCCACTGTGGATCCACTTCACTGACCTCCAATAAAGAGCAATAAATGCATGAAACTGATGAGGATGGGTTGTAATTCCATTTTTTATATGACCCAAGACTGTCTATGAATAAACCTTAGAGTTATATGAGGTTTGAACGTCCTCTCCTGCTCAACTATCTTGTGTCTCTTGTCCATTCAGCGGCTAACTCACACCACAACAGAGGAATAACTATTTTGGTGATGCACATTGTTTATGCATTAATTGCCCTTTATGAGCAGTTTAATTAGTGAAAACAAGAGCAGAAACAGCACAAACAACATTTTAGAGCAAGAAAAAAAGAGCGGGTAACACTGAATCAAAGAGACTCTGCTCAGGCTGAGACAGGAAGGAAAGATCAGAGATGCTATTTATAATGTGTTTGTTGAATCTAAAAAATGCATTGTGTACTTCTAAGCCCTGAAGCAAAATCTTGCCAAGGGCGACTAAGATTAACTATGGCTGATTACTAAATAGTTACAGTTACAAACAACAGAATCTCTGATTTTACTCCCCCTGATACTCCCATGTTTGAAAAAATACCACAATGGAAAAGAAAACTGGCCCAGTGCCCTCTAGGTGCCCCTCCAGCGAAGAACACATAATAGAGTGCCTATAAATAGAGAAAACATGATGAAGTGTCCTCTGTGGTGCCCTTCCAGGAGAAAAAAATGTGATGCAGTGCTGTCTAGGGTGTGCCTCCAGTGGAGAAAATGTGATAAAGTGCCCATAAAATGGAGAAAACATGATGAACTGCCCTCTACGGTGCCGTTCCAGTGGAGAATATGATGGAGTATCCATAAAATGGAGAATAAATACAAGCTGCTCTCTGTGAAAAGATGCGTGCCACCTAGAGTGCCCACCCAATGGAGAAAACATGATAAAGTGCTTATAAAATGGGAAAACATATGAAGAAATGCCTTTACAGTAGAGAAGATGTGATTATGTTCCCACTAAAATGCCTCTACAATGGAGAAAATATGATGAAGAGCCCTTTTAGGTGACCTTCCAGTGGACAAAACTTAATGGAGTTCCCATAAAATGGAAAAAATAAGATAAAGTGCCCTCTAAGGTGCCCGTCCAGTTGAAAAAACATCATGCAGTACCCTCTAGGATGCCTGCATGCAAGAAACTTAATTATACATATAATAAAGCTATTTTAATCTGAACCATAATTTGGACCGTAAATGTATTTTAACTTTTTGCCTTCTGGTGCGTCACCTCAGCAGGAGCCCTTTTTATTATTTTTTTTTTTTTGCAGCTCAGACAGCCTGAGTCCACCAGATGAACTAAAGGGGTAGAAAAGCATGGCAATCGGCAGGGTTTAATGTTAAATTATAATGACTTCAAGGCATAATTCTTAACTTAACTCCTATCTGCAACACAGCTTAGAATAGTGGGGTGGAAATCTGTCTCCAAAGCCGCCTCAAGTTGAAGAATCAATTCAAGATCACTGCCGTGTTTTATTAATGTACCTGTGTCCTGAGAGCAGGTTTGATTGGGAGTTGGAGCACCACTTCAGTATTTGCTTTTCCTGCAAAACCATATTTGTCTGCTGTTTATGGAATACATCTGTGAAATTTCTTTATTTCTTGTGCCCATTAAGTGCAGGTTTATTGATCCTCTGTGCATCTTTCCAACATAACATTGAACTGGTCATTTTGTGTGTCGGCTCACATAAGCAGCTTCAGCACTAATGAGCTACTGCAGCAGCTCACAGGTACATTTTAGTCTATTTTTTTCATATGTAACCCTGACAACAATCCTAAACTCAACCAAGAAGTTTTAGTTGCATTGCATTAGCAATACTTTGAGCTGTGTGTTCAGTGCTGCGAACCAGTTCTACACATCGCCAGCAAGATGAACTGTTTTTCTCTCTCTACCCACACACACACACAGGTGAAACAGTTTGTCTGATTAAAGGTGCCTAGTCACAGTATTTGTTGAGAGCTCGGTCTGTCATTCATGTTTTGTGTGGCCTGAGGGAGGAGAGGGCTCTCCAAACTGCAGCAGCACAATAAATTTCATTGAAGGAATTAAGTTGCTGTCCTGAACTTTTTTACTTCCTCTATCTTAACTGGGTCTTTGCTGACACTGACAGGTACTGGACTGACTCACTGATAAAGCTGCAATTTGAGTATTTTGATTGAGTCTTTTGTTTTTTTTACAGTTTTTCAGAGATATGGTTTGATTATGATATGCATTTATTGTAATACATGTAAATCTTATGTACTGTATAAGGACAGATGATATAAACCCAATTTATAAACAATCTTTCCCATGAGAGGCAACTACACTGTAGACCTTTATGTGGAACAGAATTTATCCAAATGTCAAATCTGTGTGCACAGTTACGTCTTTTAATTAGTGAGATTTATTGGTTCCCTGTGGAGGAAATGTTTTGTTTGTTATGGGTTTTATTGGAGGACAGACTTAAGACAGAGTTCATTTTAATCGTTATAAAATACTTGAGCAAAGTATTGTATCTGAAGTTACATGAAAGACAGAACTGACACATGTTTAACATGTTAACAAGTAGATCCACCACTAAAACCTTGTGTTGGTCAGTCTGACACTTGCCAAATATTGTCATCATCAACATATGATGTATAACATCTTAAAAGGAGCAATATGAGGCTATTGTGCATCCAAAAATAAGTATAGCAATCCAAATAGCAAGTTTGGAGCCATAGACTGTATATTAAGTAGGATGAATCTCTATTTAATATCCCCCAGAATCAAGGAGGCTCAGGCAGGTTGCAGGAATGGTGCAGTAGTGCAAGACAACATTGTAATTTGACAATAACAAGTGATGGGGAGTCCTAAACTGTAAGCTGATCAGCTGTTTATAACTGTCAGTCATCTGTCAACTTAAAGTTAAGCCCCTTATCCTGAAAACAAAAACCCACTACTCTGACACTCTAGATTTTCTAGAGTTCAGTGACTTCCTGTTTTCTGGCTGCCAAACAAATTAATTATATTGTTTAAATTAACAATATAATCTTCTAAAGGATTACTAATGATTTATTTCGACTCACTTACTCATTCGGCAGACATTCAGCATTAATTTGAACTCATGAAACAGACAAACAATAACACACAGCTGTAGCTTTGTTGTCAGAGAAGCAAGTATTTAAACTTTACATGTGTCCTTCATTTCTGACGACATCATGGTCATTTTATAATTTTTAAATATGTTAAATATTTCTATTTTAAGTTACCAGTAAATACTTCTATTTATCTAGTATTTCTTTCTGTTATTCTTTTGTATTATCATAACATTTTGATCTAGTAGTGTTATACATAAAAAGTCAGTGAGAACAATATTAGCAGTCTGTTGTGCTCACAATTTTACAGTTTTTCTTGGAGCCATGTTTTTTCACGTTTTTACTTTTGTAAAAGAAAGGCTCTCCCCAAAATCAAAAATACATATTTTTCCTCTTACCTGTAGTTCTATTTATCCATCTTAGATTGTTTTGTTGAGTCACCGAGTTTAGAAGATATCAGCCTTCTCTCTAATAAAATGGGACTAAATGGCACTCAGCTTGTGGTGCTCAAAGCACAAAAAAAAAAAAAAAAACCCAAAACATATGATAAACTCAGCAGCAAAGTCTCTTTCCAGAAGTCATGACCCTGTTTCTCAAGATAATTCACAGACCTTGTTGTGAGCAGTTTCATGTAAGAACTATTTACTTTCTTCTGTCTGCCAAGCGTATGCCTGTGCAGAAGGAAGCGTGCATCTACTCATGGATGAGAGGTTGGTGGATGAAAACATTACAGTCATGTTGTCCTTCTCGGCTGAGCTGTAACCTCTTGTCCAAAATAAATGCACGTCTTCTTCTGGGCAGTGATACGGTTGGTGGGTGTAGTTTGGCAGACAGAAAACAATTCCTGCATGAAACTGCTCATAACAAGGCCTATGGATTATTTTAAGTAAGTGGGTCATGATCTCTGTAAACAGATCTTGCTGTGGTTTTCAAATGTATCTTTAGGACACTTTGGATGAAGATGGATAAATTGCAGTCCAAGTGAAAGGAAAAATATGTATCTGTTCATTTTAGGGTGAACTTTCCCTTTAAATCCACCTGCTAAGTAGTTTCACTGCAAGTCCTGTGACCTGGTTGACTGAGAGTTCCCACAGACCTATTACTTTTCATTATTTTTCTCATCATCCTCTCTATTTAAAAGTGTCTGATGAACATAAATGAAGCTCAAAACCACAACAAAAACCTAATTCAGATATATATTTCCCTAAGTCTGCTGGGAAATTACTGCTCTGTGACACATAATTTTAGCCCGGTGCTTGGGTTTGTGAAAGCATCTTAATGTGGACATTAACATTTGAACCCTAACGATTCAGTGCAGAATGAACTCATCAGGACACTAGACACTGGGGAGACCCCTTCAAGTCGCTGCTAGTGCTTACATTACTGCTGTCATCTGTTGAATGTTGCTGGAGGGGTGAGGAGTGAAATTTCTAATAGTGCTACAGTGAGTCTGTGATGAAAGAAATGCAACAATAATATAAGATGTTTTTGATACTGACACCCTCCTCCTGTGCCATTCTTTTAAACAAACCAAACGTGCATATTTCCCAGGAGGTTTCCATTTATTTAACATTATGTTTACTTGGCACAACGCTGGTTGGTGAATACACCCCTTGGTTTATTTTTGCTGCCAACTGTAAATTAAAATTTGTCCTTGACGGGATAGTTGGGATGGGTTTTTTTTATATTGTGTCAGGCTCATATGGAATTTAGTTCATTTCCTTGGCAGCAGGACAAGCGCTCTGAGCTCCCACCATGTCCTATGAATACAGAGACGCTCACAGTGCAGCGACAGCAGTATGGGTGAGTAATGCAAAACAGATTTTGCAAAATGGATTTTAAAATTATGAACTCTTCCTTTAATTGACCTGCCTGGTTGTTAAATAATTGTATCGCTGTTGTAATAGCAGCTGCATTGACCATGCGATATAGCTCTCACGGCTCACAGTTTGAGTTCTCTTTTGATAAATGTAAATCGATTCAGGAATTAAGGGGGATAGTTTTGAGCTGTAGCATCAGTTAACTGATTTTCCTGAAGAAATATGTCTCTTTTTGTGTTGTCTTTTTTTTCTGAACTTGAAAAGCAGTGTGTCTGAATTTAAGATACAGTGTTTTGGACAAAGTGGTTAGATTAAGTGTCTAATGGTAAAATGGGTAAATAAAAAAATAAGGCAAATCGTTTTTGACTTATATTCAATTGAACAAAATATTTAATGTAAAAAAATATAAAATGTATTGTTTTTTGTAAATATACACTAATTCTGAGAGAAATCTACTGCACTTATGAGGCAAGGCCAAAAACCAATATTGAATGCCAATGACCTTTGACCCCTCAGGTGGCACTGCATTGAAAACTAACATGATTTTATAAAGGATACAACATGGGCTCAGGAATACTTTCATAAACCATTGTCAGTAAACAAACAGTTTGTTGTTGCATCTACAAATTCAAGTTGTTCAAGCACTCTATGATGCAAAGTGAAAGCCATATATCAAGGACATCCAGAAATACCACTGACTTTTCTGGACCCGAGCTCATCTGAGATGGACTGATGCAAAGTGGGAAAGTGTGCTGTGGCCTGATGAGTCCACATTTCAAATTGGTTTTGGAAATCATAGATGTCATGACCTCTGAGCTAAAGAGGAAAAAGACCATCCAGATTGTTATCAGCGCTTCAAATGCTAGCATCTGTGATGGTATGGGAGTGTGTCAGTGACCATGGCATCATGGGTAACTGTCACATCTGTGAAAACCCCATTAATGCTTAAGGGTACATACAGGTTTTGGGGCAACATGTGCTGCCATCCAGACGACGTCTTTTTCAGAGACGTCCCTGCTTATTTCAGCAAGACAAGCCAAGACACATTCTGCATGTGTTACAACACCATGGACTACATAGTAGACTGACCTGCCTGCAGTTCAGATCTGTCTCCCATTGAAAATATGTGCTGCATTATGAAAAAAAAAAAAAAAACAGCAACCCTGGATTGCTGAACAACTGAAGTCATATTTCAAACAAGCATAAGAAAGAATTTCACTTCTGAAACTTCAAAATTAGTGTCCTCAGTTCCCAAAAACTTGCCCCTGTCCTAACATTTTTGGATCAAGTTAATCAGTTTGAACATTAAACATCTTACTTACTTACTTCTTACTGTATTCAATTGAATATGGTCAAAAAGGACTTGCAAGTCATTGAATTCTGTTTGATCTATTCATATTTTACTCTGTGTCCCAGCTTTTTGGAGTCAGGGTTGTATCATCAGTCTTCAGTCTTCATACTTTTTTGGAAGAATTCTGCAAGTGTGGTAAAATATTTATTTCTCTAGCACCAATTTATATCCCTTTCCCCTGAGTTTTCCATAAACTTACACTGATCCATATATCAAAGTTTTCTCCAGTCTTTACTGCCCTTCCTTTAGTTTTTACTACACAGTGTATTTTCAGTTTTAAGATGATAGTCAGCGTTAAAGTGCGGCTGATTTCTACACAAAGATGGACAGTCAAATCTAGCAGCCGCCCCCCTGTGCACTACAGCAGTTGTTATTTTTAAAGTTCAGCAGAGCTCCAGTGGCTGCAGGGTTTGTGTGATGCAGATGCAGCCATGCAGAACTTCACTTGGCACGACATCAGTTCATTCTTAACTGTACCTGAGGCATTTCCTTTGATAGATTATCTTAGATTATTCTGCTCTTTTATTTTTATTCACCATAAAAACATTTAACCCTTGACTGTTGTGACAGATAAAATGCTTATTAGCCCAGACATTTTAGTTTCTGTCACCTTGGAAGCTACGATAGTTATCATGATTTTGAGAATGCTTATTATGCATTGAAAAAGGCTTAAAAGAAATAGCATAGCTATAATCAAGACTAATGACAAGTACAACCATGCACAGACCAAATTACAGTGAGGGTTTCTTTGAGTTGCATTTAGAGAAATAGTTTTGGGAAATACGCTTATCCACATTCTTGTAGATGTATAATCTTAGAAGCCATCAGCAATCATCTGACAACAATTTAGCCTCTGGGGGCAATGGCCAATGTTTCTGGGCTCCAGGTGTAGCTAGTGGACAATCTGTATCCGACCACTCGTGGCTTTTTCATCCATGCACCAGTGGTTGTTTACAGTCCGATTAGCAACTTGAGATGTGAGAATGGAGTTGAAGCTGAGAAACAGCTAAACTCTATAAAAATATATATGAATGCAGATAAATTAAAAACAAACCTTACTAGAGAGGTCACTCAGTAGAGTGCAGGTCTTTGCCAGGCAACCCAAAAAGAACATCTGGATGTAACACCTCAGTAATCAACAACATTTTGATTTATAACTGTAACATTACGTTTTCTTCAGTAACTGTAATGGATTACAGTCACATTCATTTTGTAATGTAATCACATATAACTAATTACATGTAAGTAGTTACTCTCCAGTGCTTATAGTATCCTATTTGTATGAAGTTTGTCATTATTAGTGCATGAATTATTGAGTTATGTCCAAAAACATGTTTTGTGAGGACACAGTGACCTTGACCTTTGACCACCTAAATGCAATCAGTTCATCCATAAGCAGAGCCAATCCTGACCTTCTTTGGGGCCCTAAGCTAAATTCTGCTGAGGGGCCCTCCTAACTGTCCATGTAAACCATTTTCCATTTCCACACAGTCACACCGGACACCCCAGTGCCCCCACCACAACCCCCATCCTTTAAAACAGTTTGCTCCATCTGTCAGTCAAAGAATAAGTAGATCTATATAGAAGAGAATGAGGTACAACAACAACAACAACAAAAAAAAAACAATATTCAATGAATAGAATATTTTGTACAGAATCTTAAGATGAGTGAATATTAACATAATCATAAATAAGAAATTTTAGAATTAAAAGGTAAATTAGTCAGTTAATTGATTTTAAATCCAATATTTAATCAATCATCAGTCAGTCCAGATTTACACCAAGTACTGTACTTATTTTGTACTTCACTTGAGTTGCATTTCATCCAACTTTATGCTTCAACACTACACCCCAGAGACAAATACTGTACTTTTTTAACAAAGCTGAAAAAAGGCTGTTTTCTGACTTTTTAGAGATATGTGGTTTTCACAGGACAGTGATGTCCATATACTTGATGGTCTTATAGACCATGATGCATTGCTGTAGATTAAACTAGACAACAGTGGCCTATCAAAGTGGTTAAAATGAGCTCAGGGAATATTTTATTATAACATGAATACTTGCCACCTTGGAGGAGCAACATCATGTCCATACATTGTCTGGACAGACAGACAGACTGATCACCACAGAGGCTGATGTGGAAGAACATGCATGCGCATATGAACGCATTTTCACGCGCGATGCAGTTCTCTTTTCTGAACTACAGATTATAAACGCTGCTCCAAGTTGGTGCTCATCAAATGTGATAAATAGTTGTGTTTTTTCTCACTTCTGTCAGACAGAAAGTCACAGAACGGCCCTGGATGTGTCTGTAAGCATGACACAGACAAACAGACTGCAGCACAGCTAACATCAGACAGACAGAGGGAGGAGCATCAACTGAACGTTACTGTGAATGAATATCAAACTTGGAAACGAGGAAACACAAGTTCACCTGATTACTGTTCACTCTGTTCAATCCTGGGATGCTATTTTCTCTTTAATTCTGCCCATTCTTTCAGTAAAATTGGAAACACTGGCACCTGCTTTGACACGAGGGGAAGTCGGGGCCCTTGCATACCTTGCAGGGCCCTACGCAACTTGTGAAGTGTGCATATAGGGCCAACCAGCTCTGTCCGTGAGTCCAACTGGTCATTCATGCCAAGTTTGCATACACACACGATTATTTACCCGCATGCTTCCAAATCAAAATTTTGCCTACAGATTCTGCATATAGTGATTAATGTATACAGAGTACAAAGCCAAACCAGCCTTTTAGCCTAGCTTAGCATAGCCTGGCTCAGCAGAGACACCAGACAGTTAAAGGTGGAGTAGAGATTCTGGAGAAAGATAGTTGATTGTTGAGTCTCATTCCTTGTTTGTCAACCGACGCGTTGGGTTGGTGGCTTACACCCAACAATCAACCCAAAGCATCAGTGTTTGACAACCTGAGACTCAACAATCAACTATTTTTTCTCTAAAATCTCTTAATCCACGTTTATTAGTATGATACCTAACCCTACCTACACCTTGAGCTGGTGTAGGCAGATGTGGTTCCGTTTACAAAGAGCCAGGCTAGCTGTCTCTAGCTGCCTGTTAGCAGCTGCATTGCATTGCAGCCTCTGTGCACCTGCATTTTTTTTCACCGTGTTTGTGTTGCTAGCATTTCCCCAAAGACAGGACTCCCTTACAATCCATGCAATTTTCTTGTCAGTTGTCTTGTTGGGTTTTTCTTTATCAGTTGGAAATCCAAGATTCTGCCACACAGCAGATTTAAAACTTGACAGCAGCTCAGTTTCAGTTTCACCTCAGTCCATGCTCTCTCCTCCAGGTTTGTCTCCTCTGTAATGAGTGCAGTCAAGCTCACTGCAAGTGTGATGACCCATGCCAAGACTTGCTAGCGAAATAAGTGAACTTTGCTCATGCATCAAACAGGGTTAATCAGAAACCTCCATTAGACTGCTAACAATATACCCTACAGCTTGTGCCTGAGTGTGTTTGGGGACACAAGATACAATGTTTGACGACTCCTTAATGCATTCTTAGAAAGTTTTGTACAAAATAGAAAGAATGCAAGCAAGTGTATGTGTTCATTTGGATGTTGTCTGATTTTAGACAAATAACTTTTTTTTTTTCATCTGCAGCTTGTTATGCAGGGGAGGTGACAGACTTCCTGGTGTAGGTCTCTGGAGGCAGCACAGGCCTCCAGGCTCTACTGGAGGAGCTGCTCCAGGGAGCAGGAGAGGAGAACCCTCTGCCCCTGAGAGGAGAGGAGAGGAGAGGAGAAGAGGAGAGGAGAAGAGGAGGGGAGAGGAGAGGAGAGGAGAGGAGGAGAGGAGAGGGAGGAGAGGAGGAGAAGAGGAGAGGAGAGGAGAGGAGAGGAGACAGTGCTCAGGTGTTTTGGGCATCAAACGGGGTGCGACAGCGACAGTGTAGTGATTTTGTGACTTTCAGCGCAAAGTTGTAAGATGCTCATCATTCTGAAGTGAAAACATGGCAACAGACATCTCTAGAAATGTGAAATCAGCTTTAAAAGGAACACCATCTGCTCTTGGCAGCTTATTTGGTCCACCTCCTGGACAAGTGTGTGAGCTTCCTGTTGGGAAGAAATGCTGACCTCTCCGTTAAAAAAGCAGTCGAAGAACACCCTTACCAAACCCACTGATGAAGTTTTCCCCCTAATCCAACCCCTTTACCCACTGACACTTCACATGTGTGAAAATAACAAAGACACTCACAGCTCTCTGTGTGCTTTGTGCTGTTGACTTCGTTTTGCACCAGTGGCTCATGAAAATCAGGCTCTTGAAGTTCATGATAATTATTCTCACGTATTTCCACATGTAACTGATGTTATCTTGTCACACTGATGATCCGTGGCTAATCTTCTAGAAATCCAGAGATTTGGTGTCATAAACACCAGATATTACATGGTGGCATTTGAAATGTTTCACACCTAGTGTATGAATTATTTGCCTTGTGTTTAAACTGTTTCAAATAAAAATGTACTCTTTGAGCATTACTGCCACAATCAATACAACAGCAGCAACAAAAATTATTGTCAAAGGTGCTAACACAATAAGTTTAACCTTAGTGAATACAAGGGCAGAATTTTCACAGTATGTGAGGAAAGAATTTGGATCCAGTTGCATAAACCAACTTAAGTTTCAAACCTAAGTTTGACCTTTAAGCAAAACATTTCCCTAAGTTAAGGGGTTCACCTCTAGTCTCCTTCCCCAAGTGTTTTTAAGGCTGCCACAGCAGATACTGTCATTATACAGCACAAATGCACTTCATTTACCATGGTTATGCTTAACCCTCATCATTATTTAATGTTACTAGACAGCATTATTGTCAGTGTTAGCTAGCTTGACAAAAATGGACAATAACGAGAAAACAAAAAGAAAAAGAAAGCCAAACTGGACTGAGAATGTTGTTCTCAAAGAATATGGAACGCACAAGAGCACAAATAAAGTAAAAATCAGTGTGAGAAAAGCTAGATGTAATGAAGAGATATAAAAATATTACTGTGACAGCAAGAAAGGAGAAAGCCAAACATCTACAGAAGTTGACAGAAACCGGCTAATTTCAAAAAAACAATATAACTAATGTAAATATGAGTTATGTTATGTTACAGAAAATGTGTCTTTGTATCTCCTCCTCAGCTTCAATCACCATAAAGTCAGACATTGTCTTATGTTCCATGAATTATTTTATTGTTAAGAGAATGATTTGGGGCCCTTAAATTTTCTTGAGGAGAATGGTCACTAAGACCTTATAGCAATGCGTAAGGGAATAGTTAAGTAGTTAGGAGCACCTAACACCTTTCTTCCCCATACAACATCCTAAGTAAATCCTTATGGTGATTTTATGCAGCTTTTCTTAAAGTATCCTTAAATTTGAGGGAAACTTTAGCCGACAGTATGTGGTTTAATGTAAGTGGGCATAGAGCCGTATTTTAGCTGCACAAACACTGCTGTTGTTTTGTTTTCAAAACTGATCTTGTAGGTTTTGTTCTGTTTTTTTCAATCTCAGACAGGGTTATTCTGAACCAGATACCTCAAGATGAGGATTACAGAATCTAGATTTGCAGTCTTTGAATAGGCCTCCATCTATTGGTCAAAGTAACATTCCATTTACACAGACGTTAAAATGTTGGGAATGTCTCACTGGATAAAAAAATGCCAAACACATATCACTTTTGTCAGCATGATACTGTTTTCATTGATCAAAAGACCCTCGGTAAAATAATGGTTCACTAGAACATCTCTCGCTGAGACTGCTGGTCTATCTGGTTGCAATGCTGGTAGGTCAAGGCCGTCTATTTGGAGGTGTGAATGATAACTCCTTCCATCACAGTGAGGAATCTTGGGTTCTGCAGCGATATTATGAAACACAATGGAGCCAAAAATTATATTGCAGGCTTGCTGGGTTTATTTTTTTGGTAGTTCAGGTATGCAAAGGGTCTTTTCAACTCCCCAGAATTTTCCTGATTTTCAGCATAAAACCTTTCTAATCCGCACCTTGGAGCTCTGAAATACCCCCAAACAACATTTGATCGGCGTCACATCTCCTGATTTTGAAATACTGAAATCTGAGTCATTGTGATTTGGGTTTTGAAGTACTGGCCCCAAGGTTGCAGACCTAATTGGGACATATCAGAGCCTGATGTGGCCCATGCATGTAAAACCAGAGCAGCAGTCAGTCCTGGAGCAGATCCCCTTACACTATACACCTCTGCTCTGAAACTTTGGTTTACTCTTTGTGTTTTTACAGTACAACATCCATGTTCCACATTTTCACTCATCCCTCCCCATACCACTGACTTTACACATTCCTCCCATCTAATTATTTGTATGTGATTTATTCTGTTGTGAATAAATTACTTTATTTAGTTTACCCGTGTGTCTCCTGGTGCCGGGCTGACACACAGCCCTGTGCCAAAACTTTGTCTTTCAAAGGAGGCACTGGCCTGGGTGTATTGGCTGCACCCAGGGCAGAAAATGATCATCTGACTAAGTAAAGTCGACCAGTTTGCAACTAATTACAACTCTTTTTTTCATCCTCAAATAATTTGGTGACATAATTTTTTAACATGTCATGGTTCAATCAAAGTGACAATAGTTTGAAGGTGGATTACAGTCTCCTTCTGCCGAATGATGAAAGTGTTGCATTAATGTTCTCTGTCTGTCTTAAAATTCTGTTTGACATACTGCCAAAAAAAATAAAAAATAAACTTGTTCAGTTCAGACTAGAATAGTCCACACAGTACATAACTCTGCCAGGCAACCTGAAAAGAATATTTGGATGTAACCCCTTTGTAATCACCATAATTAGCATATGAATTCTTCAGTTACAGCATAAAAAAAACAGGTTTTGTAAGCGGTTCATCCTCATGTCCAAGTGGAAGTTTGTATCAAATTTGAAGAAACTTTCTCCAAGCATTCCTGAGATGAAGCGTTCACAAGAATAGGACGGACATGAGGTTACAGTGACCTTTGACCGCCAAAATCTAAGCAGTTCATCCTTGAGTCTGAGTGGACATTTGTGTCCAATTTGAAGAAATTCATTCAAGGTGTTCTTGAGATATCAGGTTCACAAAAACTGGATTGCTGGATGAAAACATAATGTCTCTGGTCATGGCTGTTGCTGCCATGGAGGCTTAAAAATAGGGTTTTAAAGGGATACAGTCATGAATGTACACAAACAAAATTAGGCTGATCGATCCAGTAGCGCTCAAGATTAGCCGCGGACAATCTCCAGGTCCGTTGGTCATGAGCACAAGCAAGCAAACACATAATCACTGATATGATGTGATGACAATAATAATAAGAAAAGAAAGCAATTCCCAAATTTGAGAAAAGTTATTAGCCAATTCTGATTTTGGCTAATTCCGATTTTCAGTCTTTGTCAGAATGCACAAACATTTTCTTTTTTCATAATTTTCTTTCATGTAAAATTAAATTGGATGTTCATAATAAAACAGTATTAAATAACTTTTGCATTTTCTACAAAAGTGCTCCAGTTTACAGCTAGGCCTAATTATGATATTATACTAAGATTATGCACCAGAGGGAGCATGATCTTGTGAGATCTCACAGGGAACGTGATTTCAAGTGACCTCGTGGAAGCAGATGTAAACAAACCAGAGACTGACATGGTCTAACATTTGATCTGTAGTAAAGCTTTGCAGTGAGAAAAACAGAAGCAGAAGAGTTGCTTATTCTTCAGCCAGAACTGGAGGTGAGATTCTATCTGTCAGATTATGAACAGTAGTACACTGCTGGCTAACTTTAGCCTGAAGAGCTAGAAAGTTTACCGCTGTTTAGAGACGCCATCAGCTGCTCAGCTGCTCCATCTCCTTGTAGGCTGGTTGTCTTCACTTGACTTCACTTTATCCTCTACTGCCGACTTCATGCAAGCATTTGTCTGAGTTTGTGCGGCTGTGATGTCACTGTCTGTGTTGCTGTGCGTATTACAACCATGTGTGTGAATTTGACCAGTGCAGAATCTGATATGTGACGCTGACCGGCTGGTCACCGGTCAGCTCAAAACCGGCCAGTTCCGGTCTCCGGCCAGTCGATCGGTGCATCCTGACTTACTGATGTATAACTCACTGTCACTTTGCCTGGAGAAATGTAAATATTGGCTCTTCCAGGCTGTATGCAATCTGATTGACCTGATGGTCTGATGGTCTCATTTGCGAATGCAAGTCATATGGAGGCAGCAGTATTAATTTGAGACTGACAGAAGGTGAAGGTGTTACTTGGTACAGATCAAAACTGTGAGGCAAAAGAAGCTTTTGATGTTCAGTTTTATGCAGTCGAGGTATTCATGGTATTATTGTTACATTAGGGCTCAGTGAAGAGGACAGATGGCATCTTATAAAGAAAAACCAAGAATAGCCAAATGTTCTGTTCACACATTGGGTTTTTTGTAATAGGAGGCTCACATACAGACAGCCATAAGGAGCACATTTACTGTATATAATGACTCACAACCAGCCTTTCTATTGTATAAGGATCTTTTTGTTTATCTTCAGCTCTCCCACTTACGATTGGTGTGATACTGAAGGCCAACAAAGAACAACTCTCCTTGGTGTTGGAGGCAGGCAGAGCTGAACTGGAAACCATGGCAACACAGTGCTTGTCTCTCTAATCCCTTGGCCCTGCCAGAGAGTAGACAAATACCTGCGCAAGCCCCGGCCTATTCAACACCTGCATAAAAGAAAACCTTCCCAATCTGCACAATATGAACACACACCAGGGAGGAGCAGTTCTGATGGACTGTTTTCCTACAGTATCTCCATATCACACACCACTGCAGACAAACAGGCTTGGCTGTTGTTTCCATCCTCTCGTCTGTTTAGTTCTTCTCACAAAGCATTTACAGGGTGGAGAGACCAGATTTCTTTTTCCTCCAGTCAAACGTAATAAGATAGCATTCATGTTAGTGACTCCAGCTGTTAACACATGTTGATTTCTTTTATAATTGTGTACCCGCCAGATGTGCTGTTAAGTTCATTTAAACAGACAAATGCTGCAATAACCTGACTTCTACAAATAAATCAGACTGCATTTTACAATAAACTAATTGATAGATTTTTAATCTATTTTGTTTGTCTTTCACTATAATTTGCCATCTACATGTAATAGAATTGACCCTTTGCTAAGACCCTCCTGCAAACAGCCAGTGTCCAATGCATGGCAGTGTCTTTTTTGTAGTCTTACAAAAGCATAAAATATAAGAGCAATGGATGAATCTGTCTTTATCTGCTCTAACATTAGCATGTCTACCTAACTAATGCTAGCTTACTAGCCAAATTTGTCTTAGATACCACTGCATTTGCCAAATTCATGGCTTATTTCCAGGGTTTACATTGTGATTTATTTTATGGGGGTTTGAGGATGTGGGCTGGTGCAAAATCAAAGTGGGCTGATGACGATGTATCTCTCTGGCTCGCTCTCTTATGTCTAAGGTTAGTTTAGCTCTTAACCCGTCTCTCTTTGTGGGACGATTGCCGTTTGGCTAGTCTGGCTGTGGTGACCATTTCAAGGTCCACTGCCCTAATCTAGTTCCAGCACTTCCTTTTCCTTAATGAGTGAATTCCTGTTGTCAATCGTATACACTACGTGTCCAATGTCACCATCCGACCAATGTTTGCTAAGATGTAAGCAAGCTTTAGCCTCAGGCTTTACATATTTTCAGACACTTACTCACAGGGTTCTTGTTCAAAAATGTGTCAGATGGAAACATTGAAAAGTCTGCTGGAGCATTAGCATTAGCTAGCTACGCTTATGAAATAAGCTAGTGAGAGTCATCATTTTGGTAGGAAAAATCCACGGTCATCAACCAAAAATGAGTGGCTGCTTGTCTTTACTTCTCTGTGGAGTCAAATACCTCATGTTTCAACTATTACTGACATTTCAGTATAAAATCCGCCACCCTTATTACTGTAAACGGCATACTGTATGTGTGAGAATGCAATGCTTGACATAGGGATAGCTACAGTAACTAAGGAGGTTTTTAACTAAGGTTTTGTGTTCTATTGCAATTTACTGTCATTTTTTTCTCATTTTATACCTCTGTTGTAGGTTTTTTATGTTACATTATACAATTTTAAATACAGATTATGGCATACAATAAGCACCTACCATAAAAATCTGCTGTAATTCAATGAAAGTATACCTCTGTGTACTTTCATATTCACAAACGACCAATGTGTGCAGCGAGGAGGCAAAAACTGCAGTCAAAATGTGAGACTTTAAGTGGTAAACCTGTTGGCTGGAAGCATACAATTATCACAATTTGTGAGGTTAATTAAAAGGTTTACTCTGAGGTGCTGTCTAATGGAGAATCTGATAATTTGAGGGTTTTATCCAGTCACATTTATCTTTCATATTGTGCTGTGATCAATGAACCTGAAAGTCATTGTAATATCAAAGAAAAGACAAAAAGGCTGTTTCTTGATTCTTGTCTTGAGTTGATGTCCTTGAACTTTTTTTTTCCAAAGTCCATTATTCAGGATGGATAGTGGATAATGTGATGGACTGTGTAATTACATCTGTGATAAATAATTACTGCAAAATGGTGCAGTTAACTAAATCTAATTAGAATTCGAATGGAAAAAACGGTGAGATTGTCTTACATGACCCCTACAGTGTCGCAGTGACCCTCTGTGTCACTACACCATCCGAGCAGTGAAGACCCGTGTCACAACAACAGGACCGAACAATTTGGAGCGGACCGTAATTTGAGTTTTAGAAAAGCTCTGTGCACACAGAAAAGCAGGCTGTTGTTCCCTGTGTTTGTTCAGTCTCATTGTGTATCAACAAGCATCCACATCAACCCCGGGACTAATAATTGACAATACTGTTTTATAAATAAATGTTTCCTACACACAACAGAGTTTCTACACAATGAGTGAATCAGCCCAACTTTAACCTTAAAATCTGCTGATTAAGAAGCCATTGACAAGAAAGCAATTCATCAACTAACGAAATGGCAAAAATCTAAAAAGAACTTATAATAGATAATTAAGCAGACAAGGCTGTATGAAATACAGCATCAAGTTTATTCATAAGCAGCTAGGGCGTGCAAGTCTCATAACAACCATCAAAACTAAAGAAGACTGTCCATTGTCAGCATCAGTTTTTTCCAGCATTTGTACAATAACAAATGGTGTGATGTTAAAGGGCCAGTGTGTAGGATTTAGTGTTCTAGCAACATGGAAGAGAACCTTTGTAAGAAAAACACAATAAGACTTATACACAAATTAAACCATACTTATGAATATTATATTTAATTCCTTCCATAAATCCCTGTAAATCTTACACATCAGACTTAAAGTGTTTAGTAGAAATGTAGATTGAATTTAGTCTCCAAGCATTGAGTGGACACACTGATTGATCCCTCTTAATTAACTCCAAAGTTGTCTAATTTCCGCACCATGTGTTTCTAGCTGGCTTGTTAATGTTAGTGAACAGTAAACCCACATTGTAGAATATCCTGGGTTTTGTTCAGTGCTGGAAGGTGTGTGAACCCAGCGTCATTGCTGTGAAGGTGGGGAGTTTTGTACCCCTTTTCCATACACATGTGCTGGCCTGGCTTGACTTGGTTTGATTCGGCAAGCCAGCCCAGCACAGCAGGGATTTGCATCTCCATTACAACATGGCTACGTTGAAGGTGTGTCTTTTAACTGAAGACAAGTAACTAAAAAAACTGCAAATAAACACTTCATTTCCATTCTCTCGAGCTGAATGTCACTTACCATGTTTAAGTTGGAACAACTTCACAAAATAAAACAGGCCGATATACAACTAAATTTTAAATAATCTTACCAAGCAGATATTAAGTAAACATATAGACTGATAGTTAAATTTATTTACCTTTGTCAAAGCAATCGGTTTCCTACAGTTTTTTAAATTAGATCAACTTGTCAGAGTTGCAACCCTGTTGCTTCTTTGTTCCCTGATTCAGCTGCAGTGAATGAGCAGGACGACAGTTGGATGCTCGTGGTCTCCCCCATCTCCCATCTGTGCGGAGGCACATGCATCAAATCGCCAGTAAAGAACTAAAGCACCTTCGCATTTCTACACTGATACACAGGCTGTTTCACATGTTTTGTGGATGTGGCTGTTTATCCCTCTCTAACTATAACTCAGGTGATGTGATTACAAGGGAAGGCTATGTCTGATGCTCTTTCCTTTCTGGCCTCTCATCTTCATGTTTTTTCCCGGCCATACCTCCCTTTTGCTGGGTGCACAAGAATGAGCACATTGATTCTCAGTGAAGTGTTTTTTAGAGAGGCAGTCCAATTGGGAAGGGATGACTTTCGCTCTTGTGTGAGGTGGAAGAAGGGGAGGAAGCTTGTGGCCGAGTTCTGTTTTTTTAATCCACGATCACTGCCTTCCGTGCCCGCTGGTGATAGACTGAGTTTGTCACCAACCTGTAGCGTTTACTCTACTGTTCCCACACTGATGAGGAGGCAGCACAAGGCGAGTAATTTCCTCCTCCCATTTTCATCATTATCCTCCGTCTTCACTCGTGCCCTAACTGTGCCAGGTGCACAGGAGCGTTCAACCTGCCGCGGTCCACAGTCACGGCAGGTTTCATCACTGAACTGTGGTGTCATTTCCCGGTTATTTTTCTGCTGTACAGGGGAGGAAGCAGCTTAAAGGTAAGTCGTTTTTTCTCTCCCTCTTTTTCCACTTTTTAGCCTCTGCCATCAGTTGACGCTTACTACCAACACTTCCGCTGTTAAGAACGATGAGCGCTCGGCCCCCCGGGGGGGATATCAGCAGCACATTTTTCAGTTTTTCCCACCTAGGATGGCGATTAACGACACTGATACTGGGAGCAGAGTGAAGACCCATTTCCCAGTGGAAATTACTCTTCGCATACTATCGGTGAGTGTTTCATATTTTTTATATGATGGATATGCTGCAGATTATAGGAATCACGCTGTGGCAATGTCCCATTCCTTTCTATTCATTCTTGTGGCCTCTCCACTGGCAGTGCAACTGAGAGTGTTGTCCTGGGGGCTGACCTGATCAAGTTCTTTGGACCTTGTCACCATGTCACACTAGTACTGAACTATTTAATTTCTCCTTTACAATAACAGCAAACACTGCGCTGCTATACTCGTAGATCTAGCCAAAGTATTTGATACAGTTGACCATTCTCTACTTGCACTATGTTGCTGATTCTGATCAATTAGCCCTAGAAAAACTGCAACTTTCCTTTCACGCATTGCAACACTCCTTTATTAATCTTAGACTGATACTGAAACACAACATAATGAATATCAAATTACACATAAATTCACTTTTTCTCAAAATAAAAAAAAACAAACAGACTCCTGTAATATACATATCTCAACAGTTAATGGTTTAAATAATGAAAGGATCACAGATACAAATATCTTGGCATATATAAACACCATTTCAGGAATCTTGTTAGCAAACTACGGCAAAAGATTGGATTTTAATACAGAAATAAAAACAATGAGGATTATTGAATAAGCTTTCCTGTCAGTTTTAGACTATAGGGATGTTGTTTGCAGACATGTCATCGCCTCCACACTAAGGCCCTAAGATTCTGTTTACCACTCAGCAGTGAGGTTTCATGACTGTCCTCTTTGACAAGGTTGGCTGATCTTCTCTGACTCAGAGATAAAATAAGTGTTGGCATCTGTATATCTATAAAGCACTAGTTGGAAAATCACCATCATATATATCTGAATTACAATTGGAACCCTTGCTGGTTGGTTCTTTCATGTACCCTGTGCTAGAACCAATCTTGGAAGAACTGTTTTAGCATTAGTGCAGCAGCCTGTCCATCACTGGCCTGTAACTGTTTTTAACTCATGTTGATTGTCGATTTGTATTTATGTTGTATTTCTCTTGGTAACTATTTTAACTGATTTTGCTCACTGACTTTGTATTTTTTGTATTTTCTATGGTGTATTCTCGGCATCATTATAAATGAGGGTCACTCTCAATGATTTATCCGAGAATCTTAAATAAAGGTTCAATGAATATGTGTCTGACACATTGGAATAACAGCTGAAGCCCTCTATACTTGGCCCACCTTATTTTTAACAAAGTGAAAGGAAGTCAGGGACAGCTAAGGATGAGGAGCTGCTAGCTGAATGTTTTCTACACTGCCCTCTGCTAATATTGAGAAGAGAGATAACCGATTTGTTACCGTCGGAGCTAAGCGAATCCAACAGAAGAGTCAATCACCAGCGCAACCGAATAATTTTTCACATTCACACATAATTTTCACTCACATATGGAGCAATATGTTCACAGTGTCGAGCCCGGCTGTCACTAATGAGAGCAGGCTGAGGTGACAAAACACAGACAAGTTCAGGAAAGAAAGGTTCGGGTTTTGATTGGCTTTATTTTGTCCTGTACCGAGGCAATAAAATAAAATATGTCCAATCTCTACCATCATCTCATGACATCCCTAGTTATTAGCAAACAGGAACAGTCCATCCCAAAATCAAAAATACATATTTTTGCTCTGGCCTGTCAGGCTATTTATCCATTTTGTTTAGGCGTGAGTTGCCGAGTTTTGGAGATATCAGCCATAGAGATGTCTGACTTTTCTCCAATATAATGGGACAAGATGGCACTCGGCTTGTGGTGCTTAAAGCACCAAAATAATATATTTGAAAAACTCAATAGCAATGTCTCTTTCCAGAAATCCCGATTTTTTATGGCTTGATTCCACCAGCCGTGCCACATCCACCAGAGCTGTTCGCTGCCATTCAGTACAATGCCTGCTATTCCACCTGGAATGCCGCAGTATGTCCCAGAAGCGGCTCTCGCTCCGCTTCAAATACACACCAAGTCTATTTTTGACAGATGCCACGTCAATTTACAGAAACAGCATAGAGAACCCGGTCAATTTTCAAAATAAAAAAGAGTCCATTCAGACTTACAATCATACAATCAGACAAAAAAAGAAACTATTTATACAATGTAGCCTACTTATCCATGGTAGAAGCACAAAAAGAAGGAAAGTGGACCAAATCAACTAAATCTGAGCAAGACGACATAATCAGGCATAAAGCTCTGCTGCTGGGACGTGAAGCTGTGTGGAGGATGGATCAAAACTGTGGTGCAGACGTGCCTTGCCCAGTGGAATAAACCGGTTACTCAGGATAATCCACACACCTTTGGTCCCATTATATTGGAGAGAAGGCAGACATCTCTATGACCAATATCTCAAAACTGAGATGCTTCACCAGAACTGGGGTGAACTGTCCCTTTCAAGATCTAAATAATGTGCATATTACAGCAAATCTAACGTAACTTTCCTCACTATAGCTGGAGAGCATTGGAGAACATAAGCAGACAAAGACACTCTAGCCCACCCTGCTCCTCCTTCCTACCTGTGTCTTGCAGTCACGGGCTCTCACAGTCTCCGGTAAAAGACAGTCAGGGCCTTCAGTGTCTGTGGCTCGGGCCAACCACAACAGTGCTTACCATCTGCTGCCAGACTTGGCATGTCACCTGTAACATCTGCTGCTGGACCTCTTTATGCGTGACCCTCAGCTAAAGAGTGTGTCACCTCTGCCTGGCCATGTCCCCCCCGTTGTGTTGGAATCCACTGCAAGAACCTTCCTGAACATGCACTAACAGCTAACTCAGCGGTGGAGTCACCTCGACCTACCTCAGGATTAGTCCTCGTCTCGTTGTCTTTCAAAACCTCGCCCTGACTTCTCTGACTCCTATCAAGATTAAAACTAAATTTAGTTGATTTTTGAGCCAGTAAGGAAAATGAAGACACTCCATCTGCACAGCACCATGTTTAGACTCTGACTCTATCCCTGCTGTGTGTTTAGGACATTGATCATTTACAGTGTTTTCACTCCCATTTTGGCACTAGCAAAGGCAGACGAGTGTGAAAAATTAGAGAGACACACAGGGAACATATACTGACCATGGGCAAAGCATGCCAAGAGAGGCATGAAACCTAAATGGATGGAACAGTCGCGATTTGCAGAAGCGGAGCTCAGGGGTTTTTGTCTTGATCTCGGCAGCAGCGACGGCAGGCAGAGGCACAACAGCTTTTTGTTTGCCAGTGTGGTCACAAGATGGTTTACAAGGGAAGCACATCTACCACTAATGGAATGAATAAAATGATTTATTTAGTATGTGCTTCCAGGATATTTGATTTGCTTGGCTACGTTTAGCCCATAGCCTCATCATAATGAAACAGCAAGCAGTCAGAGTTGCAGAAGAGGCATCTTACTGGAAGAGGGGAGAAAACTGTGCCCGAGGCGCTGTTAAATGATGCTCCTCGTCCACAGTCACACCCTCATTTCTCTTCTTGTCAATACGATTGTCAGTGACAGAGATGGGTGAAATACATCTAAATGTGCCTCATTACAAATTACAATCATGAATTAACAAATGTCTTCAGATAAATAGCATTGTTTTATACATCAGTCATTTATAGATAAATTCATGCTACATAAATTACACTGTTATGACTTTTTAATAGGCACTAGTCATTATACGCTCAGTTTTGCCTATTCATATCCATTCTTATTAGATTCCTGTGCCACTTCAGCTCAAAAATGCTCAGATCTATTTATTCAGTGACATGTGAAATTCCTGGAAGATGATGTAGTTCTTAAAGAACATGGTATAATGTCTTCTTAATGTCAGCTTTATTCAAGTGTTGCATAAATCATGTTATGCTGATATTTTCTGTGGTGCAATGAATACTAAACTAATTCATCTCTCAGTATTAAAAGAAATATATATATAGTTTAGAAGTAGAGCTGCACCACAATCCCCCAGTGTTGTCTTTTCAACTGCTTTCTGGTTATTTACTGGTTGACAGAATGGTTTCCAAAGACTTTTGGACAGTCGTTTTTATGACTCTTGTTCCCTTGACTCTCTTCAATCTTAGATGCTATTGGTAATACCATTTCTTTAACTGAAACAGAAAACAGAACAGAACGCTGTGGGGGAACTGATTCAGCTTTCAACAATTTTCCCTTTAATGTTGGCTAATTTAAGCCAGTGAAGACACTGAGCAGTCTAGACCGACAGTGCCTCAGGGATCCATCTTTGGCACAGTTGTGTTATCTCTGTACGAGCTCTAATTGGCTAAATAATTCCTAAACACACATCAGCAACTAACCATAAAATCTAGCGACTTAGAAAGATTGTACCTTTTAAAGGTTTACTATACGACATTCGTCCTGAGCAGAGAGTGAAGTCTCCTTTTGTGTGTGTTGTTATCTGAGCTTCTTGTTTCTTTTGATATCCGGTCCAGCCACACGTGCATGTTAGTCCATATGAGGCCATCTCTGCCCACACATACTTTTTCAACATTGCTGGTGAGAAATTTTCTCCTATTACAGCAAAACAGTGCTCTAATATATATTTCTGACAACATTTGAGGTGAGAAATAAGCAATGCAGTAACAGAATCTGAAGCATATTTCTTCAGCACTGCCTAGTTTGATGAGTTTTATGATAAGTAGATAACTTTATTTTCACATTTACAACATACAAAGTACAATTGTACAGTGAAATTCAGTCTCTGCATTTAACCCAGCTTAGAATTAGGAGCAGTGGGCAGCGCCAGTGTAGCCCCTGGGGACCAGCTCCAGTTCTAAGCCAGCACCTTGGTCAGGGGTACTGACAGGAGAACTGACCTAGCATACGTTTTTTTTTAGATGTTGGGGGAAACTGGAGCACTTGGAGGAGGAAACCCACACAGGCAGGGAGAGAACATGCATGCCCTGCTCAGATCCGTAGAACCTACGACCTGTGAGGGCTGACGACTTGAGACGTGAAAGTGATAACCACTGTGCTGTTTATCTGTGTGTTCAGCTGCCAATGTGTTTTGTTTTTTCCACAACGTGCTTGAAGGCGGGTCCTGCGCGCTTTGGCCCCAAGGTGGAGATGGTCCATCTGGGGTGTCACTTGGCACAGCTCGACATTAAAAGCGGTAATGAAGAAGCCCTATAGTTTCAGTGAATGGGGTGGCACGGTGTTGCAGTGGTTAGCACTGCTCCTGCGCCTGCGTGGGTTCTCTCCTGGTGCTCCAGCTTCCTCCGACAGTCCAAAGACATGCAGGTTAGGTTAACTAGAGACTGTCACACTCTTAAAAATATTTGTATAATAATTATTTTCTATGTCATCAAATTTGAAATTTGACTAAATGCTGTGTGGTTCCATTGTCCAAAGTCTACATAAGGAAATGTTTTCTATTGGGAGGATCCCAGACCCCCTCCTTTGGTTTTTGTAACTTTTGAGGTCTCAAGGTTGGCAAGTATGATCATCAAATGTCGTGCTGTCAACACTGGATGAGAAGAAATGGGAGTTTGGTTTGTAATTTAAGCTTTAAAGCTGCTTGTACCACAAAATATGTTCCAAAACGTTAGCCCTGATCCATACTTTCACATATGGCCCACACTGGAGTGAAAATATGGCTTCAAGGCTCATAACAAAGAAAAATTTGAGCTTTTTTTCTGACCTCTGAATCCCTGTTGTGTTTAGCCTTGGCCAACATATCTGACCTTGGATCCACATCAGCGCCACAGGGAAAGCGCTTGTCTGGTCCAAGGTCAAAGCCGAGAACTATTGGCGGCTTTTGCCATCATGACACACGGGGTCTCAGATGATCTGCCTGGCAACCTCGGGCTGTCACACATTTTAGTTTTATTGTTGGGTTACGTGTCTTACACTGTATTTTCCTCACACCATACATCACTAACACCAGACTGAGTCCATTTACTCTTATCTCAAACTGAAAAATAAATTACAAATACATGTCACTGTCCATTTTCTGAAGGAAATTAAAATCGATGTAATGTTCATGGCCTAACCTTATGTGCTGCTCATACTCTTATGCCAACATTTCATGCTCCTGCAGTGAGGAGTTAAAAAAAACATTGCCTTGCATTTCTTGCTGTTGTTCTTTCCAAATCTGTCTCTCTATTGAATAATCTTTCCCAGTGCTGCTGCTGTCCAGGTTTATGGCCAGTTATTACAAATATGACTTTGTGTTCCGCTAATCAATGAAAAATTACAATTTGACACTGATATTGATGTGAAGTTCACTGGTGTTGTTTGATTGAAAATTTCATGCGGCAGCTGTAATAATTACTTTGGCTGGTTGGCGCAAGCATTAATTTTTCATGCTGTCGATGTTCACAGCAGTAAAATATAAATATTCAAATTCACATTGTATATATACATCTATATTTCACTTATGCACTTCACAATTCTATATCATCATTGGATATAAAAAGCTGAAGGACTTCTGCTTCTCTATAGCCACACTCAGTCCTAATTTGGCTAGCTTCACAGAGGTGAGAGGGCTTTGCATGCTTACTGAGTAGTTAAAAGAGACTTTGCTGTTCATCTGCAGCCCGCTTGTTTGTTGAGATTTGTTAGATATATTCCATGTAAAAGATTTCCCCTCTATACTTTAGTATGCTTTTTGTACTACATCCTAATTTTACAGTGATGTGAAGGGTATAGACAGGGGAGGCAGTGCCTCACCAAAGCTAAAAAGAAATGTTGAGATTATTTGATAGTTGTATCTATTGATCATTTCTTCATATTCATAATTTATAATTTTATGAATTGTATTTATTTATTTTATTATAAAGTTTCATTATTCATATTTTGCTTCAGGTCTACAGACACTCCAGTAAAACTAGTCGGAATAGTTGTCTTAAAAGTATAGTTTTCTTTGCTTGCTCCTAAAAACTACCTGTCTTGAATGCTGAGGCAGATGCTATCTGTGCCTCTAGGCAATTTGTAACGCAGTGTCTGTGTGCCCTAACGTCAAGGTTTTTGTAGATTTCTGTAGGTTTTGTTTTTCACACTATGTTGAGTGAACAATGCTGAGGCAATTATACTGATTGTAGTAGCTGGTCTCATGTAAATACACCCATGCATACCTGTGTGCATGCATTCACACACACACAACCACACAACCACTTGACCTCTGTGGTTAAAGTATAAAGAGTGGGATTAAGTCACACCAGTGGAAGAAGTAACTCTCTGCCAAGTTCAATGATACCTGCCACAAGGCTCTATGACAAATGGTTAGTGAGTTATGGGAGGGTGTGTGGCTAAATTATAGGCTGAACTTCACCAGTGAAAAAGGAACTCTGCTGAGTGCAATGATGCCTTGCACAAGAGTCTACGACAAACAGTTCGTGAGTTTGGTCATGTTACTTGAGTTCAGCGGTTATGCACCTTTTTTGCTACAGGCCACTCCCACTTTGCCATATCAAATCCCATTACCCTGCCCCCTTTTAGACAATTGGCATTAACACAAACACACAAACACTTGACCTCCATGCCAAATTTCACCACCAGAGTGATTTTTGAAGACCAACTGACCACCAGCCAACCAACAGAATGATCTATAGAGCGGCTGGTCACAGCAAAAAAAAAAAAAAAAAAGAGCTGTGTTCGCTATGGGAACCCAACACCTGACCTGTAGGATCTTACCCAACAGAAGGGGCAAAAGATTACACAAACTTTTCAAACAGACTGTCCACTCTACAGCGTCTTCTAACAAAGTCTACAGTGTGTGAACACGTGTCATTCATTAGGTTTGATTATGCATTAACTCTACTTTGCAGGAGCCACTCAGCATAAAAATGTTGACTTATAGCTTAACTGCTGTAGAATATATTTTGTCTATCCAAGCTTATTATTAGCTCAGGCTGCTGTGTTGACTGAATGCAGACATGTGCTACATTGACAGGTCACTGCTAATCCAGGCAAAGATTTCACCACATTACTGATCTTAAATACGAATAACTTTGCTTGGCATTCAGGCAGAATTTCCACATGCCTGTTGTGCAGATGAAGTTAACAAAGCATACAGGGTAGCAATAGCTCAGTTTTTTTGGGTGTCCAACCTGCTCCCTGTCATTGAATATTAACCAGCACCATCCTTGTTTCTCTCTGGATTCTTTCTGAAGGCCCTTCATGAGCAGAACATTTTATGCCAAATCTGTTTCCAACAAATGGTCGATTCTCTGACCAATTAGTCGTCAGTCTGATCAGTTAATCTTTTGTGGTTAGATCACACAGCATTAATATTTAATATTACTTAGTCTAATTGTTCGCCTTAGTTTTACATTTTAAATATAATTCCTCATTGGTATTTCTTGGATTGTTTATTATTTGATTTTTCCAAAATATATTTTAATGTGCCTTTTATTTATCTTTGTTAAAAAAAAAAAATCTGCCTTCTGGTGGTGGTAACAGCATTATGAGCAGTATTAAAATTAGACTTTTTTACTGTTTGCATGCTGCATTTTTCCTGTAATAACACTGGGCACAGCTCTACCTGTCCGTCCTCAGGGATCCACCTGGCACTTCCTCATCAATAACTTGGCTAACTGGCAGAGTCTGCTCACTGACTACAAAACACTACAGCAACAAATTCAATTCTTAATGAGCACAACCTATCACTCATGACTGTGCAAAGTTGCCGTAGTTTTGCATATCACTTATATCAGCACATTGAAACTATATGGCAATTAAATCAGAATGAGAGAAGAGCATTAATGTTGTTTAATGTACTGTATACTATAGCAAGTGTCTCACTTTTTTTTCGCTCCAGTATGACCATAAATCTGACTTTACCCTTTTCAGTTTCCATTTTTTTCAGAATTTAGATAATGCAAGGTGAAGTTTCTGGTGTGCGTTCTCACACAGAGTTATTTTTTTGTAATAACATTGTACCTGCACAGCGCCTACCAATACATCTATGTATGTACTGTGTGACAAGATGGAATAATGGGATAACAATTTGGAATTGTAGAAAGAAATTCTAATGTAATTATAATTAAATAATTGTATCATAATAATATAATCATTTTTAATTAGTGGGTACCTATTTTATTATTACAGGGAAAGTATGATCAACAGTAAAACACAGTAAAACATCACAATGGACGATGATAAGGATTCTGGGTCATAAACGGGTCTTCGTCTCAGCACCACATGTCCGTAACTTAGTGGAGTTTTAAAAGAAAATAAAACACAACACAGAGACATAGTGCATTGAACAGCAGCAACAGTTTCTTTTTATTTTCTCTCCCACATGTCAAAAAGGCAGCAACTCTGTGGCAACTCTGAGGGGACACACTACCAAATGCAGAAGGCTTTTAAATTATGATGTTACGATGGTAGAGGAGCCCAGTGGTAAATGACTGTCAGCCACATCGGCCCAACCTTAAACTCAACAATATGTCTAGACATTTTAATGTGGAAATGTTACATATTATAGCTTTGAACAAACTGGGTGGATTTTGTTACCTTTGCACTGAGCCAGAGTAGCTGTTTGCTCTGTTTCCAGTCTTTGTGCTAAGATAAGCTAACTGCTGGCTCTAGCTCCGTTTTTGCTGTGCAGATATGAAAGTGGTATTGATCTTCTCATCTTTTGGCAAAAAAGCAAATGAGCACATTTCCAAAAGCGTCTAAAACTATTATTTTAAGTCAAAATTGATACCAATGCCTCAGTCTACATTGTGCATTATTTAGGGTTACTTGTGCTGTTGGAGGGAAGGCTGGGGTTCTGATGGGTGGTCTTCCAAATTTCCCCATGTTTTCCTTCAAAGTTGAAAATTAGGGATGTCTCCCCTGTGTGCGGCCGCACAGAATTGGAAATGATCTGCACTCCACAGAAATGGTGCCAGCCCAGAGATGAGGCATAATCACAGTTGTTGATGCGAGTGCAGAGCTTGCAATTCTTCTGTTCATTAGGATAAAAAAAAAAGAATATACATCAACTTGACACAAACAGAAGTCTTACAGTCTGGCATAATTAATCACTCCCTGACACAATCTACATCTAATGAGCTATCCAAATTGTAAACAGTTTATCATAAAAATGCTTTTGAGATCTAAACTCTGCACATGCACGCTACATGTGGAATATCTCTGCTATTATATCAAAGACCGGAGCAGTAAGAGTGAGGCTTTTCACCAACAATGTCATAAATAAATGAAGTGGAAAAAAGGGCAAAGCATCTCTCTGGCACGCTGCAGAATTAGCATGATGTTAAAAAAACAACTTTCAAGCCTCTTCTCTGGTGACTAACAGAGTATTAGTGTGAAAGCTACATGGATGTAGTATGAAAGAGAATTACAATCAATGTGTCTTGCATTATGAGTTTGTGGAACAAAAAACACGCCATTGAAAAAAATCTTTGTTTTGTCAACCTTGAAAAGGAAAGTGTGTCTACTAGAAGTAAATATAAACCGAAAAAATGAAGATAACTCGAGTTTTAAAGGACTCCTACCAATGAAAACATGAGGATGATGTCAGATAAATTGCAGAGCTGAATAATATGGCGAAGATGGTTCAAAATTATGTTTTTTTATTTTGCATTTCTGTCCTTATTTTGACAAAATGTGTGTTTAATGGTTGTTGTTGCTGCTGGACAGATGAGCGGCTGTGATGGATGTATTCATGAGATGTGCGATGACATTGTACAAGTGTTTACTGCAGGATGGTGTCCTGGCATGTTGCATTCTTCAGGGGACACAAATCAAGCTTCCATTGTAAGCTCGTCAGTCATCGCTGTGTTTTGGCAAACTGCTCAGTTCTCACAGTGGGATGTTGGCAATACTAGTTCTGCTGTGTCAAAGTAATGATAGGACACTGCAACATTTTGGTCTCATTATGATGTTTTTTGGTCCTCGTTCAGAAATCCAAAAGTGGAAAACAGAAATATATTGGAGAAAAATATACTGGAGAAAAGGATTTTTAATTCAGCAGTTAGATGACATGTTTCTCATCTGAAATCGTATATTATCTTGTCTAAATGTTTTTGCTCCGTGCACCGTTGTTTGATGAAATATTGAATGCAGTTAGTAGGCTGTTAGATGCAAGCAAGATTAGCACATGAAAAGCATGAAAATATCATACTGTGGGAGTCATTTTATCAGTCACATGTCATTGGTGTAACCATGCTATTTTTCATTTCATGTTTTTACCTCTATAAGGAAGAAACTAAATTTATCAGGTAAACTAAAAAAAGGAAACAGCATTCACTGCATGTCTGGATTGTTTGTTTTTTTTTAATTATTTAAGTTATGAAGATGAAATATAGGTACATAACTCATTAAATCACAACATTAAAAGTTCCATGTGTCATAACTGAAAAAATGCCTCACTGGACGCAAGTTTAGTCAAACCCCTCAGTGCAGGATGAGTCAACAGAGGTTTTTAATCATTTTACAGAAAAATATAAACTCTGAAATACCATCAAAATACCTGAGAATATCTACAAAACAACTTCTTTGTCAATGTTTGGTCAGATTCTGGCATATAAGTGACATATGGTGCAATACGTAGTGTTCATCTTAAACATCACACATCACAGACACATACAGCTTTATTGTCCTATACCTGTAATATCATATCTTGTTTACACTTGCTTGTAGGCCATTACAATGTGCACCAGACTGTGAATTTTATCATTTTAGGGGCAAGGGCCCTTGGTCTTTGGTGTTGTCAGTATTTTAGTCAGTAGTTTGGTTTTATGGAAAATTGTACAGGATAAAAGTGTTGTAATTCACATATGGAGTGTAGGATTATACTAAAAGAGAAAAATATCTAATTAGCTATCTCTATCTCAATAGCACAGAGGTACAGTGACTGGTAGCGCAGGATACAGTAGATACAGAAGAAATTCACAGGCTGGTTTTACAGTGTGAAGGTATTATTGCACGGGATGATTTCACTGTGTGGATATAAATGTACAGTGTATTGCACAGAATGCACACAAATAAAACAATGATCTTAAGTCCACAGAAATAAAGAGTTTAACTTAAGGGTTGAGGATGATTTTACTGGAAATGAATAAAATGGGTTCACTTGATGTTGCCCAATAAGAATTCAGAATCTCAGCAGAAGACACTGGTGTCTAAAAACCACATTGACAGGAAAGAGACAGAGGAGAAAATGGCTAAATCAGCTGGTGCAGTGTGGGCGGGGCATCAATGCCACTGTCGACTCAGGGCAAATCATTTTTTAGGGGCGTAAGGCCAAACTGAGGGGGCATTGTGTCCCTGGCCTTCATGGCCTCCATAAAATTCTTGCCGTGATGTGCACTGTTCACAGTTTAAACTCAGTAGCTACCTTCTTTTATGAGCCCACTGTACCATAGGTTAAAGTTACACATGAATACTGTCTTATGTGTAGTTTAAATCATCGATCAGAGCTGCTACATAGGTCTTGCTTGCTCAAATTAAAGATCCCTTTTAAAAAAAAAGTTGCAAATGTATATTTACGTTCGGTTTTAGTCACAAAAACACACTGTGTGTCCCTACAGTCTAAGAAACTTGTTAAATCCATTTAATTTCTCATAAAATATTTGTATTTGCAATCAACGAATATTTTCTCTTAAACTTAATTTAAATATATACATTTTAATACCATCAGGTTAAATAATTTCTAGTTTTTATTTTCCAACCACTTCAGAAGTTTTAAACACAAGTTGTTCTGACCAGAATTCTTTGGAATCAAATGAATTTACTGCTGTGAGCTAAATTAAGTTTCTGAAGAATTTTGTTCAGCAAATTAGCAGACTTCCCAGCACGCAATTGTCGCATGTTAAAATAAATCATGGTTGTTTCTCTTCATAATAATGAAAACAATTCTAACCATGATTTAGATCAGTATTGAAATCATTCTCTCAACCTGTGCATTTAGTTGATTTAATATTTTGAGCTCATTAAACTTGAATGTTTTCAAGTTCATTTAACTCAATTGGTTTTACGTTTTCAAAACCCAACTTGAAAGACGACTTTGAAACAAATTCAATCCATGTTCAGATAACTCTCATTTGGACAGATTAAGAACACATATAGGAGCCCCCTGCACCAATTCTGGTCATCTGAAGGAACTTTTGCCAGCAAAATGTATCAAATGCTGCTGAATGTTTAGTGCAAAGATCTATAGAGCATATGATACAGTAGGCAGAGTCATTGTGGTTACACCCACACTTGCCTGTTAGGTTTATAAAGAGTTCAGTCTGCTCAGTTTGAAAAGTTCCCAAGATAACTTTGTTATGATTTGGTGCTATACATATAAAATTGTATAGATTTGAATTGAGTGGCAAAAAGACTGCTGAGCAGCAACACATCTATAAAATGAGAAAGACCTATTTTGTGACTGACTGCACAAATAGAGTCAAGTAGAAGTCGGGTAGATCTTTTCACAAACTGCTAAAAGCTAAAGAAAAGGGAAGCAAATGGATCATCAGGCACGGAACGTGGATTTGTGGTTGTCATTTTGTGTCAGGTATGTTGAATTTTTGGGTAAAATCGTACAGTATTGACTACCGTTACTTATTATATTTACTGTAGCATCTTTTATTTATGTCACTTTGTGCTGCATGTGAACATGTCTGTCCAATAATGTCATGAAATAAAAAACATCAGTACAAAGCTAACTAGAATATCCTTTGGTATTTTAATTTAATTTCACCAACAAATCCAACCTTGAGGTAATGTCGTAACAAAGCAGCCACTTTTGTATGCCCTCTTTGATTTGAGTATTTTCCCAGTGTAGAAATCAGGTACATATAAATGTCAGGAAACCTGGTTCCTGTCCAGATGTTGATGTCCATGGACAACTGTTTATTTGATAAGTTGTAAAGATCACCATCCAGTCCAACTGCCTTTAATTTATGCAGATAACCAACTGTTTTATTGTCAGTTTCCTACTAAAGGCAATGGAAAGTGACAATCTGCATACCCTCTATAGTATAAGATGAGATCTGCAATCTATACAGGCTAATTTTAAAGAATTTAATTAGTAACATTACTCATCAGCTGCGGGGAACCATCCACAGAGACTCGTGTGAATCACTGACTTACATCTGTTTGTGAGGGTTTTTTTTTTCCTCTCTGACAAATCAAAACAAAGTGATGCATTCTCCATCCAGAGCCATCAGTCTGTCATCTCCATCAAACCTGAATTACTACTAAGTGGCAGCTGTCATCGAATCGCACACTGAAACTCTGCAACACCCCGATCCTGCACGTACTGATGAGCAAAGTACCGATGACAGAGCTTCAAGAACTGTTGCTCACACAGTAACACAGTGAGCTGTTACCTTAAAACAGCTGTTTTGTTTTTTTCATCACCTTTTTTCTGAGCTAAATTATCCAACACATTTATAAGACAGGGAGCTGAGACACTCCTGAGTCATCTAGGTTGTTAGTTAAATATTTATACATCCCAATTTGGAAAACAAGCACTCCCCCACACAATTTGTGACTGGCCGGTGTGTGCTTTAAAACTCACTGGATTAGAAAAAATGAGTAGCTAATTAGGGTGCAGTAGTTGGCATAACTTGCACAGTCCCATTGATTCCTTCTTTGGGGACGGGAGTTTCGCAGCAGGAGTCAAAGACACTGTCGGTGTATTAATTTGAAAACCATACAGCTGGATGCCCATGGGCGCCAGCCCAGTCAGCCCGATTCAATTTTTGTGCTTGCAAATGGGTAAGTGATAGTCCAAGTGGCCAATTTATACATCTATCTGAAGCCCAGAGAGGCTGTGTGCTTATAAATCACTGGATGCATATAATTATGTACTGTGTGCTGGAAGGGATGTTCCCTCTTGGGATGCTGAACACTCTACTTCACATGGCAGTTTACTGCACCACAACTCCTCTTTAACTCTCCTTATCTAAACTTCCTCCCCTGCAGTTTTCTGCCCCCTGTCTGCACGCACGACTCAAAATGGAAACCCATCTATGGTCAACGACAGGAAATCCTCTTGTCGCCGAGGATGAGCTGATCTCAAACTTTACTGTCATCTAAACAGCAGAGAGGGAGCGCTCCATTCAGAAAAACTGGATTCACAAGCCAAGGTTGTGCTGCCAAATGATTGTCTTCCAACCACCTCCGCCCTCATGAGAAGAATTTTAGTAACAATGGGCACACAATGTTTAGACGTCACTTCATTTAAAACTTCTAAATTTAAATAAAACAAACTCCTAGCAATTATTTTTCCTCCTGGGGTTGTTTGATTACGCAGTTACAAAGTGTTGTCTAAACGCAATCAGCAGAAAGTGTTGAATTCCCACACCCACATTCTTAGAAACACATGCATTCACATACATGGATCCACATATACTGTCTACATGTACGCTCACGGAAATACACATATTTTTAGCCATTCCCTGTTGTATCGTCACTTCCAACAGCGCTTTCAACTCGAGAGTCGGTGAGTGGGAATAAGTGTTTCTTGGATGGATCCCACATTGATACAATAGAGCAGATAAAGTAGCACTATGGGCTCATATGGTGGAGAGCCAAAATTGGAAGCATCAGTAACGCACATACATGGAAATGACTGTATATGGAGATATTATTGTGTACTGGTAGATTGCAGTTTAAGTTTTTTGAGTATATTTTCTGTGTGTTATTGCAAAACAGTCTCATGGCAGTTCATGAAATAGTCACGAAAACTAAAGAACCAGCGTCAAGGTGGCCTGGTAGCTCAGTCAGAGCATTTTCCCCAAATACTGAGGCTGTGTGTCATCTGCAGCAGCCATGGGTTCAACTCCCGCCTACGGTCCTCTGCTGCAAGTCACCCCCCCAACACACTTTCTCCCCCTTTCCTGTCATATGTTCAGCTGTCTTATAATTACAGGCAAGAAAGCCCCGAAAATATATTTTAAAAAAAGGACCAGTGTGTGGGGATTTAGTGGCATATAGCAGCTTGCAGATTGCAAACACCTCACTTCTCCCTTCAAGGCATGTAGAAGAACCTGTGGTGGCTGCAAAACTAGCACCAGTGTTTGGTTTGTCCATTCTGGACGTGGTGATGCAACACAGTGGTGTCCATGGAAGAGGACCTGCTCCCTCTGTAGATATAAGAAGCTCATTCTGAGGCAACAAAAACACAACAGTTCTTATTTTCAGGCGATTTTACGCTAATAAAAAGATGCTTAGAAATATTATATTACGTTTCTGCCATATTCTGTTAGTGAATCTCCATAAATATTAAATATACCCTGGACCTTTGCAGAGGCCAGTGGCTTATTCAAACTTCACTACTTCTCTCCTTAATCTGTTGTTTTAGGCGTTATTGCTGAAACACACATCATCAAGGTCAGAAATACACTTGTACGCATCGGAAAATGAAGAAGGTTCGGATTAAAGAACAGCGGATCAACAAATCACATCAAAAAGAAAAGAAATGGACGAAATGGAACTCAAGCTGGACAAACAATTGGGAATCAGAGGCTGTTGTGCCCACACAGAGAGACCGGCCTCACAGCTGACAGGACACAGCGTGCAGTACTCCAGCAGGACAAGGGGGAGGGGGACTCTGTGTTTTTACATCTATGATGCTTCGTGCTCAAACACAAAGTCCAAGTTGATGGACACTATTTCCCAGATATTGAACTTGATGATCTGATGCAAATTCAAAAAATGCATCATATTTCCTGCGTGTATTTGTGTATATGTAAATATATATTTATTTTGTTTCATATTTTCACCTGATTCTGTATATATGTTGCATTTGGGGCAAGAGTAACTCAGTTTGCAAGGACTTGGCTTGGAAACTGAAGGGTCGCCAGTTCAAGTCCCACACAGACCAAAGTACAGAGTGTGGACCGGTAGCTGGGGAGGTGCCAGTTCACCTCCTGGGCACTGCTCAGGGCACCTGTCTATATGTATGTGTGCAGCCCCCTCGCTCTGACACCTCTCCCAGATGCGTGTCTGTAGGTCCTGTTTGTGCAGGTGTGGGTTTTTTCAGGCCTGTGTATGTATGTAGAAAAATTACAACAGAGCGAAAAGAACGTAATTTCCCCTCAGGAGTTAATAAAGTATGTCTTCTTTTTAATTTTTGTGTAATTTATGAAGGAACTACGACTCTGTTTTTGTTGTACATGTGTTGTTGTGTTGTATAACAAATGTCCTTGTATCCTCAGTTCTATAGATTTGTGTCAGCAACAATAATTATGCGATGTCTGGTTAAACTTTCAGAATAAACCTTGATGAGAAACATTTCAGGTGACACTGCAGTTCGTTTAGGTTAAGGCAACAAAACTACTTGACAGGAAAACATCATGGTTCAGCAATCAGTGTTGACTGTTGGTCTCATGTGGGAACCAAACCTCAGTCTATTTGTGAAAGTCCTGTGTTTGTGTTGTGTATCAAAAACATACTTCAGTTTAAAAGTTGTTTTTCCCTTTCATGCATTTTGGATACAAGTTGACCAAACAATCCCACCTGATGGTAGATTTAGTCACCGTTGTGGAACTTTTGATGCTATGACATGATCTTTATCAGCAGACAGATTTTGCTCAGATTCATCCAATTGGATTGTTTACATTTTTATCTTTGAATATTGTTATAGCCTGGTTGAAAACCTCCGTATCGCTGCCCACATCTGTTTCAAAGAGAACCGAATGAATGAAGTGAAACAATATGATAATGCAGTGTGATTATCAGTCAAAGTTCAAAGTTCACCCCTGACGTTGGAAATAACATTTAACTAACCAATATCATCTCAAGGTCCAATTAATACTTTGAAACTCAACTTTTACACCAACATGGATGAGAAAGTGCTCAGAAAATATGGAAACATGAGCATCAGTTCAGTCCCATGACAGCCGAGCAAAAACCATCTGCTGATAAAGATGCTGTGATATGATTGAAAGCCTCCAGAACAGCTTCTAAATATACCTTAATTTGAGATTTTTCCTTCAGCTGCATGCAAAATGATTCAATAGACCCCACTGTATGCACCACATGTTGCAGTGATGTTCAGGGAAAAACAGAAGTCACAATTGTGAAGAACTTCTTGTTTTTTTCACACAGTTTCAACACTTGGACTTATTTGTCCAGATTATAGTAAACTGACATTTCATAAAGTTAAATATAAGTTCTAGAAGTACAAACATTAGGATGGAGGATGACCACTGAATTTAACAATTAATAAAATACACAGATAAGGATATGTTGCACTTGGCTCAGAGGAGAGGGGTGATATTAGAGGGCACAAACCACTCTGCTGCCTTTGCTTCTCTCTTAAAGATGGTTATCTACTGTAAATCAATAGGCCTCTTCACTATTGGCATGACCAGGAGCTGACTCAGCCTAATTACCCTCTGGTCCGACCTTTAAATCACACGAATGAGACCAAATAAATAATGACCGGTTAAAGTACCGCTGTCTTAGCGCTTCCGTCAAAATCGGCATGCACAAATGAATTGTAAATTTATGGAAATGCAACAAGCGTGTGAGGAGCGTCTTGCATTTTGGGTGACAAATTGAAAGCAGGGGAACACCCGAGAACTGTCTTCCTGAGTGCCAAGTAAGACAGTTAATCTCTACACTGTCCTGGGCCACTTAATTCCCACTGAAATGTGGCACACAGTCCCCTCTCCTTCCTGCTCCCCATGTTTCTTTTTCCCTTATCACTGTAATTTGGTGTGCACTGACAATGGGGAAATTTGACAGAGCTATTGACAGTAGCTATTCCACAGTGGGCTAATAACTTCAAGATTTCAGACAATGAGGGGAATATTAAGCAGGATTGTACTGTGCCCGAATAGAAAAATATAGCAATGAGGAGTGATAGTATGGTATATTAGAGCACCACCACCGCAGGAACTTTTCTTTATTTCGTTTTTTTTTTTATATATATATATATATATATGCTGATTTACTAATTTATTTTATAAATCAGTTCAAGGAAGGATTTAAGCCTTTCAATTTTAACCCAATATAGAGTAAAAAGAATCAATTTTTCCAAAATGCAACATCTAGCAGATAATTATGCTGTTTTTGTTTTTCTCTATTTGTTTTTATAGAGCAAGCTTGCAAAAAAAAAGTGAAATGATTGTGAAATGAAAAAGAAACCAAAAGATGTTCTTGTCAGTGTTAAAGGCTAAATGCAGATGGAAACTGTTAACAGTTAAAAAAAATAAATAAATCTGCTTACCACCACTCCTAAAGTTAAATGTTGTTGTTAATTGTTTAAAGTCTGCCAGTTAGCTGAAGTACAATAAACTGTTTAGCTTAGTTTAGCGGTGGTAGCTCCACATTTGCTACAGAGAGTTATATCAACCCTCTCATCCCAGCAAGAAAACAAATAATGCAATTGTTGTTCTATTAAAATTACAAAATGGAGTATTTCGTCCCAACAAGTTTGGCTGGAGGTAAAGTGCAGCTAGTAAGTCAGTCTTAGTTAGCCGGACATGCTAATGTTTGCAGCTTATGTTAGAGCAGACAGAGACAGAGTTTAATCCATTCACCACACATGTGTTCTTGTGTTTCATGTTTTTGAGAGACTACAGAGAAGACGTCACGGTCCAGACTCATGAAAAGCTGAGTATTGCTCTTCTCTGGGCCTCCTGCACGCCACGTCAACATGTAGAGAAATGGAAAGCTTGTCAGCTCTAGTTACGGTTGCTAAGCTATGATTGGACAGTTGTTGTTGGAAGTGGGGCTTAGCGAAGGGTCAGTTATGGTAGTTGTGGTGTTAAACACACAATACACCCGTTCTTCCACTAGGGGCCTTTCATTAGGGACTTTTCTAGGACTCGAGGACATTTTTGGAGCTCAGCCTGAATCTAGGGGAGTCCGGTGGAATCCTCCCCTATAAAAAAAAAATAAGATAAACAAGCTCTATTTTGATGCTTTTTTACACACCCTGACACACACATTTACATTCAAAGCACATGTCTTAATCATTGTACCGCAAAGACTGTTGTTTACGCTACAAATTAACTATGAACTGTGATAATAAATAGTAGTAGTTGTTAGTAATTAGTATTGAGTAGAAACAGAATACTTCATAATTGATATCATTAAACATTTATTAAAATACTACAGTAACAGAAATTAAATTTTCTGTCAGTCACAAACACACACACACACACACACACAAATTAACACCAAACAGTTGTAACTAGTTTCCGACCCTGATTCTGACTCAGCTGCTGCTGACTCTTCAGTCTGCAGCTCATCTTTGCTGCCTTCTGCAAAACCATGAATGAATGAACAGTGTCCAGTAGAAGGAGGACAAACTGGCTCCGATTTAGTCATCTGTCCACTGCGGATCAGGATTAGTAACAAGTAGTTATAAATTAGTGTAATATTATGATATTAAATATAAACGTATAGTTAATATTAGGATTAATTCCATATATTAATGATGATTTAGTATACTATGTGGCCTTCCACACTATTAGCCTATAATAATAATAATTACAGTTGGACCAGAGAGCAGTTTAAGAAATACACAACAACATTTATAATTTGTGCACGTTTTGTTCCTTCATTAAATCGTTGCACAAGAAGGCGACAGGCGACAACATTGCATTAAACCAGAGTTTGTCAGACTTTTTACACAGTATACAACCTCACAAAATATTGAGCTCTCCAAGTATCACCTTACTGTTTTGTACCGTTTGGTGCCAACAGGTGCTGTGGACACTTCACTGGCACCTCTGAAGTAGTCACCAGCAGTTGTGCTCGGTTCACTGTCATCCAGATGATTTTCTACACAGCTGCTCAAAATATTCTCCTCCTGAGCCGCACTTCTCTTTGTAATAATTTCTATTTGGAGCCATGATTGCAGTGTTTTTGAAGGATTCATCGACAGTCTCTTCATTTTACCTCCACTTACTTTCTTGCCGCGTAATTTAGCTTTTAACAACCAGCAATCATGGACGGCATATATGTGCGCTACTTGCATGGTTGTGATTACATAGCTGGCTGATAATGAAACAAAAATACAGGAAAGACAAAACTTTTTTTACATTACATTTCAGTGATGTCATATTTTAATGTTATATATTATATATTATAATTTATTTGATTTTGACAGTCTGATTTTATTTGTGATGTGCAGAAAGACTTACACCCCAGATCTCCACGTCTGCTGCTTTGAGTACAACAAGCTGATGTAGTTTAGGGAATGGATTTTGAACTTAAACATTTTCAGCTCTGGACAGCAGACTCAATTGGCCGAAATCTCCATTGATTTTTCATTGATTCTCTTTTTTTTATCCTCTCATATGAAATGATTTACAGCACAGCTTGTCACAGAGCCATACTGTATCTATAAACTAGGTACACAAAATGTACAAGCATTCACACTGCTGGGTGTTTTTTCTGCATCACATGAATACATATTTTGATGCTCATCACACATTTCTGTTGACTGATCAACTTCAAAGTTAACCACAGGGGCTCTGCTGTCCATTTTGAGGAGTGTTTAAACAACTTTACTATTCTAACAGTGTCTTACAATAACATGATGTGATGACTCTTTTTAAAATGTGGCTGTAATAATCGCCTCCCCGCTAACTTTGGCAGTTGGAGGAAGAGCTCATGACTTCTTGAAAGTCTCACAACTTTTTTAAAGTTAGTGAGCTAAATGTCTTTCAAAGCGTAGCTGTAACAAATCTGAGGTTTGACAGCTTTATTAAGTGATCCTGGGATTTTTCTGCTGTGCTTGTTTGGACATAACCCACTCTGATTTAAAGCTGCTGCTACAATAAACATTGATCTGTGTGCTGGATGTGAACACTAACAAAGGGCAATCAAAGGCTCTTGTATTGTGGAGAAAATCTGGTAGAATATTTGACTCATATAGAAAGCTAACAAGGTTTTGGACTCTCAGAGGACTTAGCAATCCAACAGGCTCCTCCATTAAGAAGTCTGAATTTACTCAAGAGTTATTAAATAGTTTCAAAGTTTAATACAAATACATGTGGGACTCAAAGAGCATCTTTGCAGATACTTTTCAGCACAATACAGTAACATTACGGGTTTGTCTTTTACTTTGACGGAGAGGCGTAAAAGGTTTTAGTGGAATTAATCCAACAGTCAGCAGACCAGTAAGCACCTGCCTTTGGAGGATGAACCTTGAATTTAGACAGCGGAGATTATATGCTATTAATGCTGTGTGCCTTGCCACATTGTATAAAATAATTACAGTTTTCCATCCCTGTTTCTGCACTATCATTAAACTGTTCTCAGCTAGGTTCAGACATTTCACTGAATCTCTAATTTTCACATTTGACGCACACATACAGTCCTGTTTGATTCACATGTGATCTTTTTTTTTTTAAGGGACAGTCAAGCTGTTTTAAACCAAAGTATGACGACTCCAGTGACTTTCAGTGATGGAAACTAATAAAACATTTATTCAAGTAACATACTTACGTAGGTACTTTCAGTATTTCCATTTCACAACACTCTATACTCCATTTGCATGTCATGTCTAAGACTCACATTTGACAAAAAAAAAACAATGATATGCTTATAAAATTCACTGAATTGTTGAAGATTGATTCCCAATCTTCTTTGTCTTGTCACCCCTCACAAAACACTAATAAAGCAAATATAACAAACATTAGAGGAAAGTCCAAAATACAATACTGTCAACTAATTTTTCTTCTTTTCTTACCTTATTAATCATATCACAATTTATCTTTTGACCCTTTAGTGGGAGCCTGACCCACAGGTTGTGAACCACAGATGTAGACTGGCTTGAAGTGCACTTTGATCAGATTCACAGTAAAGTTACACAGTAGTGAAAATCTGATAATGTGCAGCCCGTTCTCATTCCATCATCACGGACATTTTAGCAACTCAGGCAGACGTAAGGTACCCTTTAGCAGCTGAAATAGATGCAGCCGGTTTTCAACATAAAGTGTGAGAAACTCCACATATAGAAGATACAAAAAACAGCACGCGCATCCAAAAACGATGAGTGCTGGGTGCTGGACAGAAGAACAGATACAAAAGTACGAAACATAAGTCCGCACACCAGAAACTGCTCCTTTGAGGATTTTTTAATGGTATCACCACATGATACAGAAAATGTGGAGTGAATGGATAGTTCAAACAAGCAGGACTTTTCACTCAGGGACTCAGGGTTCATGTCCCATATGAAAACAAAATGTTACTAAAAGTTTTAAGGTACATGATGTTACCTGTGTTACGTGACTTACAGTCTTGTGTTAATACAATATCTCAGGAACGCCTTGAGGGAATTTCTTCAAACTTGGTACAAATGACCGGTTGGACTCAAGTATGGACTGAAAAGATTTTGGGTGTTTGCAGTCTTGCGATTTGCTTCACTTATGTCACGTGACGTACGCACCATAACACACTTTTTTAATCCAAAATATGGTCTTTTGCTGAACCTAAACAAGTAGTTTTGTGTCTAAACGTGATCAAACTGTGACTGTTTCACAACATTAATCCTGTGTTAAAAAGGCTTTCTGGGTTTTTGATGGTACGAAACGAGCTCAAGATGTGAATATAATATTATATATATAAATAATATCATATGTAAAAAAGCTATAGGTGGTTGAACGAACAGTAATAAGTCACAAGGGCCATTTGAATGAGTACTTAAGTACATTTTTCTGATAATACTTCTGTACTTGTACTCAAGATTTTGATTGCAGGATTATGTTCTATTGGTACTTGTGCTCAAGACTTGTAATTGTCTTGATGTAATCTCATGTTTGATGACATGCATGCAGTAGAAACTACTCTGGCCTTTGTGGACATTGAACTAATTATTTACAACCACCTGCTGTTCAGCACCAACCCTGAGTTATATTCGGTCTCTCCCGGAGCATCAGAAGACGGTGTTTGCTGACTGTCGTGCTGTGGTGACAAAGTGAAGAGGGGCTCTCATCTGCCCCGTGGGTCATTAATAGCTCCCTAGGAAATGTTTCTGCCTAGTTCTCATTTATCCATTAATCCTCTTTAATTAATTCTCTTTCATTTACCTTGGTTAGAAGAAATCAATAGCACAGGTTTCACTTAATTTGACAAATGTTCTTTTGCTTTATCCCTTGATGCTGTGTGTGCAAGAACGTGTGTGTGTGTGTGTGTGTCTGGGTGTAAGTGTGTGTGTGGACCACATAAATATGTGAAGATTAGTTTGAAGTGACTAAATTGAGTCAGCTGACTAAGTTGCAATGAAGGTATGAGTTATGATTTTGAAGCAAAGATTCTGGATGGCAAAGGATCCTTACATTAGTCCCAATCTAATCTAGCACCAGTTTTTCAAAAACTCCGTCAAGTGTAGCAACACATGTTTGTTAGTCAGTGTTGCGAAGGAGGTGTCTGACACATTTTCCCCCCCAGTACATATTGTTTTTCACCACGGAGGGCCCTGATCCTTTGAGCTCTTTGTCTCTTCTCCAACATTTATACGGTTTTTCTGAAGCTCAAAAGTCAGTCCCAGAGGTTTCAATTAGAAAAGTGTGGTGCATCTGAGTGTATTCACTTTAATAGTAGAGAGTGATCTCCTGAGTGTTGTAGAAGGGAAGTGCTGGAAGTGTTGCTCTGTCTCTAACTCGGGTTAATTGGGTTTCTTTCAGCTTCAGCCAACAACTGTACACTGAAAAAAAAAAAGGATTTATTGTGAGCTGCAAATCTTATCCAAGTGTACATTTTGATGTGTTTCTTCTGAGCCACAAACAGAAAAAGTTTCTACTGTGGTGTTTTTTAAGCCGTTCATTCCAAAACTTGCTTATCCTTTACAACACTGATGACCATTTTAATTTTTTATTAGATTATTATTATTATCTCTGTCAGATTTAAGCCTGGAGTGGATCCTGTGATTTGCTTGCATGTGCATGCATGCATGCATCGTGTCTGCAGCTAATCTCACATACTACTGGACCAATCAGCCTAATTTTCTTGTGCACATTCATGACTGTGTGCTGAAGTGATTCTCAACTTTTGAAAAAGAAACTTAAAAAATCTTTTTTAACTCTCCATGCAGGCAACAATTATTGTCTGAGGCATTATGTTTTGGAGTATTTTGGTGGTTAAAGATTAAATGTAACTCAAACATTCATTGCTAATTATGACAAAATTTTACACAAATGGCTAATAAGATACTAGCAGTGCTGGAAAGTAACCAGTTACATGTAATAAAATAACAAAATGACTGTAATCAGTTACGGTAAAAAAAATTGCCTGGCAGAGATCTGCACTCTAGTGAGTGCACTCCTCCAGTTGTAACTGCAGTTTATATTCTTACAAGAAACAACCAGTTTCACATCATCCTTTACATAAAATCCTTGTTTGCTGTTGTTTGCCCTTTGGGTTTGATTCTCTTAAAGTAGTTTAAGAAAATATGCCTTACTCACAGTTGCATTTTTTTTTTTTTTTTTCAAAAATAAATAAATTTTTAATTACAGACAAGAGTCAGCTACTAGGTTTGCAGCTGCAGATCTCATTTCCCAATCCAAGCTAGAGTAAAATGCTATTTTTAATTTTTTTTTAAAAAGTTTTCCAGTTAATCAGATGTTAAATGACACCTTAACTGCACAAAAAAGATTAAAATGACTATAGGCTATAGATTAGACCAAATATAAATAAAAGAAACACTACTAATAAACTGCAACGGTAAAAAGAAAATCAACATCTCACAATGGTTGGATCTCCTAACACAACAGATATAAATGGAAAACTGCAACCGCAAAACTTGCCTGAAATGCATCTAAACCCAAAAAGATCACACCCTCCATTTATTCCTTTTTTCCCTCACCCTCTTGTTTTTCTTTTCTTCTTTTTCCTTTCCCTTTCTTCTCTTGGTTTCCAATTTAGATAGCATCTCCTTTTTCTTCAGCATCATCTGTTGTTGCCTTTGTATTCATCAGTGTGTCCATTGTCTATACACTAATTGGTGAACAAAGAAAAAGTTAAATTAAAATGAGTTAAGATTATATCTGGACGGAAAAAACAATGTGCTGCTAAAATGACCGACTACATTTTTAACATGAAAGTCGTGACATTACAAAATCACAAATATACTTAAAGTTGAAACACACAATTTAGATCAAGTTTAGATTTAGATTTTGTAGATTAAGAATCGTTTCAGTCAGTCACGATCAAATGAGGTTGAATTAAGATATTTAAAATGACTAAACAACAAGTTAAAATTGATTTAGGATCATATAGATTAAATTGGGATTATTTAACTTTAAATTAAGGTTACCAAAAATAAACTAGTTAATCTTCCCAAATACTTTATATTAATCTCAGGTTTTCCAAAATTCAATGATCTCTTGTTGAAATTAGGCCTATTAAAAATGATATTCTCAGATGAAGGCTGAGGAAAAAGATAAATCCACATAAGTGTCTTAAGACTGCATAAAGCTGCTGAATAGCCCATGTTAATTACTTGGTTTGCCATCCTGCCGATGGCAGTGAAAGTGGAATATGAATACGACATTGGTTCAGTTATGGTAGGGAAACTTCATCAATAGCACACCGCCATTTTTGATGATGGAGTAGGAAATAAACTGTCCCAAATGGCCACCATTTTCCCTCGCCTCCTCCTCTCCCCTCCTCTTTTTCATCCCTCTCTCGTCATATTTCTTTTCGAGGAAGGAGAGGAAAAGATCGACTGTACCTAAGTGGTACTCCGAAGGACTGGGATGGAAAACCATTGTGCAACAGGTGTGACCTCTTGTGTTCCCGTTTCAACATGAAAGCGAGCAACACTGCCACTAAATCATGTGTGCTTGAGAGTGTAAACGTGCTTTTAGAGTTGAATGTGGTGCTGAAAAAAGCTTTCTGACTATTTATGGCTTAGCTATTTTCTATCCCTCGGGAGCTCGCTGATGTTTGGAATCAACAGAATTAAATTATTTTTATTTCTTTTGAATTAGCTGAAATGAGATGAAAAGTGTTTGCCTCAATTTACAGTGAAGTGGAACGAGTGGTGACATTAAGGCTGCAGCAGCGATGGAGGAAGTATAAATCTTTCACTTAATTAAAAGTAGACATTATCTAGTGGGATACTGCTCTCACTGTAAAAGTCCTCCAAGGAATCCTGAGGGTTTACGCCTGCGTTCACTAAAAGCTGCTACTTTAGAAAATACTATTTCAGACTTTTATAGCCTCATGTTCAGTCTAAATGGAACCACAGTCCTCTGCAATGTATAGTTGTGTACACATTATTCTGAGTGAAATAACATGTGATCACTTGCATGTGTGCGTGCATCCATGTGTGAACAACTTGGCTGGAGCTACTGTCCACAACTAATCTGGTTCACTACTGGTCCCATCAGCCTATTTTTTGTTTGTGCACATTCATGACTGTCTGCTGAAGGGCCTCTTTGATTCACAGTCTTTGAAAAACCTTTTTGTTTATGAGTCATCCGATTCTTCAGTTTATCCCTAAAGGGAATTTCTTCAAACTTGGCACAAATGACCACTTGGACTCAAGGATGAACTGATTAAATTTTGGTCATTAAAGGTCAAAAGTTACTGTAATCTCAGGTCCACTGCACTTTTGTGAACGCAATATTTTAGGTACATTTGGAGGGATTTTTTTCCAATTGGGTACAACCTTTCGCTTGGACTCAAAGATGACCTGCTTATATTTTGATGGTTAAAGGTAAAAGGTCATTGTGAGCTCATAAAACACATTTTTGACCATAACTCAAGAATGTGTACACTAATTAAGACAAAGTCAATCAAACTGTTGGTGATTACAGAGGGATAACAACCAATTCTGTCTGTATTTGGAATGAAAAAGGCATGAGCAGACTTGGGGGAACATTAACATTTTAAGTCTAATATTGACTCTACTTTTAGCTCTGTTTTGGTCTCCACAAAAACTCCACAAACTGTGGGGGTTGCGTCTTTCTGCTGCTGAGGTTGATGGGAGCAGTGAGACTGAATTGAAAAGGTGAAGATGCAGACAAGTAAAACCCAAGCAAACCAAAATGTGCCACAGTGCTTAGTAAAGCTGTGGTGAAACTGGACTAGAGACACCTGTCACACAAAATGTCACATAAAAATATTGATTGCTGACCCTTCCTAATTACCGCCCCTTTTGGAACCCCGATCAACCACTGTTTTTAGACCACAGAGCAAAAAGAGGCAGGACTTAGGAAGGGTCAGTTGCAGCTTTAAGAAAAATTGCCCTGCCTTGCTACTTGGGGGTGAGGACTGTAGAAAAGTGGGACTCAGAACACAAGGACATGGTGAACAGCTTGTTAACAAGCACTCTGATTAAACTGCTCATAGCGTAATATTTCTGGTGGTTTCATACAGTATATTGGCATTGTTTTATGAGCGCTACGGGTCTGATGGTGTAAAAGCCTAATTACATTTTACTAATTATAATTTCAAAAGCCCAGGTAGCATCTGTGGAGAATGGTTGGTTTTGCCAATAAGGTTTACGATAGCTGAACTATAATCCTGCAGTAAGAGAATGGTTACTGTACAGGAACCTACAACATCCCACACAGAACAGAAGTTGAGAAACAATAGATGGCAGAGCAGCGCCAGAGACTTCCCATGGTGCAATAAAACCACATGAGCAGAACTGAACACTGACAATAAAAAATAGAATCGATGGGAGTGCTTCACGTTTCCTATCCCATTGACAGATTATTTCATGGATCACAGCAAACAAAACTGTGGCTCATTCAGCAGAGGGAGTGTCCCGGCTCCCGTTCTCCAATATGTTCTTTTGATTACTTTAAAGCTGAGACTGTTTAAGCTTTTGTCAGGAGTAGAATTAGACAGACAGCGAGGGCATGGGAATGTTCCAGTGTGACATACTGCAGATGCCAAAAAAGAGACAGGCAGACGGGGAGATTCACATAATCTAAGTCATTATCAGACGTAAATGAACAGAAAGTGCAACCATCTCAAACGAACAAAGTGATTTCACAGATCACTGATGCCCTTTTCTGGAGATGGCAAATTAATGGCTGCACTATATATTTTTTTCCTGTGCTGTGCAAGTCCTCCTGAGTGTAATAACACTGAGTGCAAGGGCTTGCCATCAAAGAGGTGAAATCGTTTTCTGCCCTGGACACAGAGTAAAGCGAAAGGGGCGAACTGATAATGGGATTCACTTAATTGTAAATTAACAGAATCTTGTTAATAGGATTCTGTTAATTTAAGATTTATTTCCTCATTGATTAATTTATTCTTTTTGCAGTGTGTGTAAAATGATGTTAGAGGATAATTACCAGCAGCCGTAAATTGCTAAGAATTGAATCTATAGCATGTCATTAATCAAGCTGACGATCATGGATAAGGACGCAGATTTACTTTATGCTCCCAGTTGTTGCCAGCAGCAGTATGCAAAACCTAGTTATTCAAAATTGGTATTTATGCAGTGGTGTGAATGTAATATAACACTGCACTGGATGTGGGCTAATTTATGCTTGGTCATTTTTTTTTCATGTGTATGATGTAGAGCCATTAGAGATATAAAAGTCTCTGTTACAAAATGGCAAAAGATTTGGAGGAAGCTCTTTAAATAACATCTATTGGATTTGTTTGGATCAGTTTGTTCAGTCAATGCACAACAGTAAATTATGAGAACCCTCCTTCAGGATCTTATCGAACAAGCAATTTGAATCTATAGGAATTCCTGCAGGGGTGTACTATTTATTGTCCTCGTGAAGCTGACTCTGTGTCAATACAGTCGGTGTGTTTACAGCACATTCTGTAAAATTTAAATACTCATTGTCCCAACCCGCCCTCCAGACTCTGTTCCTATTCAGTGCTGCCAAACTGCCACAGTGAATCATGCTTTGTTTTTATTTGTCCGTTCTGGCACAGAGTCTGGAGGTGTTAGTGGTGGAGGTGGGGGCAACAGGTAACACAGAGAGAGACAAGTTGAGAAAATATTTGTGCATCAGCAGCACTGCCTCACAAAATATCAGTGAGGTGTTTTCAAGCTCCGACTGTGACCAGCAGGGGTAGACTGTGGTTGAATTGGACAAATAGCCCATAGCCATATTTATCTGAATGTGGAGTGTGACTAAAAAATACCTTTTAGCATTTTGAAAGTACATAGAAATTAGATCTCATACAATTTCCAATAACTCCCTGCTTTAACTTTCAAGTTCAACATTTTGGGAAATATTCTTATTGGTTGCCCTGTCGAGAGTTTTGTCATGACTCTAATGTCTGTATGGTAAATATGAAGCTGGTGCCACCTTAGCTTAGCACAGAGACAGGAGACAGCCAGCCTGGGGGTGCTTTTCATTACGCTGAATCATGCCTCCTCGTCTCCTCTTTCCTCTGTTGACCCGGAAGTCGTTTCCCCTCCACCATGATGAAGGATCTTCCAATTGCTTAAATGCACCTGGAGGAGACGAGGAGAGAGAAGAGAGGAGGCTTCTGGAGGAGCTCAGTGCGAGGATACACCGGTGTATCCTACGTGGAAGTATTTTATCAAGAGGAGTGATGTTGATTGGAGAGTTGCAGCGACTTTCATCCTGCGTCATCAGGACGCACGCAGGGAAATCAAATTCTGACTGATAGAAGTTTCTGCAGCACTTTAATGATTCTGACTGAATATTTACGTCCTTCGGTGTCACAAAGGGCTCTTAAAGAGAAAAAAACTGATTATTAGAATTATTAGAATCCAAATCGCCTCATGTTCTGAAAAATGACACAAACAGGTAGAGACAGGACGAAAAGGCGTCTGGTACGATGATGATTCAGAGATTAATAATGCGAGATTTTTAATGGACTAATCAGGGAAAATCCCAGAGGTGGTGTGCATACTTTATAGTTTCATGTACAGGATCTACAGATAATAAAAATTTTAAAAAACACAGTTACATGATGAGATGTGATATAATGTGCTGTCATGTGTCGGCGTCCAACACTATAATAAGTTAATTTCATTGCAGAGAGTTGTGGCATCACACAAAGCAGCAGTTTGTCTTTTTTTTTAATTTCACAATAAAATCGACACACATTCTAACACAGCTGTGTGTGTATTATTGTGCAGATAACAATAATGCAAGTAAATAAATAAGTAAACAAACAGCACTGATCTGTAGCCTGTATAAAATTGAAGATTTAAAGGAATATTAAATGATGATTAAAATCAACATCAGAAAGATACTACTAATACTCAGGTATTTTAAACAGCTCTAAATTTAAATAAATACTGTCAGGTGTTGAAATTGTTCTTGTTTCTGTGGACCTTGGTACCGCTCAGTTTGTCAGCTGATACAGCTGTGCAGCTCATCATCAGTGACTGATGTCGCTTCAGACTGATGCTAAAAGGAACCAAGGATTTTTCATTTCACAACTTCATCTCCTCCGTCCTCGCGTCTCTTCCTCGCATCTCTTTTTCATGACCTCGCTTGTACATATTAAACTAAATAGATATAATGTGTTTATTAGTGAGCTTCAGCATTGTTGAATTGTTTCTGAGCTGTTTACCCGTCTGCAGTTATATAAGATGCACTGGGCTTTTGACATAGCGTGAAGAAGGACTATGTCCGCACACGGAGGAGGTGGGGTGGAGGGACGGCTCAAACAAACACAGGACATCACCCACAAGACTGAGGATATATGACTTTCATCTTGCAAGTGGCTTTAGTGACGTAACTTGATGTATAACACAGTCATTATAACCCCAAATATTGTCTTATCCTTAGTTTTGTTGCTAAAAATACCCAGACTGCAACAGTTTCACAATGTTAACCACATGTTAAAAGTGCTGTTCTGGCAGAGTCTCATTGATTTAATATCAGCAATTATTGCTGCTGTAGTGTTACAAATATTAAAGCTATACATTTCATCATCAGAACATTGTCACCCCAAACACAGACATCAAGTGTTACAAAGTGACCTGAATCATTTTTTCCTCATTTGTTTCACTGAAAACATAAAAATTGGGAAAAAAATCCCATAAATCAGACATTTTCAATAATATCAGACACTTTCATATGTGATCCTAAATCTGATATCTGATTTGTGGCAGTGCGACCTCAGGCTGAACAGTCAGATCATAATTCATGCTTCTTTTACTACTAACAGCAGCAGTTACTCATCTCTGACATCCTCGAATTCTGCATGAGTTTCTCTTTCTGTGAATCCATCCATGTAACTGCTCCGCCACTCCAGCCTCACATTCAAGTGTCCATCTGCACAGAAGTGACCAGCACTGCTCCACAAAAAGCCATGATTAAAATCTTGGCCCCCTTTTTTTGTCTTCCCACCCTTTTTATTGTGTTTTTGCAAATTTGCAGCCTGCATCCACGGCACATTTAAATACTAATTACACCATATACGGGAACATTAGCCAAAGCAGCCTCTGTTTCATGAGTCTGCATGAACAAGCTCTGGGTCAGTTCAGGAGTTGACCAGTTAGATTGCAGCTTTCACCTCAGGAATTAGCACATCATGTTGAATGCAAATGAAATTAAATTACAGCTTGTTTGCAATATATAACATACATGTAAGGTCTAAATAAAGGTATAGTCTTTAAATGACTGTTAAGAAAATTGCAAGTCAAGAAGTCAAGAAGCTATTCAAATTTCAAACATGGTGCAACTGAGGGTGCAAAATATTAAACTGGACATACTACCATGTGTTTTTCCCAAAGCCTAAATAACTTACCTTGGCATAAAGAATGGAAAGAGGTGGAAACTAGGCTAAACTCTGGTTTTGTGCCAGTTGATCAAGATGTGTTTTATACTTATGTGTGCATATTTAGTGAGCTTTAGAGATGCAGGGATTTTGTTTAAAAACACACCAGAAAGACAGTTGATTGTTAAGTCTCATCCCCAAGACGTCAAATACTGACTTTTTTGGGTAGGTAAAGTGTCCTGAGCATACAAAAATAATTAAAAAATAAGATGTTATGAGCGAAGGGCATCTGGTCCATCACTGGTGATGTTTGAGAGGGGTTATTTTTGTATGAGTCAAGAGTCAGGCTAATTGTATCCCCTTGTTTCCAGTCTTTATAGTATAAGATAAGCTAACCGGCTACTGGCTGTAGCTTCGTATCCAGCAAACAGACATGAGAGTGGTATCAATCCTGTCATCAAACTCACGACAAGAAAGGCAACAATAATATTTTCCTCAGTGTTGATATATTCCTCATACCACACCTCATATGTACATCATTCACACACACTGTACACACAGCGGCAGACTGTCACAGATGCAGCGAAGGAAGAGAGGTTGGAGGTCAGTGTCAGGGGGATTGTCTGAGCCTATTCAAGTGGAAAAAAGAAAAGAGGGCCTCTTACAAACCAAAGATCGGTTCAAATATATATCTGCATTTTCTATTCCTCTTGAACTTTCTGTACCACTTCAAATGTGTACGTAAGCTGAAGGCAACACGTATATCAGATGAAGGACGAAAGAACAGCCACTACATGTATACATTCAGCCTGGGAGTCGATCCATGTGTGGAAAATAACACATTTCAAACAGTATGTGTCGCAGTCACATGCGTTTGATCACACCTCAGCTGCAGATGTCACTACAATATGTCAGTGAGAGGAGTGAAAAAAAACGCCCTTAGCTCATTTTACACATGCTGTATAGACTACAGTATATATAAAGATAAACCAGAGCAGCTTCACACGTGGTACAGCCACAGATGGGTAATATTTAAATTAGATGTATTTAAAACATGGATTTAATTACTTTTGAGTATTTTGTATTTTTTGTTTTGCTGGGCAGACAAAAACAAGATGTCATTCATAACAAAATACTTTAAGAGCATGTGTTTGTGTATTTGAAATACCATGAGTGTGTCTATCAGCACACTCATGGTGAACTAGCATATTTAATTTGTGTTCCTCAAGAATGGTGGGTTGAAGAGAGACACTGCACTGGTGTTTGGTTCTAATTTCCCCTGAGATAAAGGTATGTAATCAAAATATGATCAGACATTGCAGCTTACTGAATGACACTAAAATACAAGGAAAGGGAAAAGAGCATTTAGCAAACACGTGGGCTCTAGAACTGACATGTGCATCACACGCGGCACCAAGTGCCAGAGGGGGCACCAAAAGAAGCCTAATCATGTATGCACCAAATATTATAAAATCCATAAAATGATTAATGTCTCTGTATAATTCTGTGATGTATCAGAAAAGTGTATGAACAGACTGGATTCTCTGATCACCATGAGAAACAGATCTATGTTATACGCTTGTCTCTGAAACATCTGTATCTATAATGTATGATTTCTGCAAACGAAATGATGAAAAAAAAGAAGAAAAAATGGCATGTAATTATTTTTACATACTTCCTTTGAGATCAGTTGTTGTCATTAATATACAAGTTATCCTGGCCATGCAAATTAATATAAAAACATGAATATGTATGTTCAGAGGTCTTTATATAGACTGACATTCTCTCAGCATGACTTCCAGTGTCCCCTCCTAATGTTCATCAATCATAATAATGATGAATTATTTAAATTTAAGACTGAAACACAACCACAATAGGCAGGCACTATTATGGTATTATAGTCAATACAAGATATACATCATTTCTTAGATTTGTATTTGTAGATTTTAAAATGATGTTACATGTGTTATGGACAAAGTAGCTACACTTAGGGCAGCACAATGGCCATCAGCAGGCTTGATAGTTAATAATAATAGTAGCGTTTGTTTAATCGGTGGGTTCCTGTGTTGTGTTTAAGTCACGCTGACACCAGGATGATACTGCTTTGTTCAATTGCTTGCGTGTGAAGTTGAAGATTTTAGAAATGTACTTTTGCCACTGCACTTATATTTATCGCTCTTGAAAAAGGAATCTGCTAAAGCTCCAGTCTTATTAGCAACTGACGGAACTTGTGCATCACTGTGGCTAAAATGTGATAATATCAGTAGAACATATTTATGTATTTTTAAATTACAAATTACTTATATTTTAATTAAATATATTTTTTCATACCAATATTTAGTATTTTGTTTTGATGCATTTGATGAGTAAGTATTTGTCCATTTTTTAGCCCACTTCTGGGAAGAACCAACAGTTTTCCAACATGGTCAACAACACATCTTGCAAACTGATTAAGAGCATAACTCGACACTTAGTAACAGACCATTTATTTTGGTCAATTTATCACATTTAATCAAGGTGAAGGTCTTTAGCTGCAGCATGAGGGAAGTCAGGAGGGTCTGACAGACGGATAATAGATGTGGAAACTTTGAAAGAGAAATGGACGACAGTTTGACCGGCTGAAATGTTATGATTGTACTTGCATCAGATCTGTTGGCAGAGACTTCTAACGGAGCCGCTGACGACTCTAGGCTATCAGCTTTCTTTGGTGTAATATCTTTGATATTATTTGACTGCTGTGGTTCAGCGTTTGTCAGTGCCTCCCTGTCAAACTGTCAGATTCTTGAGCTTCTCACATGAGCAGTGGAAGAATATTCAACAAGTGTTTAATGACAGACAACTCAAATGCTAATTTTATTTTGCTGAAACACAAAACATATTATCTCAGCGCTGTATCCTGGCCCAACCTCCCTGGGAAGTTAGCTCAGGCAGTAATGAGGTTTTAACAGAGGCAAAAAAAACCATCAGCATTAGAAACAAACATATTATTTAATGAACAATGCTGTTTTTCTTGATAAAATAGTCTCTTTCTACAGCGATTCAGCCCTGTCTTGGCAAAATGCTGATTAATTCTCTGAACCTTGTTTAAGATTTTGCCCGGGGGTCCAGAGATGACTTTAATCCTCTTCCTTTAGTCTCTTTGAAAAGCAAAACAAAGGGACTGATTTGCAGCCTTTGAGATGTGGCCCTCCTAATCAACAACAGATTCCAGTAAATATCCTGGCCTTTTGATAGCATCCAAACACATCTTTCCTCAGTAGAAAACAATAAAGTGCTCCAGTTGTTTGATCAAAACGAGTGGTCAGAACACACGCACACCCACAATTATTTCAGCCAAGGTTAACATGATGGTAACAGAAAGAAGAGGGAGATTTCTGTGTGCGGCTTCCCTTCAAATGTTCTGCACTCTCTGCACTCCACATTTGTTTTAGTCGTCGTCTAAGAACCCTAATTTCTACACTCTACTGGAAATGATCGGATTAGCTGTACACACATTATCTTTGGTCTGCTCAAATTTCAGTGTAATTATTCACACTGAGGAGACAAACCAGGAAATAAAGTCTACATGCCGCCGCCATCGAAGGCGCCCTTATCACCCTGTTCAAACCAGCTCGAGCTGCAGAACCGGGACTTCAGCTGAGCGTCCCCTTCCTAAATGAAAGAGAAAAGGTTTTAGCCGTCCTCACAATTAGAAGGAGACACTGAGCGGGGTTTGGCTCGATTGCCTGGAGTTATTAGCTCAGGGTAATTAAGTTCGCATTATTCTCCCCCAACATCAAAATGATTTTTTGCAGTTCTCTGTCATTGTGGGCAGGGCGTTCGCCGGTCTGACTCGTGGAGATACCCATGAGCCGACCCTGTGAGAGCATGAAGACATAGCGCCAGGGGGAGGGGAGGGGAATGACATGGAGACATAAGAGACTGTCCTCTGCAAAGTGAAAAACTTGTCAATGACTTCAAAGGTCTGTCAGTGTCTCAGTAGGATTTTGATTGTAAGGGGCTGGAATTTAAATGGTTGAACCACTGTGAGGAAGGGCTGGAGAAAAGAAGAAAAAATGTGTTTGACTATATGTTTGGTAAAATGTATTTTTTAGGCTTTACATAACTATTGAGCAGGTTGATTAAGTAAGAAAAATGGGCTTAATAACTACTTGTAGCTTAAAGTATAAATAGTTTTGTCTGCTTTAGAGCCAAACCAAAATTAAAATTCATTTTGCTCGGAAACTGCTTATCTCCAAAATCTAAAGTTTTCATGAGCTAAGAAAAACAGCAATGTTTTCATCTTTGTGGTAATGTATTTTTCAGATGATCTAGTGGCGAGAAGAGAAGAGAAGAATTTTCTCAACTCAGAAAGGAACACCCTCTCCCTTCGAAAACTCAAAATCACCAAATTGGTGGTTTTCACTGGACAGCGATGATATATATTCTCGATTCCTTGTATATAACCTGTAGTTACCAGAAAAGATGTATTTGGCCTGTTTCTCTGCAGTGACATTAGCATGCTCCAGGAGGTGTGAATGTCGAGCCCTGCATGGGTCAAAAACTCCGGCCCTAGCCCTGTCCTGGCCCAGTGTGTTAAAGCCCCAGCCTGGCCCTGGCACAACAAAGTCTGCAATTTTTCCAGCCCAAGCCTGGCCCAGACCGTCACCACTATTACTGTAAGCTCTCTGGTGTGCTCTGTCTCTGCTGCACCCAGTCACTGTCTCTTGGCACGCTCTCTCTCTGATGGACGCTCTCTTTGATATAAGCGAAGTGACGTGATCCAGCAGCAAATAAGGGAAGAAAGATTCAACCAATTGGCTCATTGTTTGTAGTATTAATCAAATCAAACCTCTTCCAAAACACAGCTGAAGCATTAGGAACTTTTAGGAACTCCTAACAACATCTCCCGATGATCTCCCCATAAGCTGTCATGTGTAATACATGTTAATAAAATGCTATTAGAATATTGTCTATTATATTATGCTATAGTATTGAATGTTTGCAAAAGTTTTGCGGTCTGATGGACGCTCTAACTCCAGTACTCCACACCAGAGCCGGCAAGCGATCTCAACAACAACATGTGCAAATCAAAACAGACAGTCAGAGCCACCAATGCAGTTCCGGTAACGAGGTAACTTTTCCATGACAAATGGTTATTTATACTTTAACAACTTCAACATGACATGTCATGTCACATAGTTCCAAATAAGATGGGGCATAGCAACAATTATAGTAGCAGTACAATATAATGTTGACCCATATTTCATACAGCGGCCTACATGCTGAAAATTTTGAATTTGAATGAGGTTGAATGTTTCTGACTGACAGTGTCAGTACTCTACTTTGATTGGTGCATTATTGGGCAGTTTGTGGGCGTTTGCTATATAACTTATATACTATATAAACTAATACAAGGAACTTTCATATTGTGTTGATTTTGGAGACCCCTGTGGACAAAAGCAGGAGTGCTTCCACTGTAATAAACACAAAATATGATGTGAAAAAAATCTCTTCCTGCCTCTTGTTAACTGGTTTTGTGGGTAAATGTAAACACAGGCTCATCTCATCTGATTTCACTGAGAATCCAACCCAGTGGCAGCCATTAGGAATAACTATATTCTTGCAGATGGTCTTGTTAACTTGTGTGGGTCACATAATGGCATCGGTAATGAATTGAGGCTATTTCATAACCAGCTAAAAACTCCTTGTTGTAGCTTTAAATTCCAAACAACATGCTGGCAGTAAACAATTGCCCTGCCAGCTGTTGTTTAGTGTTTATCTGTGATTTGAGTCCTCGCTACGTGACTCCATGACTGTGCATATGGACAGCTGAGGTTACAGTGACATGTAATCACCGCAACTCACGGCGGCTAGCCAAGTCAAATTGTGTTTATAAAGCCTAATATCACAAATCACAATTTGCCTCAGGGGACTTTCCAATCTGTACAGTGTGAGTGCTCTCCTTTAGGGTGGACACAGCACTGTTGTGTTGATGTTGGCAAACAAAACAAAAGAACAAAATGAAAATAAAAATATATATTTTATCACTGACTCCATATATTGAAAAAGCTCTATAATTCATTGCTTCACTCTTGCAGCGGCAAAGCCTTTTTCAGACAGCGGCACTGGTATAAAACTCATATGTCTCACAAAAACAAACAGGCCCAGCGCAGGAACATATGTACTGTAAAATGCACTGGAGTCGCCGTGGGACTGTACAGGCTCCACTTGTTCTGTCAGAGCAGCGGTGAGCCGGCTGAGGAGCCAGCTAAAATAAACACAGTCTGCTCTTCTCACAACTCATGGTAAAAGCTCATAGCCCTTTATTAATTCAGCGGCCTTTACTGCGTTTTCAGATGACTCTAGGTTCGCCTGTCAGTACCTCTCAGAGAATAAATAAATTAAAAGCAGTTACAACCGGAGATCTAGATGCTGATCGTTGTAACAATGTAGCCTGAAATTCCTTTTGTGGCTTTAGCTGTTATTTTCATGTGAATAGGCCTGTATATAATCATAGATATGTTTTAACTTGATGAAGACACCAGCCATTGGCCATATCTACCTCCACACTGCGGCTACATGTCAGCTGTGTTCCTAATTTTCATTGTAGAAAACAGCATGCAGAATGAAAAAAAAAACAGCAATTTAAAACTGAGTGGGGAACACATTTCATCTAAGGGTCTAATGTGTTCTGATTTGCCTCTAATGGATCAGAGTCTGAGTTGGTGTATGAACTGCAGTCATACCTTTCACATTAATGCAGGTGAAACAAAATGAAACTGTCTGTCATATCCATCACTTTGAACCATCAACATCAGCACAAGCTTTCAACCCACCTGATGCCCAGTAAGTGACACTCTCGCTTCCTGTTTTGCTAAAAGCAACAGAAGACATTCGCGCAGCAGAGACAAGATGGCAACCTGATGATTTGGATTCTGTCTCAACATGAGAAAATGAATATATGTGAAAGAACAATTGCCAGTGTCTGCATACATGGTGGTTTACTGTCATTTGTGTATACTGTGCATTATATAGTGTACTGAGCATGTGCATTTGTTGCAGAAGGAGCTTCATACATTTCATTACAATGGCCCAAGGTTAGAGAAACATTTCAAACCTTCAGCCTTCATCCATTGTAATCACTTCTGGGGAAGTGAATAAGTAGCACTGCCCCTCACTCATTAAGTTCCTTGCTCAAGGCTATTCATAGCCTTGAACTTACTCCTCCTTAGTTATCAAGACTGAGACTGGTTGTACTGGGAACTGTCCGTGTGTGACAGCTCAATTTAACAGCAGGGCATCGCAGGAAAAGAGAAAAAAAGAAAAATGTGTGGCTTGTGATTGTAATTTTGCTATTTTTCTGTCTTGTCTCTCTACTATTATAGACTTCTGTTCTTGTAGCTTTTGTCAGTCAGTCCACCTCTTTGGTCCCACACACTTGATATATATAGAAGTGGACAACATGAGAGCACAACACAAAAGTGAAACCAAAGCATCTTTATTGCCCCCTAGTGGTTGGCTGCAATATAAATAAGAAATCCTGCCTCAAGAACAGTTTAATATATTTCATAATTAATGATCTGCACAATTGCATTGCCATGAACATTAGTTTAGAAAATACATAATTTGTCTGATTTAACATGATTTCTGATATAAACACCACCTGTTTTGGGTCCTCTATCTGATACAAAGACAGATCATTTTGTAGGTTAAACAGATACAGATACAGATACAACAGATACAGATGCAAATAATGATGTCTCTGTGCACCTCTCTGAGTAGGATTTGAAATTCAGGCTCTGGCGCCCCTAGTGGAAATATTACAAAAACACACACACACTGAATTATATCATCTGAATGATTTTAAATATTCTATAATCACATTAAAATGTACTCCTGAGGGTTTCAAATGCTGACAAGATTGATGACAATTTTTTCCTTTAGTTGTAGTGCCTCCACATGAGGCAAGTAAATGCAAAAATAGAGAAGAGAAGAGAAGAGAAGTGAGAAGAGAAGAGAAGAGAAGAGAAGAGAAGAGAAGAGAAGAGAAATGAGGCTATCTGTGATCATCTTTGATTTAAAAACCTTTACCTTCGTCCACAGTATAAAGCTCTCATTCATTCATTCATTCAGTGCAATTCTCAAAGAAGCTCAAAGCAATGTCTGGGTGCATTATCTCATATAAACTCTTCAAAGTTGGGTGCTTTCAAAGCCCTCATAGTAAAATTCTAAAATTTCTGACTCTGGCCCCCCCTAGTGGCAGTATCATAAAACACTGTTTCAAACAGCAAGGAATTGACATGTTTTTCTCCAACAAAATGATATGATAGACTATAATCACATCAAATGCACTCCCAGTACCTTTAAATCATGGAGATAGTGTTTTTAGTCATGACTGAAGTAAATATTTATGCTCCTTTCATTCAAAATACGACCACCTGAGAATCATGTATGAGTTCAAATCTACAGTCGTCATTACTATCAATTCTCAAACAATAGAATGAAGTCCAAAGAGACAGATTGTCCCTCTAAGTTTTGTGAAAATAAGACCAAATCACATTTGACAGACAGACTTATGGCAAACACACACACACCAACAGCCATTAGGTATAGGATAATACCCTGGTGCTGCACAGAGCATCCTAACAGATTAGTGTAGCGGTTGTTTTGTTTTCTGTTTGGTAGAAATCCCTTTTGTCATTCACCTCAGCCTCCGCCTTACTCAACCCGCTGTCTCTGTGGCTCACAGTGACTTGGCTAAATTAGTCAAACAAAAAAAGACAGACAGAGACAGAGTTGGCACCCCAGATGGATTATTGTGTGGATAATCGTGTATAGCTCAGAATGTATTTTAAAGCTGAACTTCTATCTTTTGATGACAAATATCACCACAGTGTCTGATATTTAACTTAATTGTGTTTCACAAATCTAAAAGTGCGCTGAAATTCTTCAGCTCCTTCACTGACTTGTTTTCAATACTGATCACATCTTGTAGCAAACACAGCTTTCTGGCTTTTCTATAAAGGTTTGTCTGTGTGTTTGGAGGTAAAAGTACTATTGAAATTCATCTGATGTGTGACTGTTTTGTTATTCTGGCAATTTTCCATCCTTACTATCCAACAGTTTGCAACAACAATTGATAAGAAAAGGGCGACAGATAACAGGATCAAATCTTAATCTGCTGAAATACTTTTGGCAGAAGTACAAAAGGGTCTGTGGCTCTTTAACAGTTTATTTGATTTGGTTTAAAATCCCCTCCAGTGCTCTAAGCTGACAATGTGAACTCTTAACATCACAGTCATTGTCTCATTTCATAGTCAAAGTATGAAGAGAATGAGGCCAAAAACCTCCCGATATGCCACAGTCTGAATACTCAGAGCTCAGTGCGTCTGCCTTTGGAGATGTTTGCATGAATCCTTACAGTCTTTCAGCCTAACTTATAAAAGCACTGAAAGAGAATCTGACCTTAGTCATGTAAAACAGCTAGCCTCTGTCAGTGGCATCTGCCATTGTTCCTACGAATCCCATGAACATCCGACTCTCAAGGACAAACTGCGATACTAACATGTATTTACTAGCAGGCTTCATTTTAGCAGGCATCTCTGAGGACTGTTGTTTTGCTTTAAGCCGAGCAGGAGTTTGAGAGGATCCTTGTCTTTTATTGTAAAGACACACAGACTGCAGAGCTCGAGGTGCCAGTAGCATTGGCAGCGTGCAGCAGTAAAGATGAGTGGCTCAAGAAGAGAAGTTGGACTTTCCTGTTTTCACAACATTTGCTGCTGAATGTGTCTTCCTGTCCACCCATGCATCATATCAGGGCTGGAAGCCAAGATCGCATATACATAAGATATATTTTATGAGGAAAAGGGTTTTTAGTACAGTGAAAAATTAATGGTCAGTGATGAAAAATCTGTAGTTAGTACTTCTTGCTTGTCAAATACCAAAATTTGCAAATACGTTTTTAAAACCAAGTTAGATTTTTTTTTAAAAACTTAAAGTTTACTAATATATGTCCGATTACGCAACCAATCAAGGGTGTAGAATTGGGTGAGGACAGTCAGGACATGTCTGTACAAATATCTGGGGATTTCTTGGCTATAAATTTGATCAAAAATAAGCTATGGTCACAGCAAAAAGGGTTATCCTGAGAGAGTGGAAATCTGTCTCTCCTCCCTGTTTTAAAAATGGCTAAACAAACAATGGTAAGATGGTGTCTTGTCTATACCTTGAGGAAATTCAGTATACTCTGTCCCACATTTCTTAAGATCTGGGGAAGCTATTATTGATCATATTTGAAGGGAAAGATGTCATACTGGGACCTAATAACATTGGATTGCACTGTACTGTGCTGTGTTGCATGGTATTATATTGTGCTTTGATCCACCATGCTTTCATTTTTCTGGCCTTCCTTGACCTCACTCTGTCTTAGCAATATAAACTCTATTTCTGACCCACAATCCACTTGTGGGCATTTCAATCATTCTACGGATCAACATGTATATGTGCTTCTTTTCCGTGAGCTCTGTGAACATTTTCAAGGTATGTAATATAATTATCATGAAATACGCACCATAGTTTGTAAACTCATCATATATGATGTATGAAAAATCTTAATTTGTTGCCTAACTAGGACTACAGCTGTCCAATAAAAGTATAAAAGTAATGGAGTAAAAAGTACAATATTTCTCTCTAAAACATAGCAGAGTAGAAGTATAAAGTGTCCCAAATCCCAAATTTGTACATTTGTACCTACATACAATATTTTTGACTGAAAATCTGTATATCATCACAAAAAAGTCATATGGTGACATTTTTCCTGCAAAAGGTTTCAAATGTTAAATTATTTGTTGTTATTATTTATTTTGATGTACCATTTGTGTATTTTTTTATAAACTGGTTTTCATTTGCTCACCCAGTTAAGCAGATAATCGGTGATGTTATCTGAGGATGAGTGTCTTATCAGATCTTTTTAAATCAGCTATACAACAAGAGGATTGATCAGGCCTTGGAATGTGTCCAGGCAACATGTATAATCTATGGATAACTCCTCTTAATCCACAGCTATCATAGGACCCTGCCTGCAGCCTGTGCTGCAGTATGTGCACATCTGTGATGCCCCAGGAGACTTTCACAAACGATCCCGCTACAGATCCCTGGGCCACTGCCCTGCGCACCCACCTCCCTGCTGGAGGTCCACCTCCCCGGGGAGAGGTGTCCTGCATGCCTGCTCGGTTAATCCAGGCCTGTCAGGAGACTGCTGGGTTTGTGGAAAGACAACTGTGTGACCTTCCTTGATGAGTACATACTGTGTACATCACTCCTAGCTGTGCCGTCAAGCCCTGATACTCTGTCATCTTCTCATCATCAGGTCTCCTCTGCTGGCTGCGTCTCCCAGGACACAGTCAGCTCACTTTAAGTACCTGTGCTGATATTTTAGACAGCAGCAGCACATTGTTTGTGCTGAGCATGGTCACAGTAATGTGAATTTGAGCTGAAAATACTGCTACGCTTTGAACTGTCTGTCTTAAACCGCTCGGCTGACCCTCTCGGCTGTGGCTTCTCCCCTGCTCTGATGAAAGTGGAGTCATGCCAAGCCGGTTGGAGTATCTCGCCTTCAGCACCTGGCTGTCACACCAGTGATGACTCTCTCCTCCCAGCGCTTAGAGCTTAAGATGTCTTACAGTCTTTCTCTTCTGAGGCACAGAGGGCATAATAGTCGCTCAGCAGAAGAAGTTGGAGAGGCAGAGAGGAAGACAATATTAACTGACAGAATCATGAACTTGACACAATGAGGCCTGGCCTATCAGGGCTAAGAACAAGAGATATTATGGTCCATCACCTGCTCCCATCCTGTTTGTGCACCTTGCTGCTTTATCCCCGCCATCTTAGTGGTGTGTAACTCTTGCGCTGCTGCTTGCACATTCTCCTGGACCAGTTGTCAGTGCAACTGCTGCTTTCTGGATGGCATCATATGAATACTGCAGCACAGCAGAGGTTCAGAGCATTTAGCTGAATATCGTACTGTCCACTAGTGATGGGCAAACTTTTTAAATTTAATGTGATACGATACTGAAACTTCTTAAATAGGTATGTAATATTTTAAAATAATGGTGATTTGGTAGTTAATAGTTAAATATAAAATAATGTATATACATATACATATACATGCTTTACAAAATATTTTTTATGTGATTATAAAGTTTTATTAACATCAGTTACAATTTTATAATGGCAATCCAAATGATGTTTATAGATGCACTGCACAGTATTAACAATTTACAAAGAACTATAAACATCAGTTGCACCTTTATAATGACCATCAAAACAATGTTTGCAGACACCATTTACAAAGTATTATATAAAAATAATAAATATGTAAGTCCAGATAGAAAATAAAGACACAAAAAAGTTTGTGTTTTGGTTAAAATAAGAATTTTACTTAGTGAAGTTCAGTGTGTAATGTACTGTATGCAGGTAAGTACGTAAGGTATTATAATCATTAGTTGTAACTTTATAATAGCCAAACAAATACTGTTATTTGACAGTTTACAAACAAATTATATTAATCAGTTAACAAAGTGTTAGAAATATATGGTCCATCTCTCTATGTAATGGTTTCTTAAAGGTTTACACATCATTTTGAGATAATTAACAAATATTAAATATACTATATGAAATGTTATAATGAGTGCAGCAATAATCTGCTAGTTAGTAATTTAAATATAATGTAATTGTGATTATCTCACAATTATCAACTATGATACAATATATAATTTATAGAGTAATTATTTATATTATACAAACCAATAACAAAATAGCATAAATTATAGCATTGCTAATAATTATTGTAGTAGTAAACATTATGCATTATAATTTAATTGTTTGTTAACAGGGAAATTACTTAGGCTAACTTTAAGTTTAATTAACTATAAATTTACCATTAATTAATGATGGTTATTATAAACTGTTACCCATGATTTTTGGAGAGAAAAAAAAAGATCGGAAAATAAATAAACACTCATAACATATATAGTTAGTTTCTTGAAGGAATCACTGCCAAATGAATAGCTTGAGAATTGATACCTTCTCCACAAGGTTCCTCTCCAGCAGGAAGGCTGAACTGTTTGCCCCGGAGGGCCTCTGTTCCACAAGTGATCACACAATTAACACAAAATACAACTTTATCTTGTCCTTGTCATCATGTTCGATCTTCCTCTGAGAGCCCTCAGCAGTAGACAGCCGCATTTTGCAGACGAATCCTTGTGGCTTGGCAGCCTTGATTTCCTCACTGCCACCAAATACCAGTCTAACACCAAACTAATCATTAGGATGGATGCTACGTCCTTCAGGTTGCAGTCAAAGCATGGATTGGATGATGGATGAAATCAGAGAGAGAGCTTGTTTTGCTGAAGCTCATCTCCGCCCAGATGATGTGAGACTTGATGTCCCGGATCACCAGTTTTTTGAAGCAACAGTCAAGCAAAGAAGCAGAGAATCTTGGGATACACTTTACTGTACAGAGATGCTTCCCTCTCTGGGAAATAGTCACAAGGCAAATGTGTAGTTTTGCAGGCTATAGAATTTTTTGTTGCATTTTCAAACATGATTTCTAAACCTACAGCTGTACTTTCCACCATTTGCATGTGTGAAGAAGAAGTGTTAAAAGACAGGGCATTACCCCCAAGCGTTTGTACATAAAGTCGTATTTCTTCATCGAGAGACAGAGGGGGGAAAAAAATCACATGCACATAAATAATGCATTGTTTTGAGTTGTTGCAGAGCACTCAGCGAGAGGAGAGAAAAGCAAACGCGACATATTAGAAACATTCCAGTTTGTTCTTGTCCTCGCTCGGCTCTCACGACATGGAGACTATTTTCACACATCTGCTGCTGCACAAGAGGCTTCTGTCAGAGTTATGATACCAAACAAGCTCAAGGAAAGAACGTCCTGAGATACAGTAGGATAAATTATGTCCAAATATGCTGCTCGGTATTCAACAAACAGAGATCTTTCTTTCTCTCACCTCGTCTAGATGTGCGCTCCTTGATCTGAATCAATACACCATCAGAGCAGGCATGTGTCAAAAACGACATATATCATAAAAATTCAATCATTTAGCCTTGATAGTGAAAGTGGGAGATTTTGAGGACGGGGAACACATTTGGAAAACTAGTAAAAATGTGTTGAGACTCATATTCTGGTTCTTGGCATTAATAAATCAAAATTCAGTGTAATAAATTAATGCAACTTTAAATTCTAATATGTAATAATATCAATAAATACCTGCTATTCATAACTCCAAATATTCTGCAGCCATGGACAGATTAAGGAGCAAGACGCCCAGATGGAAAGAGACATGCATGTCCTCTGCAGTCATTTTGTGTTTTGTAGTCATCGCAACTCTTGTTGTCTTGTTTTACTTTGTGGCCATTTTGTAGTTGTTTTGCATTGTTTTGTATCTCATTGTGGTTGTTTTGTTTCACTTTGTGGCCATTTTGTAGTTGTTTGCATCTCTTCGTGGTTGTTTTGTGGTCATTTTGTGTCTTTTTGTTGTTGTATGCATCATTTTGCATGTCTTTGCGGTTGGTTTGTGGTCATTTTGTGAGATTTTGTAGTTCCTTTGCATCATTTTGCATCTCTTTGTTGTCATTTTGTATCATTTCGCGTCTTTTTGTGATCATCTTGTATTTTTTTTTGCATTTTTTTACATGTGTTTGAGGATGTTTTGTGTCATTTTGTAGTTGCATCATTTTGTGGTCATTTTGTGTCATTTTGTTCTGTGTCACTTTGTGGTCATTTGATGGTCTCTTCATTCAGAGGTTCTGATGCTAACAAGTCAACTACGTATCACCTTCTTACACTAATAGAGCGTGCACGAGGGGTGACCAGTCAGACTCCTGTGCCAGTCCTCCTACATTTGTCATTTTAAAATCTGTTTACCTACATAGAATTTGCAAATTTTCTTGACAAATAATACTTGTAGTCCTAATATAGCTATTTGTAAAATCTTTGCATGAAATGTCCTAAACTTTATATACATCAAACTATATACTGTACATACATATATATAATTTTCTGCACAGTTAAATAAAAACAAAGGACGAGTCTCTGCATACTATGACAGCTTTGTTTTGGTCCAGACAGAATTATGCCTGTGTAGTGAGGACCTTTTAAACATTTGTCTGGATTTCTAGTCGCAGCAGTTTAAGATCAGGGCAGGGAGCCACAGCCACAGTGTTCATAATGGATGTGGTTTCATCCACATGCTATAAAGCCGATACTCACTCACTGGTTTATTGCAGCATTTGCTGCTTTCTCGAAGGGTGCGTCGAATGAAGGAACACTCTGTGTGAGTTAGATTTGCTCAGTGACCCTCTTTATAACACTAATGTTCATTACTGGCTAATGTGAATCTTTGAAGTTCCCCAGATGGTGTTGGTTGTTATTATTCATGCTCAGTGTTCAGGCTTCATGACCTGTAAATAATACTCTAAACTGTGCTGTTTTCAAAGCTGGAGCTACATATGGGAGCCGTGCTTTTTGAAATTTCCAAGTGTCAGTTTCACTCGCTCTTTTAAATAACACGACCGCGCTGCTGTGAAATTATACGTCTTGTTTTTTGTTGTTGTTGTTGTTGGGTTTGTTTTGGGTTTTTTTTGCAAATTGTGTTTACAATTTCATATTATCCTATTTAATGATTCCACACTGGATCATGACAGGAGTCTGCAGTCACAAAACACAGTGTGCAAACAACAGAGCATTTATACATTAATAAACAGAAGTGCACCAGCAAGCCCGCATAGCGTAGTAAAGGGAACACATTGCATTAATAAATTAAGCAAGAATAAGCTGGTGATAATACAACTGAAACAATAACAGTTTAAAAAATGACAGGAGAGAAATATATTGAAAATTAGAATTTGAAACCAGTAAAAGTTTGTGGCCCCATAATTCCTGACCACATACATTTTGATACTTAATGTTAGGCAAGGCGAGATACAGCCCGCTGATTCACAGAGATCCATTAAGCCTTGAACAAAGCCCCCTATAAACTCAAAACACTTCAAGCTGCAGCGCACAAAAGATCTATAACACAGGAAAATATAGAGTATCTTTCAAATTAATCCAAGACCTATAACAGCAGCAACTAAAATGCAACTTCATCATGATTGCATGGACATATTTCACTGCTGCTGCAGCTGCAACAGATTCACCACCAATGCACTGAGATAACTAGCCTGTAATTCAGTCTTTTAAAGCTTCATAATGATAAGGTCATTTATAAAAGAAAACATTTAATTGATGAGCATGGAAAAGATTTAGGAAGGCAATCATTTACATGTCTTAAAACTGGCTCATCTCCTGAAATAAGTAGAATTTTGCTAAATCCAAGAGTTTTTTTTACCTTATAATAACACAAGTCCAGGGCTTTGCTTTATTTGCCCAATAGAAATAGAACTTGGGTTGAATGTGAGAACCTCCCATTTAAAATGCCAGAAAAATTTAAGTCCACCAAGTCTGCATATTTGGATTTTTCTGAAGAGGATAAAGGTTGAGAGTGAGCTCTCATTTCTTATCAGGCCTCGTTGGTCATGCTATCCACTACCACCTTGGATCTTGTCTGGCCCATTAAATGGATTACTGATAAATCGGTTATGTTTTGGGTGGCATATTTTGCTTATCACTCACTGCAAATTTGAGCAGTGTGAGTGATATTTCTGGATTCCTCTGCACAGTAATTTGGATGAATAAAAGAGGCTCTTTAGTATGCAGGTGTAGTTATGGTGGCTATTAGAGTAGCTTTACACCTCAGGAATCAGAAAGAGAGCTCCTGATCCTGACTGATCCTGTGCTCACGGCAGGCCTCTGCTACCAGCACAATGACTCGTCCTTTCATAAGTTACATTTATGTAGAGGATAATATTTGAAGATATAAATCCACTTTCAGTGTCTTTAAAACCTTAGGTATAGTGTGCAAAGACCAATCTTCTCTATTTTAGCTTTAACTAGCTACAGTTTTATCTGCCTTTTTCTGGCTGTTCATACAATTCTGAGCTTTTTGAACGATATATGATAGCTCGTGGTAGGTAAATCAGGTAGGGCTGGTACTGTAATAAATCATAAAACGACCATGATATGACATGAGGATCAAGAAAACATGATTAAGTCAAAACACTCACTTCTCTGACATCAATGCTACAGCCGCGGCGTCCACCTTTGAAATTTCTGCTCCATAACGTGTCACATTAATTAGAGTTCAAATTAATGCCGAATGTTCATCGAATGAGTATCACGTCTTGTGCTCCCGCGGAGCTCCTGCAGCCTGCAGAGCTTCCCCCGAGTCTGAGGAGGAGGGGACAGGAGGAAAGAACTTAAACCATAGACTATATATTAAATAGTATTGCAATGTATTTAATACACAGTCTATGGCTCCAGCTCACTATTTGGATTGCTGCACTCATTTTTGCACAGCCAATTGCTACTTTAAAGCGATATTCCACCCCAGAATGATAATCCACTCAGTATGTACTCACCCCTATGCCGATGTGAGGATGGGTGAAGATCTTCAGTTCACAAAACAATCCTGGAGTTTCAGCAGAAAACAGGGTTGCAGCCAAATCCAGTACAATGGCAGTGAATGGAGACCATGGCTAAAATGTAAAAAAAAAGAACACAAAACAAACACAAAATGTCTCCATCCTGCTCGTGTGGTGTAATCCAAGTGTCCATGAGCGGCGACATTAAAATATAACCACAAAAGACACCCATTTACACCATGTTTTTTAGCCGAAATGTCAGCTGTAGCCTCTCAGGTAGCATGTAAACATGGCGTTTGATGTATCACGAGACTTCGTATATCTCTTTTTTTTTTTTTTTAGTTATTTTTTTGGCATTTTTGCCTTTATTAGATAGGACAGCCAGAGATTAGACAGGAAACAGGGCAGAGAGAGAGGGGATGACACGCAGCAAAGTGCCGAAGGCGGGAATCGAACCAGCGGCCACTGCAGAGGACTTACAGCCTCCATACTGGGTCGGACGCTCTACCCACTGAGCTAAACGTCCACCCCATGAGACTTCATATTTCTCTTAATGGACGCACGTGTGAAAATATCACGAGATCGACAAAGTCTCTTTTTCTCTTAGGAGAGTTTTAACACTCAAACAATGCTGCATGCTGGGAAGTCCTCTAATATGCTGATGATGTTTCTTTATAAACTTAATTTAATGAGTTGATTGAACTGCATACATACATTCTTTCAACTCATTGCTTTAGGTCAAAAGACTTCAAGTTAGAGAACTCATGTCTATAAGTTCGGTATTGTTCTGAAAATAGGAAAATAAAGAAATTTTAAGTTTAATTAACCTAAATAAATTAAATTTGTACATTTGCATTAAGTTAATGAGAAAAGATGAGCTGACTCCACAAAATTCCTGTGTGCACGCTCAGTCTCATCTCTGTAAATACATACACAAACACAACACAAGTGGAAACCATCAATGAACATGGAAGTTACTGAGGCTGACATTGACAACAAAGGGCAATTAAATATACCTGAAATTAATTTGAAATAAATCAAAGTGATTAATATGACAAAAAGAAACATGAGTGAAATTAATGGCACAGCTAAAGTCAGTAAATGAAAAACTAACCCTGCACATTGCTGGAATGAAGCTATAAAAATTAGTCAGTTAGGCCTGCACTGTAAAACATAGGATTAGCATAGTAGCAGACTGCCAATCTGATTTATGGTTTGCTTTTTGCTTTTTGTCTTCAACACATTTGGGTTCTTTTTGTTTTCATGATAATGACAACTAATTACAATTAAGTATTGAATTCAGTCTCAGGCCTTCGTGCTAACATTTGCACAAAATGGATCCAACAGTAACAGGGACTTCAGGTCAAAAGAAGAACTGATCTTTCAAACCGAAATGTAACTCAGATGGAAATGGAAAACATCTCTGACCTTGACACCTGTCAGTGTGACTGAACAGTTGTTGATTCAACTTTATACCTTAAAGCTACTACAAGTAGTTTTTAACTGGTTATGCAACGTCTCCATTTATTATTGATGCCTCTATATGACCTACATAAGCAAACGAGACCATCCACAAGCAGATCAACTGATTCTATTTATTCTTAATGGCTGCCATCAGGTCGGATTCTCCTTGAAATCAGATGAAACGAGCCTGTGTTTACATTTTCTCAGGCAAAGTTACAGTGAGCAGTGTGCAGTTAAAATGAAGCAAAAAGAGATTTTTATTTCCATAATCTTATGTTTGATATTATATTTTGTGGTTTTGATGTTAGAAATACAACCTCTTCTGTCCACTTGGGCCTCTAAAATCCTAAAAGTTCTTTGCAGTAGGTTTAAATTTACTTAAGTTTCTAAGATGAACTACTTCATGTTGTTTTGCAGTGTAATATTTGAAATGAATTCAAGGATTACATTGAAAGTTAGACAAAACATGAAAGAGCCTTGTGAAATTGAATAAAAACATGGAGCCAGCTTGTTAGTCAGAAAGGACTAATTCTGTATTCAAAGCTGTAAAGCAACGCAAACTCACTGTCACGTCAGACAGGCAGGATCATGCATGCATGCCAGCCCCTTCTCCTGGAAATTACATTTCTATATTACTAAATTGTTTTCCCCAATTACGTTGTGGCGGCAAACATAATCGCTGCCTGGCTTATGTCCACAGGCAATGTTTCTGTACATTTATGAGCCACGCTGGAATCACAGGGGCATTATTGCAGTGGATGATGCGTGTACACAAGCAGGACTTCAACACCAGAGATCAGGTCCATCCAGAGTCCTGTCGGTACTATATGTTTCACATTTTTGTCTTTCTATATCTGTATCCAGGTAGGAGTTTTACGTGCATTGAATATTGTCAACCCGTACTCACTCTCGCCGCGTCAAATACAGCAACTTACAACTTGTGTAGGCAGCATTAGAACCTGCCTAAGCCACGTTTTGCATGTCCAAATCTTTTATGAATCAAATGCACACCATAGAAATGATCTAAGACTAAGTTCAAGTATAAAGCTAATAATATGTTTTAAAAATGAGGTCCCAGTGCATGAATATATAGTTTCATTCACTCAAAGAAGAAGAAGAGTCAGGGTTGATATAACACGTAGGCTGATATCTAGGAGACAGTGTTTTGTAAGGAGAACTCACAGTAAATAACCTGATTCTAAAAATGTTCAGGAAAGAATACAGTAAATGAGTTTGACTTGTGATTACAACAAAACAAAAGTGGTGCTGTGTGTTCACGCTGGCTGCTGCATGTAGCCTGACAAATCTGCTGTGTAAATTATGTGACAAGACAACACTCAGGTATGTTAGTCAAAATTATAATGCCCGTGAAGCCTGTCTGATGAACCAAGCCAGTGAGTCGGTGAGTTGGATTTGTTTAGTCATTTCATTGTATACCAAATGAATCTGTTTGCTTTCCAGCTCACAGATTCTTCATTCATTATGTCTGGCCATCTGCTACATGAAACATGGCTGATTTCAGTCTCTGCAGGTTCTGAACAGTGGGAGGACAGCAGCGATTAGTGTCATACCCCCCCATTTGTCCATCCATCCATCCATTGTCTATACCTGCTATTTCTGTCTATTCAGGCTCAAAATGAGGCTGCTTGCATCGGGCAGCGGGCAGGGAAACACCCGGGACACGTCAGCAGTCTATCACAGGCTAACACACTTTCACACTCACATTCACACATGTGGAAAAGTCAGAGGCTGCAGTCAGCCCGGCCTGCACGTCTTTGGACTGCGGGAGGAAACTGGAGCACCCAGAGGAAAAGCCTTGTGAAGTCAAGTCAAGTCAAGTTTATTTGTAAGACCCAATATCACATAAAACGTCTCGATGGATTTTACAGGCTCACAACAGCAACTGCTCCCGAAACAGTCCGAGCGCTTTCAGAAGACAAGGAAAACTCTGTACAAAGATAACCACTGAAGAAGAAAGAGGAAACCTCAGGAGAAAGAACTCAATGAGAGGTTCCCCCTTCCTCTGACGGCTGGGATGCAATATAAGTTATAGGTGAGAGAAATGCCAAAGGAAAAGGAAGAAGATGAAAACGTTGCAGCAATTAACAGAAATAAAAATGCATGTGGGAGCTGGCGAACAACAAAGCTTCACAGTCAGCTCACATCCACCATTTGGGCTCCCTGTTTGCAGTCTGGTTGTCCTCTTTGTAGTATTTACCACTAGATGACCACCCACAAACTTCAGACACCTAGTGGTAAAAGACTATAATTATAAATCTGATTATCCCCCACTGTGATGACTGAGCATTCATCTGTATGATTATACCCATCTGTAAATATGAGGTTTTCCCTCCTCAAGAATCGGTTCAGTCTGTCAAGTCTTCTGCCTGCATGATATGCTTATATACATATATATACATACACACAATAGTTTGAAAAATCCTTTAAAAATATTTGTGATCTGTGTGGTGAAGGGTAATCGGATTATTGGCACTGAACATTTACCACAAATGTCTCGATGTCAGCAGGTTCTATTTGCAGCAGTCATCATAAAACATAGCAAAGTGAGTGATTTAAAAGTGTTTTGTTTTTAATCAGAGTTCACATTATAATCAAAACCACATTAATGCAGCAGTAAAATGTCATCGCCTCACCAAAGTCAGGGATATTTTTAAGCACTGGCCCTAGAGGCCATCAAGCCCCTAAATTGTTGTCCACTTTTCTCATACAGTGCGATGTGGTGTTTACTGAAGTCTTTGTTTCCAGTGAAAATTGAGCTAGACTTCTCGACTAGTTTAGGAAACTGGCAGCACACATCACAGTACGTTACAGCCACTTTAACTCCTGCTTCCTTTCACTCTTCACATTTTCATTGCTGTTTAATTTTGTCATAGTCCACCGTTTTCTGGTTCCTTTGTAAGGATCACATAATTAGTTTGAGTAAGGTTTGCTGTTTTCGTAGATCACTGAACTAAAAGACACAAAGCAATTGTGATATTTGTGGAACTATTCCATTGTGTTAGCATAAAACTTGGTGGCCACAGGTACTCTTTGTATCGCAATCCTGTATCACTGACAAATAAATTTTTGTGTGTCTATATGCACCTGGTAATAACAGACACAAGGCAGCTATTCAGCTATTCACACCCCTCCCTCTTAGTTTGCCAATAAAGACTGACAAAGTCTTTCAGCAGAGATCAATATATTGGGTGAATGGTGAAAGCCACAGGACTCTCTTGTGGGAGAATGGAATTCGACTCCCGGCCTGGGTCACCTAGAAGTCATTGATGACACCCCGTTGACTTACCTTGTTTATTCTTTGCATGCTTCATTCTATCTTTGTGAATAGAACACTCAAGATCTCAGAAACACTTTGACAGAATCTTGGCACGAATGTCCACTTGGACTCAAGGATGAACTGACTGGATTTTGGTGGTCAAAGGTAGAGGTCAGTGTGACCTCACAAAACATGTTTTTGGCCATAACTAAAAAATGTATATGCTAATTATGACAAAAGTTTACACAATGTCTAATAGGATAGTGAAGGAAAAGTGAAGACAGCATGTTTCTCACTTGAAATGATGGAATACATGTAGAGTGATAACTTCCATTTTGCCAGAAAATAAATTCCTTCAAAGTTACATATCAGTATAGTGGTGAGTTTCATATTAAATGCATTCAAAGTCTTCACTATATGAGTCTATATGAGTCTGGACCGATGTGGATGTAAACTGCACCTTGTCTGATTGGTGGAGGCATACAGCTGTGAAGGAGTAATAGTTATTATTTTCAGTTTTCAGCTGCAAGGTGGTCAGGTTTAAAAAACAAAACTAATTGGTTATGTTTAGGAAATAAAATTGCGTGGTTGGCAACTACATTTATCAGCATAGACTCAATTATACCTGGATGATGATGTTCTATTGTGGAGTCAATGCTGATGTCTCGCACAGCTGGAAGTACCATATACAGTAAATGAGAGAAAACAGTTTAGAAAACAGGGGTCTTGTGCTCCCTGTCATGACAACATCCAGCATAAGAAATTAATTTGGACACAGTTCTCATCATGAAAAAGTAGGGAGAAGAATACAAAATAAAATCAGCCTACTATATGCATAAGCATTTTAACAGAATGTTTCTTTTTTTCCCTTTTAGCTCATTTTCGTGCTGTACTGTGTATGACACTATATGCCTACAACAGCCTGTTAGCACATGCAGAACAACACTTTCTTTGACCTGCATCCACAACAAAGTTAAATTACATTTATTCCTTAAACTTTTGCCATTGAAAACAAGTTGTGAACAGAACACATCATTGATTCATTTTAAGTTGATGAACTTGTTAGCAAACAGTTGTTTATTTACACATCCAGCTGTTACAGAGGAACACATTCATTTGGAGTCGTGTTTCTAGCCAACTGGTGAATGTTAGTCCAATATTTACCCTCTTTTAGCGCTGTGTTTGGTCTGTGCTAACTCCTGAGGGAAATATCTGGCTCCTTAGCTGCTCAATCCTCCACTGTTCACCAGGTAGTCGCTAAGTGACTCTGTTTGCCGTTGGTGCTCAGCAGGTTGTGTACCGTGGGTTTTTCAAGCTTTTCCATTAGTCTGCTGCCAGTAAATACCATGTACAAGGGATATAGATATAGATGAACAGAATATTTTAAAGATCCCCTCTTCTCAAAAATGTTTGTTTTCTAAAATAAAGGGCTGCAGAAATGAGTCCTAAAACCTGGAAATAAGGTTGCCACCTTCATTATGGAAAAATAAGTGACACCTTTCCAGTGGACCCATACCTGGGGGACAAAAATCAAGTGGGGGTTCTAGGGATCCTCCCCCATGAGATTTTGAGTGTCAGAAACTACATTTCCTGCATTCCAGTGACTTTTTATGCATCAATTTGTGCTTTTTTTACATCAATTTATGCATCAGCCTTCCACTGCTCTCAACACGAATGTGAATTAAATAAAGAGTCAGTAACAGCAAAGCACTGCATCAGTTAAAGTATTAAAGCATCACATCATAGACAATGGTAAAATGGTTTCTCTGTTAAACTAACTCCACTGTCCTTGCACTGCTCAGATGCGGTAGTCCCTTGCTGAATGTAGCTTCAGGTCAGCCAGTCAACCACAGGCAACAGAAAGACATTAAGACTCATTCTCACTGACGGGACTGATCCTTTGTGGTCCGTCTGCCATTCAGATTTGTATTTTGACAGCCTCTTCCTTTCTTTCTTTCTTCACAAGTAATGGAGGTATTCAACGACATTAAAGAAAAAAAACAAAAACGTGCGTGTGCGTCTCTGTAACCGGACAACGATGACATTGAGTGACAAACAACTTCCCTGTCATTGTAGGTATTATTCTCTTCTGATTCAATACCTCTCTGCTATGTCTTGTGAAACTCTTTTTGTTTTGTTATTTCTGTGTCATTTCAAGCATGTGAAAATGTACTGTATGCATCTGAGTCAGGTTAGCATGAAAATATGGGATAAATTGCATCCTGTATTGATTCAATAAGGGACAGTGCATTTTATTTTTCAATAAGAGACAATAGAGTATTATATAGGACAGGTGGCAACCCTATACCTGTTCCCTCGTCTCAAAGTCAATAGGTTTTTTTGAATGGGTTTTTGTTATTCGCCTTAAATAAGGCCTATCTAAAAAAACACGGTACTACTACTAAATACGGTATACTCTTTAAATAAAAAATCTTCACCGAGTCCTTTTAACTGGTTAATTTACTACTCACCGTAACGCTCCCCAAGAAAATGTGAGGCTCATTTAATCTGATTTCACAGAGAATCTGACCTGTGGCTGCCATTAAGAACAACTGTAAAAAGATAGCCGATCTTCTCGCAGATGGTCTTGTTAATTTATGTAGGTCATATACAGACATCAGTAATAAATTGAGACAGTTTCATAACCGGTTAAAAACTCGTTGTAGTAGCTTTAAGCTAAGTTTGTCTTAATCCTAAAGCTATGCATTTTAATACACTTTGATCTTGTTCTACTTTGATGTCAAACTTAATGGATATTTTCTGTTTCTTTAAAGTGATCAAGCTGTCATCACATCCAAATCTAACAGACTGGTTTCAGTCGTGATGTATATGATGATGTGACATCAGTGCAGCAGGCTGGAAACTAGATGGTGTCCTAATTTACTTGCGTGAGTGTTTAGGGCCTAAACTGCACATATAGCTCGAAGCAGCAGTGTGCTAATTACATTTGATTATTCTCATCACACCTGTAATATTCTCTTTTGATTAAAAAAGTATCTGCAGCCACTGAAAAAAATCTTTCCCATCTTGCCCTCATCAGGCCCTGCAGACCCACAGAAGTTCTGCAATTATGCAGGCTGTCATGTACAATTCAGGCCGCGTGGGGATACATGTACACGATGATTGAGATGGCCTCACATGGAGCCTGACCAATGTCAGCTGCTGTGGATGTAGGAATATACTGAGGGAGGAGGCAGCAGCATTCGTATACGTCAGACTGCACCACAGCATGTCAGCATTCTACACTCTTATAAGGGTTCTTCCTGAAGGGCTGAGGTAGAACCATTTGCTTGTGAAGAATCCTCTCTTGAAGAAAGGGATTGTCATGGGTCCCATCAAGAGTTCTTTGAAGATTGTTCAGGTTTTCGAAGAACCCCCTGGGTGGCTTCGGGTTTCTCGATAGAACCTCTGGGTGGGTTCTAGATAAAACCCCAGGAATAAAAAAGTTTTCTCAATAGATTCCCCCCTGGGTGGGTTCTAGATAAAACCCCTCTATATAAAGGGGTTCTTGGTAGAACCCCCTGGATAGGATTGTAAAAAAAAAACCAAAAAACCTGGAATATGAAAGGTTTCTTGGTTGAACCCCCTGGGTTCGTTCTAGATGAAACCCTTAGGGTTCTTGGTACCGTCCTGGGTGGGTTCTCGTTAGCACCCTTAGAAAAAAGGCTCAGGACCTGAGAGGGTTCTGCTCCCATTCACACTATAGAAGGGTTCTCTGTAGAACCTCTAATGGGGGGTTCTGGGTGACACCTTTCACAGATAGTTCTATGCATAAACATTTATGTTGGGTTCTAGAACTCCCTGAAAGGTTTACAAGTGAACCTTTATTAAAGATTCTATGAGGAACCAAAATCAGTTCTCCTATGGGGATAAGCTGAGGAACCCTTTATGGTTCTAGTTAGCACCTTCATTTGTAAGTGTTCAGATTGAAGGATTAATAGCCAAACGTTCTGATACAATTAGAAAATAAGAATGATGTGTTCAGGCACCCTTTAGATCACTGCGACTGAGAGTGAGACAGATTAAACAAATACCGCCAGACGAGATTCTTCTCGCTTGTTTATTTGAAGGAGCAGAATGAGGTGCGAAAGCTTGCCATTACCTCAAATTACGCTCAGGTCTTTTCACAGAATCTCAGGCACTTAAGACAAAGGCGGATGTATCACAGGGTAAGCAGGATTGTTTTAGCAGTCGGCTCTGGAAAAGATCTACAGTCCTCATCTCTCCTCTGAGGAAGACACTCCTTCAACAAAGCATGTCTAATTTGAAAAAGAATGAAGGGGGAGGGGGGGGCAATTTCAATGAGGCAGGAAATGTAATGCATCTGGCCCAGCAGCTTTGATGGGAGTCTATCAACTCCAATATTAATGCGAGGATTTTAGTGGCCATTCATGTGTCTCATGCTCTCCAGCTGAGAGAGAACACAGTTGTTCTATTACATGGGTTAGCACTTCTATAGAGATCACCTGAGACCTGCAGGACATTTTCCCACATTGTCTCTGCTGTGCTGAGTGAAGTGAAGTCAGACAAATAACACCTTCAGTATGCAGATGAGACTAGCCCGAAAATGGTCAATATACTGTTTGCCATTTGATTCACTTAAGAGCTTTCATGATGTCATGAAGAGGCAAATTATGGAGCTCTTTCATGGTCAGAGAATGGGAGACTGATTTGTTGGCAAGGTAACAGCATCCAGGTTGATTTTTATTTTTTTTTTGAAATATGAGGCATTTTCTGGTTTATAACAGTAAAATTAAATGACGTAAATGATGCTCATTTATATGCTGCACACCAAGTCATATGGATGTATTAAAAAAAAAACCATGCATTTCACTTTTATTTGGATTTCAAGGTTGTTCCGGTGAAAAATAAATATAGTATATTAATGTTTCTGGCACACTTGAGTGTACTTGCAGTCAGACTAATCATCAGTATACTTCAAGTGTGTTCATGATTAGTTAGTTTGGAGGACGTAAATGTTGTAATTAAATTGTAGAAAAGCATAATTTTAAGTGTATGTGATGTATTTCTTTTGTACTTTCTGAAGTGGAACAATTTCAAATATACTTCGCACACTTAAAGTATATGGCTGTGTAGGTACACGTAAACATGCTTGATTAATGAAATGAAAGTTTATCTTGTTTGTGCTACTTTTTCAAAGTACACTGAAGTACAAGTTTAAATAAACGTGTATATCAAAGTGCGTCTTTTGTAAGGATACTTAAATACACTTAAGACAAAGTGAAATTAAAATACACTTTGATAAAGCCTACTAATAGACTTTAAAGTAGTTATACTTTTCAAAAGTAAAATCACCACTGTATTTGCAATTTAACGTATTTGTTAAAAGTACACAAATGCACAATTTACAATATACTTATAATAAAGTACACCTATGTAAGAATGCTGAAATACCACTTAATGTATTGCAGAATTAGTATATTTCTGTTTAGTACATTGAAGCTGAACTTAATGACACCTATTTTGAAGTACACATTTTAAAATACGCTTTAAATATACTTTAAATTAAGCCCAAAAAAAGTATAGTATACTTGTATTAATGTTTGTATTCGTAAATAATATTTCTAATACACTGAAGTATGCTTCTTTTTTTATCTGGGCGTTCAGAGTGACTGCATATTGTTTGAAGAAATAGAAGCAACCGTCATGTGTTGATTCTGTATTGTTTCAGTTTTTGGGAGCAATAGGAAATATGCGTATTTGCTTTATCATAGAGCTGGATGAGAAGATTGATACCACTCTTGTGTATGTACTGTTAATATGTAGCTGAGGCCACATCTGTTAGCTTAGCTTAGCACAAAGAGTGGAAACGGGGGAAACAGCCAGCCTTGCTCTGTCCGACGGTAAAAATATCTGCACACAAATTCCAGCACATAACCCACAATTTAAGGAGAAACTGGCTCAAAAAGTATTAAAGACAATGTACTTAAAGATGTAGTTTGAGAGTTTCCTAAATACGCTAAATATAATTGTCTTTATTGTCATGAGTAGGGACGGGAGTTGGGGATTGAGCGTGTCATTTTAGAAGGATTCATTTATTTGAATTTGAATAATTTAGAGTAACATCAGACTGTTGCTCTGATTTTGTTGTGATATGAACACAGTGGCTGTTTACAAAACACATGAACGATTACGCACAGGTGACAGGTGTGTTAGTGGTTTTTAAACAGCCGAGATTGTCTGCAGGAGCTTACAAACACATTTTTTTAGATATTTTTATCACAAACTCTTCCTGCAGTGTCAACTGCACCCTCTGTCATCTGGTTTAAATAGGTCAAATGATATCAACAATCGGTTATTTTTTATAACTTAATCATTGGAATGCACAAGTGAAAGCACATTAGCTATACTCTATATTTTACAATATTTTCACAGATTCACATGTTGTTCATATCTGTGACAATGACTGTTAATTTTTGGGACAATAATTCGGACAGGATTCAGCGTTCAGGACAGCTGCTTGTAATTTTGGACTGTCTTGAATTTTTCAGGACGTCTGGTCACCCTTGTTGAGTATTAGATTAGGAGATTGATACCACTCTCATGTCTGAGCAGTAAATATGAAGCTACGATTAACATCAAGTTAGCTTACCAGAGCATAAAGAGTGGAAACGGGGAAACAGGAAACAGCTAGCCTTGCTCCAGGGTTGCCACAGTTTTTGCACAAAACTGGGCTACTTTTAAACTTTGTTGCGGGTTGAATTTTTTGTCAAACTGCTTCTTTGACTTTGAAAGATTTGTCAGTAATATACATTTATGCTTAATAACAATCTAAAAGATTATCCTTTAAAGCTACTGCAAGGAGTTTTTATTTGATTATGTAACTGTGTCAATATGATGCTGATATCCTTCATAAGCAAAGAAGACCATCCGCAAGAAAATTGCCTATTTCTACATAGTTATAATATGAAAGTTCCTTGTAGTAGTTCTAAGAAAGCTACAAATTATGTTCAGAAAATAAGACATTTAAAAGCAACTAAATGCACATGGATTCAAGTTCTGTAGAACCTACTGTCCTCTCTTAAATTATCTTTCAAATTCACAGACAGAGACAGGAATTAGGATAGACCAAGCATTCAAACACGATGGCAGCCGTCTGGCAATTCATGAGTGCAAATGTCAAAGGGCATTTAGGTGCAGTGGAGAGCGTGCAAAGGTTGGAGCTTCTCAGACAGGCAGCAGCGCAGCTCACCAGCGGTGGGAAATGGAGGACATCTTGCCAGGGTTATGACTTCAAACATGTAACAGCCTCAGCAGCTCCAGGCCAAGGGAACAGATTGCTCCAATTACAGCAAGCCTCACGCACCAGAGTCCCCTTGACACATGCAACGGTCTATTGGAGTGGACTTAGGGTAGTGGTATGTTGCTCAGGAGCACTGGGGGCCCACACATCCCACTGCCAATCTGTATTCTGTTTGAACCCACAGACATCTCCTTTTACCCCTGCTTTCGTTTCAAATTCTGTTCAGATTGGGTGTTTTTGGCTGCCAACACAGGTGATTGGCACCTTCTCTCTGAATTTATAACAAAATCAATTCTCTAACAGCATCCCTGAGCACATCAGTCTAAGAGAGATGCTTTCTACTCCCTCATTTTCAGCTTCACAGGCGCAGAGTGGTTATAGATGAATCCCTCAGTATACTTACACGTATCAGCTCTGAGAGATGTGGCAGAGCACTACTTTAATTGGCAGCGTCAAGTAATGCACAACATGTTAGGAGCCAGCAGCATTGGGAATCACCTTGTTAATTGAGGGCCGCAGTTGAGAGATTGACTAATTGATCAAGGCCTTTACAGAGGTAGATAATTCATGGCGGCAACACCGCGGGGGGAGGAGCCTTGTCAGAGATGATTCATGTGTCTCTTGGAGGAGAGTTGGTCTCGATGGTCTCTTTTGTTCCGTGGGCCCGGTGTGAAGGGGATTGTATCATCTGCACCTCCACCCAACCACTCACTTCTCCCTCTAAATCAGAATTAAAAAGGTGAGGCTGGTGTTGATAGGTTGCCACAAATGATACAGTGTTGTATGTCTGTATGCTTCCCCAGATGGCTGCTGCACTCCCTGAACACCATCAAGATACAAGGAAGATGTATGGTTGTGTTGTAATGAAAGCATGAAGGGACCCCAAGTCATGGAGGAAATGTCTCCATCACACAGGTAGAGAGGTAATCATGCCCCTGTGTACTGTACTGTGGGAAAAAAAATGAAATGTGTGGCAACAATGCAAAGCTTATAAATTGAAGGGGAAGCTGAAATACCTCTGATCATGTCTGAGTTGGTGCACTGTGTTGTGGTGTAATACTCTGAAGAGTATTTCTGTAAAAAATATTCATGTAAGGTGTGGATGTGATGACAGGATGGTGATCAGGACAAAATATGACTGTGGTGGGAGTAATAGAAGATAATGTCATCGTTTTAGGGCCAAAGGATGGGGCAAAAGGAGGGGGGAAAAAAGGCAGGCATTTTACTGTAGATGTATTTAAAAATAGATCAAAGAATAAGGCAGGTTTTGTATTTTTCTTGCTGTCAACAGAATTTAATGAAAAGCCAAAAAAAAAAAAAAACCAAACAAACAAAAAAAAAACAATCCTACTAACAAGCATTACCTGTATACCCAAAGTCTGCCATAAATGCACTTGAATCTAAATACATTATTCACAAAAAGCACAAATAATGCAATAGACACAAATATTTCTTCTACTCAAAGTTGTTATTATTCAGAAAGTCAGCTCCACAATGACCTTGGCATAGTTTCAAATAGGTTGCATCTACCATAAACAATCACTGATTTAATGCACCAAGATTATTTCTTTCAACTGAAGGATATTTCTATATACTTCTATATCTTTACTAGGGTTAAATTCGGTGTTAGTATGGCCACGATTCCTATACTGCTGGTACCTAATGGACCGAATCACCATGCAGATTATGGTGCCTCATTTCGGTGTCACACGCCTGGGCTGTCGATTGAAATAGATGTCCTATGCTGCAGACGTTACGTTTTTCTTAACAGTGGAAAAAGCTGTTTCTAATGTCGCCAACCGTCATTTTGTGTTTTTTTCATGTTTTGTTTTAGGACACATCGGGCCAGTATCGAGCTGATACATCAGTCGGAGGCTATTTGTTTGACATTATTCATATCAGTCATGTTTTCTCCTTATGTTTCTTACTATAGAAAAAAATATCATTCGCCAACCACCACCCACAAGTTGTTTTAATCTACCCTTCACTACATTAAATTGTTCAAACTCCTGAATCCTGTGCCTAAATGTGCACCACATTAGTGAGGCAACGCCACCACAAATAATGTAGTTTATTCAAGTACGGTGCGCAGCTGTTTTAGGAAATCACTTAGCCTTTTTAAAAATGAAATTATAATTAATATCGTGACCCTTCCTTCTTCAGAGGGTTGATGATGCTAATTCAGAGGATATGAGTCTGACTAAAAACAGCAGTGCACACAGCCATGTTGCAACAAACACAAAACTAATATGTGTTTGATGAGTGCAAGTCTTTGAGAAGTTACAGAAGCCATATGTGTAACGCAGCACAATATGCATATAAACACAAAGGTGTGTAAAAATAGGCTATACACCATTTTATTTTCTAGCCCAATCGCTCTTGTAGTCGATGGTGGACTTGAGTTAGACAGAACAACAGAAGAAAAAACATGAAACACAAAACATCACAAAACAGTAAAATACACAAATAAATGAGGATCCAGGCACACATACACATAAAAATACATACTGTATACATACACACAAACTATAATGGGAGAGTGTTTATTTAAGAAAATACTCTGGTGAAAAAGAAAGGCTTTAGCTTGGTTTTAAAAGATATCAGTGTTGGAGCAAGTCTAACATCAGCAGGTAAACTGTCCAGTCTTTGGGTGCATAAATACTAAAAGCCATCTCAGCGGACTTTGAGAGTGCTCGAGGCACATGGGGGAGATTTCCACCTTGTGACCAGAGAGATCTACTGAGGTTATAAACTGACTACGAGTCTGAGATGTATTGTGGGGCTTGACCACTGAGAGTGTAGATTTTAAATTTAATTCTGAACACAACAGGTAGCCACCAGAGATTGCAGAGGACTGGAGTTATATGATATGATGTTTTTTGACTAGTATAGGGCCTGAGCAGCTGAATTGTGGATGAGTTGTAATCTATGGATTGTTTAGTTTGGAGAGTTGCAAAAGTTCAGCCTGCTCATAACAAACACAAGTTGAGTTTGAATGAGTTTCTCTGAGTCAGACTAGGGGAGAAAACTTCAGTTTCTGGAAATGTTTCTCAGCTGGAAAAAGGCAACCATGGTGATGCAACTTGCATGACTGAACTCAGTTGACTGTTCATGGTCGTTCCTGGGTTTTTAATCTTGTCGCATGTCTTTATAGATCTCGACTCGAGGTATTTGATGATCAGGTGTCACTGGGCGTTAGCACCCTCAACCAAAATCTTGCAAAATTCTCACAAAATTCTCACAAAATCCACTGCCATCCGGCCATTTATTTCTTCCAGGCAACTGACAAGGAAAATTATGGGTAGGAAGTCATCAGTGGAAAGTGAGATAAGAAGCTGGGTGTGTGGTGGGGTGTGATTTTTAACCTAAATATCTTCTCTGATAGCTGTCCCCATCATTGGACCATCTACATTGTGAAGGTCAGCAGATCAACTGATGGTCATGTGCCCTGAAAGTTGTCAATTGTCATTTTAATGTATTTAATATAATTAACACGGTGCACTACCCATGTGTCTTTGGTCTGTATTCGTAAATTCTATAATTGTTTCACTATTAATTTATCAATTTAGTTATTTTATTTAGTACTGTGTCTTTTTTATCTAGTCATTTATTTATTAGTTTAGTTTAGTTTAGTTGTCTGATTCATTATTTTTAATATTATCTATATTTAATTTTATTATATTGGTTATTGATTATCAGAACTGTACAGTGCTGGGTATGTTTTTAAAAACTGAAAAATATTAATGAACTATAATGCTGATTATGTAACCAAAGGGAAGCATGCACAGGTTAAATAAAAGAGGACCCAAAATGGAGCCCTGTGGGACCCCCACACAGTGATTTATGACTGTCAGAGTGGAAGTCCCCAAATGTGACAATGAAATTTCTTTTTTGCAAATAGGATTCAAACTACTGAAGGACTGTGCCAGACAGACCCACCCAGCTTCTTAGCCTTCCAGCAGGATCCCTGAACCCACTGTGTCCAAGACAGAACTTGAGGCGTTTTCACACCAGATACTTTTTCATGCAGTTAATTTTACTTGTTAATAATGTTTTTCTAACCTGATTTTATCCAATGTAAGCTTTCACATCAACGGCAGAATTTTGTTGAGCAATATCGCAGCTTTTATTTTTTCGGACCAAGGTCAATTTTTCTGAAGTTTTGCTTCCGACACAACCACATTATCCAATCAAACTGCATGTTATTGACATCACATCCAAAACATGCAGCGTGGCAGATTGCTTATTTCACATGTTTCAGCAAACTACATTTGATATGACAAAAGGGGGGGGGGACTACAGACACAACATGTGAAGAGGAATAGCAAATGAGCTTCAGTATGATGATGGTGTGTGTATCAAGCTTCAGCTTCTGCATATAATACATCTTGCCTACAGATAGCTGCTGCTCAGGGTCAGCCACATCTCTGAAATCTCTCCTCTACTTCCTCAAACTTGGCTCCACTTTGAAATATGTCCTTAAGCAGCTGTGTTACAACTTCAGCTCCTGAACCAAACAGTGAAACTCACTTAGTTCTCCTCTTCTTTTCAGTAAGTAAAAGGAGCCCAAGGTCATCCTAAGTTCATGTTGATTACATCATTTTTGTTGAGATGTGACTGATTTTTAGAAGCTCAATAATTCATTCATAAAATCGTGTCACACTTGATGTGAATAGTCAAAATTTCGCCTCAGAGATGTTCACAATTTTGTGCCATTTACTGTGTCGCTGTTGGTGTCTAAGGGCCTTGAGATCTAAGATTATTAGAACTGAAATTTATCACTGTGACTTTTGATCCTTATGTGGTTAACATATTTAAAACAGCAGTTTCTGTGCTATGAGACAATAAATATTATTACTGGTAAGATAAAAGCTCAGTTGCTGATGTACAGTGCTATAAATTAGTCATGTAGCAAATACAGTATTTTTTGAAAGACTACAAAGAAATCAAATCTGACCATGGTAAGAAGAATTGTCTGTTTTTTCCAGTTCTGGGAAGTTGCAATATCTGCATCATTCTTCTGTTTCTCAGCAGCAGCAGCAGCGTCTTCTGTTTATATTTTCTCCCTGAATTGAGCTCATCACTTCCAGCTGAAATCAAGTTGGAGGGTCTCCAAATGTAATTTTGTGAGAGTGTCTCAGGGGAGTTCAAATAAAGTATATTTTTGCATGGTGGTAATTTAGGGGCGATCATAATAGTAACTTGCTTCTTGGGGCTATAATTATAGGTGGAACCTGCATGTATTATTATTTTCTTTTTAAACTTATTCTCTACTTTGAGAGATGTGTTTATTTTGCAGGTGTACCTGCATTTATGTATAGTGCGGAAGTGTGCGAATATGTGTATATACAAGTTTAATTAGATAAAGATATCATGTGTTTACATAGATTTTATGTATGAATGATATTGTTTGTTTCACATTCTTTTTGGGAAGGTGTTGTGTGTCTGTACAGTGCATTAATTGTTGTTTTTTGTAGTCTTACATGCTAATCTTATTCATGAAAGAAAGAAAGAAATTCTTTGAGTAGTGAAGTGGTTTTTTTTTTTTTTTTTTTTGTTTGTTTTTTTTCTTTTTCGTCCCTCTCTGTTCTGGAAGAGGAGTCACCAACTACACCGAAAAATGATCTGAGGTGAACAGCTCGACTTATTTCCATGATTTCACACAGGCTTCTCTCTGCTAGCCTATATTATTGTCATAATGAATCACAGCATTATGTTTTACTTAGCATTAGCATCAAGATTAGAAGGGGGTATCAGGGGAGAGGCTTGAGTTTGTTATACTCGATAGACTCTAGTCTATCCAAGCTAAAATACAAACTAGTGAGGCTTGCCAAGTTTGCCTGGAGTCAGTGAACTGCCAAATCTCTCACATCCTACAAGTAAAGGATTCATCTCAGTGTTTCAACAGCGGAAAATATGGCAAATGGAAATGTTTTCTGTGGCCAGACAGAGAATCAAAGTGTCTTCCCACTCACATTTTAACAGTTTTTTTTATGGATTAAGTCCACAAAGTATGTTATTGATTACTGCAGAACTGCTAAATCCTCTTTACCTTGCTGCAAATAAAACGGTGTTAGGAATTATGTTGATCACAATTACACTCTTGGTGAGGAAAATTATACCCTGACCACCAGCCTGTTAAAGGGACAGTTCACCCCAAAATCAAAAATTCCTCTTACCTGTGGTGCAGTTTGTGCAGTTTGTGCAGTATCAGCTTTATGTTTTTGGAAGTTGTGGGTTAAATATGGGTACAGAGTGGATACACAGGTATCTTAAAGAGAGACTAGAGCCCAATTTCTGAGGATTTTAAAGGCACAGTTCACCCCAAAATCAAAAATTTCAAATTATTTTAACTGCACTGGTTTAAAACACATTAACACTCTCTTCACCCAAAAATCAAAAATACATATTTTCCCTTTTACCTGTGGTGCCATTTATCCATCAAGATTGTAGTGTTGCGAGTTGCAGGAGATATTGGCCGATGTCTGCCTTCTCTTGTATGTAATTGAACCAAATGGCAATTGGCTTGTGATTCTCAAGGCGCGATGAAAATACACTTGAAAAACTCAACATCAATGTCTCTTTCCAGAAATTATGAGCTGGTTACTCAAACATACCATGTTGTGAGCAGTTTCATGTAGGAACTATTTTCTTTCTACCCAACAGCCAACCATATCACCACACAGAGGGAAGTGTGCATCTACTCATGGACGAGAGGTTACAGCTCAGCCAAGGATAGGGTGACTATACGTCCTAAAACATTTAGGGCAGTCCTCAATCAGAAGTAGTTATCCCTCGTTGTCCCGAAAATTAGCTGTTATAGTAACAGATAATATGAACATGAATGAATCCGTGAAAATATTCCAATCAAATTACTTATATAGGCTATAATTCCTGCTTTTAGTTGTTAAAAAAAGGTCCTGTTTGTTTTTGTAAAATCATCAGTATTATTGGTGTGTTTTCACTTGTCTATTACACTGATTAGGTTATCATAAATAACTGATTGTTGGTGTCAGTCAGGCTTTTTTAAACCAGATGACAGAGAGGGGAGGAATTTGTGATTTAAAAAAAATCTATAAAATGACAATCTGCTGAAAAACTGTTTAAAATCGAATTCACGTAAATGAACCCTTCTGTCATGACACACTCAACCCCAATTCCCCTGTCCTGAATTTCATCCATTCTCATCTGCTCTCTCTAAATTAGGAGGATGTCATTAATGTTTACATCCTGCGAGCCTCTTGTCCATGAGTAATTGTCTGCCAATTATCTTGAGTAACCGGGTCATGATTTCTGGGGGGAAAAAACATTGCTTTTGAGTTTTCAAATGTATGGTTTTTTTTTAGCCTTGAGCACCACAAGCAGAGTGCCATCTAGTTCCATTATATTCAAGTGAAGGCAGACATCTCTACAGCTCAGCTAATAGATACAGATTTTGGGGTGAACTGTCCCTTTAACACTGTATTCATGTGCAGACCAGTGCAGTTAAAATTATGTTGAATGAGTTAACTTCTCATATTGGCATTTAAAATTTTAATGTAAAAAATTTAATCGACTTAACCTTAAAACAAACTGTGAGGCCCACAGGCAGGGCAGGACAAATCCTCCCCAAAGACAAAATTTCTCTGAACTAAGACAGAAGAAACTAATGAACTGGTTGGGTTTTAAAGTAAATATAAGAAGCTTATGGAGGACAGCAGTCCTTCAGCCAGTTCAGCTGTGTGTCCTAAGTATCATTTTAGACATTTATTGATTCCTCTTTTAACAGATTCTCTCAGAGATTATCTGCAAGAATGAAGAGTGTTAAACTCTGTCATAAACATTTAATTAAACATGCTCCTTTCTCATTTTCACAGAGCTCCCCACTGTATCCTGACAAATGTGATGAGGCAAGAACACGTGCAAAGTTGCATTTTATGACAGCTTTAATGACATAATACATGGAAGTTGTGCTTGAATAATTTGAATTTTTTTGAAGGAACAGCGCTACAGCCATTTCAAACAAGACTTCAGTTTCCAAGGTTACCAGTAATTCAAGTTTTGTTTTTTAGGTAGCAGGACTTGGGAATAGATCACAATTTGTTTTTGATGAGGAGCAAAAAGGAGAGGAAAAGATTTGTAATAGGAAATCTGTAAGGGGATGAAAAAAATAAGTGCAGGAAAGACTGGCAACAGCTGGCCACAAAATGTCTGTCCTTGCTGAACTGTTCTTCAGAAAGATGATAAACACTTTATATAGGGTGACACACGCACACTCAGACTCACACACCTGTGAAAACACACATGGATACCAAGAGATTTTTTTTTTATATATTATGGAAATTCATCCCTGTAAATTCAATCACAAAAAGCATGAACAACCAACTCACCGAGACATATTAAAGATTTATTCAGGGAGGTCAAAGTGTCGGAATGTGAACACAGAACTTGGATGATGTATCAGCACCCATTTGACAGCTGGGTGTGATAAGAGCCTTGGGCATGTTCAGGGATGTGTCTGTGTATTTGTTCATCGGAGAGGCAGGTGGTTGAAGGACTGAATTACTTTGCTCTGCTTTATTCATGTTTCGGTTCCAGCTCCTGCAACGTGTTCTCGACATAATGCAAATAAAGTGATGTATGTTTGTGCATTTTGATCGGAGTTCGGAATATTAATGATTATTAGTCAAAGCAAATTCAGGTGGCTTTCCTCCGTGCACTCTCAGAAATAAGGGTTCCAAAAGGGTTCTTCCTGAAGGGCTGAGGTTCTACCCGAACTATTTGTCTCTGAAGAACCCTTTTTTGAGGAAAGGGTTTTTCACAGGTTCTTTGAAAGACTAAAGGTTCTATTAAGAACACTTTTCATCTAAATAACCTGTTTTGGAAGAACTCTTTACTCAAGGGTTCTTTGCACCTTAATAAAAATAAAAGGCTTCTCAACTGAACCCACTGAATAGGTTCTAGATAGAACCCTTGCAATAGAAAAGGGTTTGTGGTAGAACCCCTGGGTGGATTGTAGATGGAACCATTGCAATATATACAGGTTCTCCGTTGAATCCCCTGGGTGGGTTCTAGATGTAACCACTGGAATATAAAAGGGTTCTTCGTAGAACCCCTTTAGTGAGTTATACATCACTCGGGGTTCTCAGATGAACTGCCAGGGTGAGTTCTAGATAAACCCCTTAGAATATAAAACGGTTCTTGGCTGAGCCCCCTAGGTAGGTTCTAGATAAACCCCTTGGAATATAAAAGGGTTCTCAGTAGAAAACCGTGGGATGGTTCTAGGTGAAACCACTGGAACATAAGTATAAAAATATTAACCCCGTCTTGTTAGCACCGTTAGAGAGTGGAAATACTCCGGATAGAACTCCCAGAGAAGGTTTCGGCTGGAACCTTTTACACATGGTTCTACATATAACCTTTTATGATTGGTTCTATATAGAACTCTATGAAGGGTTCCAAGTGGAACCATTATAAAAGGTTTTTCCAAGAACCAAAAAGGGTTTTCCTATGTGGACAAGCCAAAGAACCCTCTCTGGTTCTAGTGAGCACCTTTGTTTCTAAGAGCGTACAGAGCTTCTCTGTCACACACGCAGAACCGAACAGTGAGGAGAAAGAGAAGCTTCAGAATCGAAATCATCAGTCAGCTCCTCAGGTTTCCAAATCAATACCATGTGATGACATTTTGGCGGCGTTCTGCATGCGTCCACCCAACACTGTTGAGACCACAAAAAAAAAAAAAAAAATCCACCTCTGCCATGATACATCTTCTTCTCTCCCTCCTTATTCAGCGAGGCAGTTGTTTGTGACAGAAACAGTGGCAGGTCACAGGTGCCACGAAAATTAACCATCTTCTTCCTTCCACTGCAAACAAGTGCGAACATTTACCCTCCCATATACTGACATGCAGCTCTGCGGATTCATTCGCCCGCTGCATTAGGTTTCAACTTGTGCACAAATGAAGAATAGACTTCTTTTTGCAAGTGGAGGTGACTGCTGACCCAGTTTGAAGCTGGTAGCGTGTGCCAAGGTCAGACACCCACAGCTTTTATTTGTTCACAAACTGCCAAAAGGCATTCTTGACTCAGGTGTATACACCGTTATGTGTTTTTTGTGCGTGTTCATTTTCAATTCTGGATGTCTTTTTGGTCTTCTGTCACCTCTGTGAACCTGTGAAATACAAAGGAAAGGATAAAGGATGCTTTTTTGTTCCTGTAATAGGTACAAAAAAAACATTTTATGTCTCTTTTTGGACAAAATCTGTAAATTCAACAAATATGGCAACAGCACAAACAACAGATTTAAACCCATGTCTTGAATAGAAATGACAGTTTTTCCATTTTACATATTTATTTACCTGAAGTAATCATTAGAAATTACAGCAAACAGTAAATTGTGAGTTAGTCTGTAGCTAATAATAATTTTGTGCCTCTTGACAGTATTTTGAAGTCTTAATCTCTGCTTTACAGCCTCTCTCTGTAATGTGGAGGATGTCATTCATGAATCTGACCTGATGAAAAGCCTTTGGAGTCAAAACAGTGTCAACTAAGAATGCATGAGATACGCGACTATCTCTGTTTCCTCTTTGCATACTAAATTATGAAGCCATGATGAGGGAGGACTTTGCTGCCACAACACTGCTCTCTGCTGGTAAATGAACTTCTTCTGTTAGACTGACCTTTGAACTGCTTCAGAGCACAGCTGAGAGAGAAAAAAGCATCCAGGTTTGTGGAGGAAAATTGTTTTATAGATGTCATGTTGGCTATTTTCTAAAAGATTTCTTTTAAACCTCACGGAAATCAAAAATGTACACTGACTGAGTGCATTCTTAGAAATGAGAGCTCTTCCTGAAGGGCTGAGATTCTACCGAGAACCATTTACTTCTGAAGAACCCATTTTTCAAGATTCAAGATGTTTACTGCCACACCAGTTATACAAGTACAATTGTGTGAGAAAATTTTGCTGGGACAAAAAGATTTATCAAGGGTTCTTTGAAACCCTAAGAGTTCCATTAAGAACCCATTCATCTAAAGAACACTTTTTAAAAAAAGAGTTGCTGAAACTGAAGAACATGTTTTTTTTTATACCATATTATCTGTAGAATTCCCTTCATGAATTCTAGATTAAACCCTTGGAATAGAAAAAGATTCTCAGTAGAACCCCCTGAGTGGGTTCTAGATAAAACCCTTGGAATATAGAAAGATTCTCGTTAGAACCCCTGGGTGGGTTCTTAAAAAAAACCTTGCAACATAAAAAGGGTCTTGGTGGAACCCAGTGGCTGGATTCTAGATTAAACCCCCCAGAGTGGGTTCTAGACAAAAGACATGGAATATAAAATTGTTCTTAGTAGAACCCCCTGGGTGGATTCCTGTTGGCATCCTTAGAAGGTAGAATGGTTCTGGATAGAGCTCCCAGAGAGGGTTCTCTGTAGGACCTGTCATAGGGGCTGAAAGGTGTCCAAGTGGAACTTTTATGAAAGATTCTAACAGATACCAAAAAAAGGGCTCTCCTATGGGGACAATCCAGAGAACCTTTAATGATTCTACTTGCCACCTTTATTTTTTAAGAGTGTTGCAGAACTGATCAGAGAGCTGATGATAGGGAAGCTTCAGAGTCAAAATAATCAATCAGCTCCTCAGGTTTCCTGATTTTTTAACATTTTGGCGGCACTCTGCATACGTCCACCCAAGACTGTGGGTGCGGTGTGGTGCTGGTATGGTGAATGTGTTACCACATTATATTTGCATGAAGAGACATTAATCAAATCAGTGTCATCATTATTATTATTAGTTTTTTCTTGTACAACAGAGGTGCAGCACGTCAGGCTGTAAAGGTTTAGAACAGTCTGTCTTCTCCTCATGATCCAGGTTTATGATCCAGACTCTCCACCTTGTGACTTGCAGATTCACAAACTGTGGGGGTCCTGCAGTTTTAGTAATGATTCCCACGATCCCCAGCGGCAGGGGCTTCCTGAACATTTGGAGTAATATCACTTTGTTCAGATCCAACAGTGGCATGTATGAGCTCCACACTCACTTTGTCAGGAGCTTAGAATTTCCTGCAGAGCCCCTGGAGCTGACCACCCACCTCTTTCTAGCCTTGTTAAAGAACCAAAGGGAAATCATATTTCAAGATGGATACCTTCTCTCTTCATCTGCACTATGCTTATTACTGCATCCAAGAAAGATCAAAGCTACCTAAACTACCCTCAGTGCTTGCAGCCCCCTGAAGATTCTCCACAGTACTAGAATAACGAAGTGAAGACTGCCTCCACTTTTATCTTCACCTTGCTTAGCAAGTGAGTCATATTTGTCAGAAGTGAGTCTTTTTGGCCAGAAGTACCCCTCTCTTCTTATAAATGCACTGGGGGAGAGTTCAAAACAGGGGATTATTCAGGCAGGAAAACACATTCAGTGTCATTATAACTGTTTTATTCACAACTAAAGGGCAAAAAACGTACACTCTCAGGAATAAGGGTTCCAAAACAGTTCTTTCTAAAGGGCTGAGGTTCTACCCAGAGCCATTTGCTCCTGAAGAACCCTTTTTTGTAGAAAGGGTTTGTCAAGGGTTTTTTGTAAGAGACTTCCATCAAGAACCCTTTTTTTTGGAAGAAAGAGTTTTTAAAGGATTTTTGAAATCGTTGAACCCCTGAAATGGGTTCTAGATAAAACCACAGGAATATCAAAAAGTTGTCTGACAACCCTGTGAGTGTGTTCTAGATGAAACCCTTGGAATGTAAAAGGTTTTCAGGAGAACCCCCTGAGTGTGTTTTAAATAAAACCCTTGTAATAGGAAAAGGTTCTTTGTAGAATCCCCTACCTTTGGAACAGAAAAAGGTTCTCGGTAGAATCCTCTGGATGGGTTCTAGATAAATCCCTTGGAATATAAAAAGGTTCTCAGTAGAACCCCTAGATAAATTTGTTGGAATATGAAAAGGTTCTTTGTAGAATAGAATAGAATAGAATAATACTTTATTGATCCCCGAGGGGAAATTGCCTTTCAGTTACATCCCGTCCAAGAAACATAAAAAAGACAGTGATACATAACAGGGGGAGGACAGGAGCGGGAGAAACTGTGGGTCGCCACACGAGCGGCGCCCCGTTTACTTAGATGAGGAGAACAAGAGGGAGGAAAGAGGGAAAAAAAAGCAACTTCCAAACTGGGCTCCTGTAGGGGGGGCACAGTGTGGGATTAGGAAAAAACACCTCGGCACATAAGCAACATAATAAGACATTACAACAAAACTCGAAGACTTGCACATGTGGGAGGGGGGGAGGGTGTTGGGGAGGGGAGGTGTCCCAGCATAGACACTGGGGGGATGCGTGCGCATTTGGGCGCCTCGCAACAACCCTCCATGTTATACTGCGACAAGGGGAGAGAGGGGGGGTGGGAGCCACAAAGGGGTTGAGTTGAATGGGGGTGTACGTGTTAGAAACCTCTGGATGCATTCTTGTTAGCAACCTTAGAGGGTGGAAAGGTTCTAGATAGAATCACCAAAGAGGCTTCTGAGTGGAACCTTGACACCATAGGAGGGTTCTCTGTTGCAGGGGGTTTTCCTTTCATAGATGATTTTAGGTATAATCCTTTATGTTGGGTTCTAGGTAGAACTTTCTAATTGGGTTGCAATTGGAACCTTTATAAACGGTTCTACTAGGAACCAAAAATTGTTCTCCAGTGGGGACAAGCTGAGGAACCCCTTCTGGTTCTAGTTAGCACCTCTGTTTCTAACAGTGTATTGCCCCGCTGCCAGGTATTGATTTATGTATCAGCTTCACCCAAAACTTGCGGCAATAATCGAATGTGACCAGTATCAAGCGGTGAGGCAGGAAACTAACCCGGGGACCCTCTCCCTCTCTGTCTATCCTGAAACAGCTGTTTGAGCTCTAATTAAAGGGAAGTAGCAGGTGTCACCTGAGCCCCAACTGCAGGGGCACACCTGGTTGCATTAATTTGATCCAAAGTGGTTTTGACGGACTGCGTGCACTCTGGCGTCCCACATTAAGCCACTGGAGCTGAGCACCTGCTTGGAGCGAGCAGGCAAGAGCGCTCCACTAATACCGCTCCGTGGAGGCACGCCAAGCTGGCGAGCCCGTGTCTTCTCATTGACCCAGGGGACGGCTCCGTCATCCGTGCCTCTGACTTACCAGCAACATCTGTAAGCGAGCAGCCCTGCGACGCTGACCTGTAGTCGCACTGAGCCGAGGGCCGGGTGTGCCTAAGATAATTGTCTGTGGAAACCTCCCAGAGGCTGTAAAGGCAGCTTGTTTCAGACCTCCTGATGATTTCACAGGACATTTAACTTTACACCTCTCATTTGTTACCTCCTCGGGGTATTTCCAAATATCCATTACCAGGTTTCCAGGGAATGTAGCAACCCTTAACCTCCACTAGTTTTTATGTATGCATAAATTGCCTTGGGGATAAATGTGACACAGCATTCAGTGGCACTGACATGATGTGTGTTTGTGTGCAGACTTAAGCAAACAGATGACCTTCAAAGCTGAGCAGCGACAAAAAAGCCCAAATTGTGGAATTACAGATGCAATATCATGTCATCTCACTGACACTTCAAACATGAAATTTACATGAGCCAAAAATTAAGCTCCGGCAGTGTGAATGGGTCCTGCCTCGGGTCGTGCTGCACTTTCTGTTGCAACAGTTTCTTTGTGCCACGACAATACATTAATTTCATGAGTCAACAGGCTACGACTGGCAGTTTGTGTCGAGCTAAACAGTGTTTAATTGGATTCCAATCCATGGCAACACCACCGGAGGCTTGTTTCCATCTTTTATTTCAGCAGCACCTGGAGCGTAATGGCGGTGATTACATCCCTCCTGTGGTGTCCCGGCGGTTCAGCCCTCGCAGGCCGCTGGGAATACACTGCTGACAGTCACGGTCCATGCTGCCCTGCTGCCCTGTTTGGCTGCTGGCAAACCCTGAGCTGCTGCTGCTGCTGCTGCTGCTCGAGGTTTTTGTTACAGCACTGCTGAGACAAGCAGGTTCAAAGGGAATCATGATAATACAAACCAAATTAATTGTTTTCTGCACAGGCTCAGGCACAGTCAAGATTCCAAACAACATATCCAAAAAGACTTTTATTTGTACAGGCATACAATTTACAAAGGTTTACTTCAAAGTAAATTAAATTCGCTTTGAGAGAACCTTGATGAAACACAATCAATTCACTTTTGATCGAAAACAAAGCAAGCAGCATTCATGGTTATAGTGAATATAACAGTGGATTGAATAGTAACATTCAGTGCATTTATACGCCCATTTTGGCAGTTAACTGGAAATTTCTTGGAACCAGTAATGGTGTTTCCTATGAATTTTTATAGTGAGATGTCACATATACGCTTCGTGCAGTGGTTCCCAATCTTTTTTTCCTTGGAGCCACCTTACTTAGAAAAGCTCAGCCCACCCAGCCTGCACATGAACACACACACACCAAAAGAATAAGTGATTAATTGACTTCATTGTCAAAAATTAATATCAAATATAATTGTTTCCATTCTTTAAACCTTTACCTTTGGTAAATACCTTTTGGTAAATGCCTAACAGAGTGGGCTTATACACACTGGTGCTTACCAAAAGAATAATAATGATTCATTTTCACAAAAATTGACAAAAATGTCTTTTTTACAGTGTTGTATACGGACTTTTACTGTGATTTTAGTTAACATATGCAGATCTAATTTTGACAGTCTCAGAGCAGACAAAACCTTGGGGACATCATGTGACTTTTGGGGCCCTGCTGAGGGGGGCTCGGACCCCAGGTTTGGAGCCACTTGCCTAGTGGATGAAATACAACTTGGCTATATTGTTGTTGCATGTTGGGCAATTTGTGTAATCAGCATAATTAGCTCGCTATCAGGTAAAAATAAAGAAGAAAATCCTAAATTTTATTGTAATGTTAATGAACTGCATAGTGCATATAAAGTAAGAGAAGACATTTCTATCCTTATTGTTATGCCCTTGTTTTAAATTCAAAGTGTATTAAGACACAAGAAAAAGTCCAGAACCAGAAACCAGAACCAGAAACATACATCAACATACAAGTTAACCAGAAGCAAAGTCATTGCCACTTTCCAGTTTTTAGTGGTTAATGAGCTCATCATGCTTATTAGTCAAATTGCCCAACATGCAGTTCTTAGTAACCAATCTCAATCTCATCTGCTGAGCCCACAGATGACATTTTAATCATAAAAGTTCATGGGAAGCTACGTTGCTGGGTTTCATTTAGGCCAACTTCCAAATAAAATTAAGAAAAAAGACAATATACTGAGAATAATTACCACTTACCATAATTACCACTTTTGCTCCTGTGTGCAGTTTTTAATGCCAGCAACAGAACTTGATCAACACAAGAACACTCTTTGGGTCTAATTAAGCTTTTTATCTTTTGTTAGAAACTGCCTCATCTCCACAGGACTACCAAAATCCTTTGGTCAGCCTCAGCAGAAGCTGGTTCTCAAAGGTCTTTGAGTTAAGGTGTGCCCTTTTGGGTCTAAAACTCAGTCCTGCAGTGCTAAAAAAAAAAAAAAAAAAACTCTCAAAGTCAGCAAACAGAATCTCTTCTCCGCCTTTTCTCTGCATTCAAGTCACTTGTGCTTTTCGTCCTCTTGTGACTTCATGTGTGATATTCCCTGATGCATACACTCAGGATTGTCTTTTCTATGTTTAATTTTTCCATCCATTCAGGTCGAAATCAGTCTCGATGCTGGAAAGGTGGAAGCAGTGACGCAAACTAAAAATAATCAGTAATTTCCTCCAATGCATTAAATTGAACGTAACGAGCCTGTTTTGAAAATGTAAGATGAAGAAAGTATTAATAGCTGTTTGTGGTGAAATGTAGGGAGTAAAAGCAAAAAGTTGCCAGAAAAATGTGCAAAGGCAAAAGCGCACTGTTTTGTTTTTCTTGACAGAGCAACAAATTAGACAAAATGTGCTAATTAGTGAATTCATAAGATTTTGTTACCTTAGGGCAGAGCCAGCTTAGCCATCTCTCCCTCCTTCCAGTATTTATGCTAAGCTAAACAAGTAGTATCAATCGTCTCATTTATCTCTGGCTGAAAGCAAATAAGTGTATTTCGCAAAATGTCTATTTCTTTATATTATAAAACAAATAAATACAGAAAAATACAGATTTTCTCAGTTGATCAGAGTGGAATGAAGCATGTAGAAAACCTTTTTAATTTCTCCGCTCACCAAAATCCTTCATTAAAGTTTTAAAAGGTCAAGACTTCATTCTCTCGTAAAAATCCCAAATTTTAAGAAAACGAATGAACGAATAACACACACAACATTTTAAAATGAAGTCTTTCAATATCTTCAGGGTGACACCAGCTAACAAGACCCTGGGAGGAACAGACAGAGCGTACGCCCTCCCCTTCCACGTAAACCGGGGAAAGGTCGCTGACCCCTGCCGATGGAGATCTGGGAGGACGGCCTGCACATGAAGTCAGCACTGACAGCAGAGGGAGGAATAACATCACTGGGCCTCTGACCTTCAGTGTAGCCCCACACCGTCTTACAACCACAGAGTCAGACACATCTGAATAATACATCGGCCTCTCCTGCTGGGACCACCCCCACCGCTCACACGAGCAGCGGTACACAAACACAGCATTCACATCGTGGTGTGAAGTGTGCGTCCCACAGCATCCCATACAATAATGAACACAGTGTGTTTGACCAGCTGAGGCCAGGTCCCTGTTTCTTGCAACCTGTTCAGACAGGGATTTATGTTATCACCAGCTTTTTGTAGCTGCAATGCGGGTTGGCATGGATGTTTTTTGGCCCCAAATTTTATTGTAATTGATTGCTATTAATCTTTTTTTTTTTTTTTTTTTTTTTTGATGTTACACACAGTTAGTTTCCTGTGCAGTTTCCTGTTAAAGGGATAGTTCAGACTTTTTGAAGGCTTACCAACAGTAGATGGGGGTTTTTTAAGCCTTTTCTCACTTCACACTGTTCCTGCTGTTGTGTCACATGCCGATGTTGCAACTGAACAACACACCTATTAAATGACTGGCTGTATGCTCATCACTACACGCTCTATTATTAAGGGATCTGATTGGCTGTTTATGAGCCAAGGCATTTTTGATTTGAGCTTTCATGATGATTTGCATTTAATGAGTTTAACTGAAACTACTGAACATTTAATTGAACGTTCTTCTTATTGGTATTGATGAAGTGTCTACTGCTGACATGTATCGCTATTGTTTTACTGCCCAGGTATAAGTTTCAGTGTACACTCAGGAATATTTTCTCCTCTTTATCTTGTCGTCAGACAGCCTTTTCTTTTCTGATGTAAAACCCCCATTATATAAGCCAAATATCACTCTCTCTAAAGCCAACAGAATCCTTTGACAAAAACAGTAAGTTTACCATGCAGAACAGATGAGTTGCTGGTCTACCTGTTTTAAGGGATTAGCTTGAATTCACTGTAGCCACAAAACAACACAAACACACTAACCGATCGAGGCAGAGGTAGGCTAGCAACTCCCATGTGCTGTGAGGTAAAATGACTGTCTTTGCCACTGGAGTTTGGTTGGTTTGGAGAGAGCAATATTTGGCTTATATAACAGCAGTTTCCTGTTTGAAAAGGCTGTCTGATGGCAAGGTAAAGCTGGGAAACTATTCTAAATGTAATGTGAACTAAAACTGATATTGAATTTTTTAAGATGGCTAAATTACATTTGCTGCTGACCCTGCTGCTAGCAGCTTCCTACACTTTTGCTCCTGCTGTTTCTCCAAACTGGAGCCGAATGCCAACAGCCATCTGTAGGTAACACACTGACTAAGTACCTCATACACTCTCACTTCGAAAAAATCTCAGCTATCCTTTTGACCTCTCAGCTTTTCTCTGAAAGTTTTGTCTGCTCTCCATTCTCCTTTATTCTTTTACATCAAGTTTGCGATTAATTTATTTTCTGTCCGTCTCTTTATTACAATAGCGAGAGCATGAGCTCAAAAGAGAGAAAAACAACACACTTGCAATTTTGGCCCCCACAGTAATTTCTCACCTCCATGCGAGTAAGTGAACAATAGATCGAGCCACGAGAATTCTGCTGTTTACACAGTGAGAATGAACAGAAATGCATGAAACATTTTAAAATCCCCTGTGATTCCTGGAAAGGCAGGCTGTCTTTCTCTTGTTTCCATCTGCTTTACATACAGGAACAGCTCCACGGTTTGCGCTGAGATTATTTGAATTTCATAGAGTGTTTGACATTTGATAATAGTGTGGTGTGTTTATAGATTCTAGACTTCCCTGCCGAAGGTTTCCTATCATGTTTGTTCAGGCTTCAACCCCCCACGAAAAAGCAATTGAATATGAAAAAACTCAACTATCTCTGTGTGACATCAAAAAGACAAACCCAATTATTGTTTTAGCTTCGCATGAGCAGATACATATCAATCAGCCTTCTAGGAATATGTATTTACATAAAATATTCTGAGTAGAAGGTGCGATGAAAAGAGGGGGAAAACAAATGTTTGTGTAACAATTGCACCATCATTTATTATAATGGAAGAATTGTTGTCTCAATGCCACATAATGACTGGGTGTTATTCACCTGTTGAGACAGATTTATTATTTATCCACCGTGTCTCTACATGTATGTAAATCAGTTTGTGCTGTCAAAGGAGGACTGTTTTATGTTAACTGACTGAGCTTTAATACAGCTGGTTAATAATCTATAAAAAGAAGGAGCTCAAATGAGAGAGCAGCACATTTTCATGCAGCTACAAGGCTGAGGGGTTGTGGACAGATGGGACAGTGTAGGAGCAGAGTGTAGGAGGGTGTATGCGCAGTAGGATACTGGCAACATTTGACAAACAGGTGTGTGTACAGTGTACAGTGTGTGTCTATGTGAGGGAGGTGGGTGTCCCATACAGTCTAATCACTTAAATTAATGTCATTCATTTCAAATTGTCTCTGTGTCTGATACAGATTAGGGTGGTGGATCTCAAATAGGGGTCTGTGGCCGAGGTAAAAAGTTTTCAGATTCATTCATTCAAATGATCATGATATCCTAAAAAAAAAAAATTTAATCCCTTTCAATCACCACTTTGACCCACAAAAGTGTGCAGTGGTGTCTGTATCTGCAGAGACCCTGCCATTTGCCTGTTTTCCTTACTATTTCTCATTGTTTTGTTGTGCTTGGGACATTCCATCAACCGAAAATGTTGGTATTTGATGCCCTGATGCATTTACAAACAGCACTGACAAATCCTGCTGACTACCTTCAAGGTACCGGGCTCTAAAGCATTCAAACACATGGTAGTATAGATAGAAAAATATTCTGAGATCTCAGAAACTTAGAAAAAGCAGAAAAATATTTTGAAATCTTATGGAACCTTGAAAGACAGAAAACCTTGTAGAAACTTGTTCATAATTTTTTAATATAGTTATCAAGGGTCTATGCTATTTTAAAATTAAATATCAAAATAAAATATTAAAGAATTTTCCTCCTACACACCTGTCTACAAGAAACTGAAATTGTGCATGAGCTTTAAGCAATTATTTTATTTAAACAAACTGTTTCCTTTCCACAAACAATTTTATAGCCTGTCTTGCTCAAGTCCAAGGCTAAGCCTATTATAGTTCTTTTTGTGTGTGTGTTTTTTTTTTTTATTAGATATTAGTATATATATATATTAACACACACAACACACACACACACACAGTATATATAATATGTGTGTATATATATATATCTATATATATATGTATATATATATTCAGGATCAGTATTTTATTTCATATGTGCATGAAACACACTCTCTTGATGTGTGTGTTTGTATGTTATCTGTATTCTGTGTTGATATGGTGCAAATAAATTTCATCCATGTCATTCTAATACATTTCTCTTGTATTGTTCCTTCACACAGCCAAGAGGAGGTGGTTTTGCTGTTGTTGTTGTTTTTAAAAAGGAAAATTATTCCAAGGGACAAACATGAGGGGATCTCCGGTATATTTCTTCCTTGGCTGAGCAAAAAAAAAAAAAAGAGAACCCCTGGATTAGGGGATGTGCAGATGTTACCACCCTCTACAGGAGTACAGAGTGAATGCAAATCAACGCTGTCGTTGTGAAAATAAATTAAACATAAAACGTCCACGTATTTAAAATTGCGTACATTGTAATAACGGCGAGCTCACGTGTTTTTCCACATTTTCAGGGGGCTTTTTTCCCCTCCGTTTTGGCCGCCTTGTAACGCGGAACCAATATCCGCTGTCCGAGTTTCCTGCCGGTATGTTTTTGTTGTTGCGCAGGTGGTGAAGTTGTGCTGGGAGTTTCTTGCTGCTTCGGTACTGGTTTCTGTCTCCTTTCTCAGAGATAATATTGGGTTAACGGTGTAAATGTCTCTTTAAAAAGTTAATATAACGTATTCAGTTCAGTTTTATCAGGCGTGTTTGAAAATGTGTCCGTTTCCTGGGATTCGTTTCTGTGAGTAAACATTAGCTTCTCTTACTGTTACAGTTGTTAGCAGCAGAATGTTCCTTTCTAAGCGCCCCTCGTGACATCGCATATTAAATCTGTGGTCATCGTCATCTTGCGTTCATACACTGAATCATATCGCGTACTGACGCCCCATTTCGCGTTTTTCTATTTAAAGATCAAGAATCAATTTTAATAGGATATATCTACCAGCAATTTCATGTTTTCATATGTAGCTTGCACTTACATGGTTAAGTCTACCTTCTAATTTAAGTTATTATGATCCAGCCTCACAGAATCTAAGGTGAAATACGGTTTTTCCAGGACATCTTTTCATGTTTTGGGTTAAATAGATAATAGCCATAGAGATGTCTACCTTGTGGTGTCCAGAGCTCCCAAAAAAATTGAGCTTTGAAGAACTCAACAGCAACAGCTGAAATCATGACAGGGTTAATTAAAGATAATCCACAGACCTTGTTGTGAGCAGCTTCATGTAGGAACTATTTTCTTTTTACCAAACTACACCGGCCAAACGCATTGTCACATAGAAGGAAGCATACATCATTTATTATTATTATTATTTATTATTTGTTAATTTATTTGAAGCTTTGAGCACCACAGGCTGGGCGCCGTGTGGTTCCATTATATTCAAGATGAGGCAGACATCTCTGTGGCTAATATCTCAAAAACTCAGCAACTCACATAAAGATGGATAAACAGCACTACAGGTAGCATCCTCATATTTTCACATGTAACTTGCATTTAGGAGTTAATATATACCTTTTAATTAGAGTTATTTTGATCCAGCCTTGCAGAATTAAAGCTGAAACCAGGTACTTGAGTGCATCTCTTGGTGACTTCGGTGAGACTGTGGAGTAAACGAGCACAGAATGGACACACAGTAGTATTGTCTCAATACTGCAATGTCTAACCTCAGTAAAACACCTTGTAAACACCAGTATTCAATAACATTTTTGAAACCATGGGGAAAATTTATACAAAATAAATACTTAAATTTTTAGATTTTTATGAAAAGATAAATATAACAAGGCTTTGACATGACAACGAGAAATCCAACCTCTTTAGGAACATTGTTTTCCATTCACATCATGGCTTTTAAAATCTAGCTAACTACATTATCTAATTAACTAATTATATAAATTAAGTAATTACAACAATTTCCAAGCTCTAAGTTAATTTGGCTCTGACTATATACAATAGAGGCAGGCTACATGAGCACTGCAGCAGTGTGTGTGTGTGTGTGTGTGTGTGTGTGTGTGTGGGTCAACTCGTCAGACAGAAGAGAGAGCGAGAAAGTGCAGCTGGTACCGTTGTTGATATGTGTTGATAAATTGATAAATCTTTAACAACATTAATTATCTAAAAATGGCACAAGAATCCAGTTTCTGAAGATTTTAAGAAAAATATCATTATCTTCCCCCCTGTACTGAAACTGAAAACAGATGAGGTCCACTGTCAGTGAAGGTTCACTCTGTCCATCTTCGCTAATGACTTCCATAATAAAATTTGACAACAACCTTAACAACCTTAATTCCCCAGACATCCTAAATAACTGGCCTTCCTGCATATTTTGTTATTTTGCAAAATATGCATAAAGTCAAAGGTTGCACAAATGTTTCTGCTGATGAGACTGTGCAGAATCTCAGACTGTTATGACGAGTACTGTTGGAATGCACTGCAGGGTCAGAACTGCCCCGGTGATGACCTCAGGCGTGTGGTGTATAAATGCAGCCATTCAGTTTAGTTCTGTTCAGTCTGCCTCATAGTTCACAAGGCTGAGTTTCTGTAGTCAAACGAATCAGGTGCTCAGAGTTGGCTGCCTCGTACTTTGGCATCGTCTCCAGCTACACAGAGCATCCAAACATGGCTGGAGTCACATGGAGGCAGAGTTGGCGGTTTCATGAACCACGTGACAGAGTGTTGTCGTCACTGTGCATGTGCTACACTCACAGTTTTTGGCTCATGATGTCTCACCTGCGTTTTGTGGTTGCCAGTTTGGAAATTAGGTGCTTACATCTGTTTCATTGCAGCAAAGAGGCTGTCAGCGACGGGAAAAGCAACTGTCCTGTTGTACTGTATGTGTGTGACGATGGTGGGGGTTTTAGCAAATTGTGACATCAGTGGAGCGATGACCAGCTGAGCGACAGGACAAGATTAAATGACAACCTTTGCCTCTGAAAATCACTGTGAATTGTTGAAGTCATTAATCTTCAAGCGATGCACATGTAAATTTAACTTCAGATTAGAAGTGCCTCATTAAGGATTCAGTCTGAGCAAGTGCTGACCTAACTCACCTTCATCGTCTGTCCCACAGCATAAATAAAGCCCTTGTCATCAATGGCCACGCTGTGGTCAAAGATCTCCGCTGTCCTGCCTCTCAATGAGGAACAATTTCCACTGCAGTTCAGTGACAAAGTGGAGTCAAGTGTGGTGGAAATGCTGAAACGCTGCAGGCAGCAGCTCTACAGTGACACTGCGAGCACCAGCCGAATGCTTCATGCTCAGATTATTTTGGATTTTGCGTGGGAGAAACTCAACACGGGAACCTGGCGCCACGTAGACAAAGAATGGAGACGTGTTTATTCTTACGGCTGCCTGTTCAAAGTGGCCGCTCTGTGTCGTGAAGATCCGTCAGCAGACGAAGTCCTGCAGGCTGTGAGGACTTGTGACATGGGTTTACTCATGGGTGCAGCCATCATGGATAATATACTTCAGGTTATTGTTCGGATTCTGCAGAGTGAAGTCAGGAAATCCACTAAAGAGGAAGATGAAAGGGAACATGCTGAGGTCAAGGTCAGTGGTTTCTTTATTTTCAAATTTTTCTCCATGAGTTTGTAACTTTAGTTAATCATAAGTAGCACTGTGACTAATGATTATTTCATTATCGATTGATCTGTTAGTTATTTTCTCAATTAACTAATTAGTTGTTTGGTCTATAGGAAATGGTGATAAATGCTGATCAGTGTTTCCCAAAGTCCAAGATTTAATAAGCTGGAATCAGAGAATTTTGACTTTTTAAATGAAATAAATTGCTCAAACTGATTAATCGATTATCAAAATAGTTGGTGATTGATTTAATAATTCCTCAGTAATCGATTAGTCACTGCAGCTTTAATCAAAAGTCAGTGATTTTCCAAGACTTGTTAAAAAATGTGAACCATTGCACCCAGGTCAGGTTATCCTCACAACGGCTCCTCTCAGTCCCTCATTCATGCCTCAAAATCAAAGATGACTGTGCTTTTTCTGTTGCTGCTCTCAGTCTCTTGAATAGTCTCCCGTCCCAAATTAAGTCCTGTCCCACCATTGTGAACTTTAAATCAAATTTAAAGATCCACCTTTTCTCTCTTGCTTTTAGTCCAGTCTGAGGCTGCCCTATGGTTTTTGTCAGTTTCCTCTTAAATAATTATTTCTAACGTCCTCTCTCTGCCTTTTAATCTATGGTTGGTTTTATTCAATTTCTCCTAAGCAAATTCTAACCCATCTGCCTCAACCGGAAAGCACTTTATATGTGCAATATACATAAAAGTGACTTGACTAGAATTACTGAAGCTTAAAACTAATACCTAAAGCAAATTTATTATCAAAGTTACAAATATAAAAGGAAGGAAATCATCAGTCATTATCATAAAATAAGGCGTGTACTGCTGGTTTAATTTAGGCGGCCACTAAGAGCATCTTTGCCTAACATCAGCGCTATGCTCAATTATCCCTGGAGAACTAGTTTTAGAGGAGTGTTTTATTGTGGTGCAGCCAAGAAAGTCTTCTTTTTAGATTCTCATTGACTCAAAGTTGGCGACAAAGAGTGACCGATGGGGACGTTTCAGAATGAGCCTTTCAGAAGTTTTAGAGAAATATGCTGTGGTTGGCCTCCATCAGATACTGCTGAAGATAAAGTGCAACTTTGTTTAGATGACATCCAAACCGAGAAGGAGAGTTTTAGCATAAAATTAGCAGAATTATTCCAAATTACATGTTTTTCTTTTTGCCTTTAAAACCCTCAACCTAACCCAACTACAAAAAAGCTTCTAATATAGTGAAACACCACAACTGTCCATGTCTAATTGCTGCTAACGACTCTTTTCATTGCCTTTTAATCTGCTAATTCTTTTCTCAGTTAATAATTGGTCAGTTAAATCTCAAAATGGTGAGAAATCACAATTTCCTAAAGCCCATGGTGACATCTTTGAATTTCTTTTTTTGTCCTAACAGTCAAAAACCTAACACTAATAAATATATTTTCACACAGGACAAAGAAAATCAGCACACCCTTGTGTTTGAGAGGCTGTATTTTTTATTATATAATTGTCAAAATGTTTGCTGATAATGTTTTCTGACTTTTTCTGGATTCATCGACTTAACATTTCAGCTCTGCTGTAGAGAAATGTGATCACAGACGTGCTGTTTTTCTTGTTATTTTCACCTTAAGTCTCTCAGGTTTTGAACCGATTTAAAGACTTGACAAGCTCTTGATGTTTTGGCTTCATTAACAGAGAATAAAGATCGAGAGCCCACATGTTCCTGTGATCAAAGAAGAGTTGGCAGTTCCCAGGATGAAGTGTCCTTCACTGGAGAGCTTCAACACAAACTGCCTGCTCCCCCTCAAACCAGTGATTTTAGAGGGGATCATTGACCACTGGCCTGCCCTCAACCACCACCCCTGGAGGTTTGTTTTCTACTCTGTGTTCTCGCTCAATTAAAGAGAGCTATTTGCATAGTATGGCTTGGTATCATCCATCAGTAATTTTGCATATTTTTGTCCAGATAACATCACCATGTTGGTTGTTTTCCCTGTTGTGAACCCATTTATCTTTATCAGCTTGTTAAACTGATTCAGTCAAACTCTCTCCCAAAGGACTGCCAGAAAATTATAGATTTGTTTAAATCATAGTCACTTAAAGTAAACTTTCATTTAGAAAATCACTTCAGTCTTAAGCATTGGCTTCACGTATTGATATTAGCATGTACAGCAGTGGTCCTCCATCATGGTTAAACACTACAATCCTACTTATATTCAGTCCAGCCATGTAATCAGACAGATTTATGCCTGTCATGGCAGCTGAGTGCACTTATCTAACTCAGGGGACAGAAAACCGGCAGGCTGTAACTATACAATTTACATTAATTTAATGCAGCCCATATATATATATATAGAAATAAATAATAATAATATGTATATATATATGTGTATATATATATATATATATATTATATAATAAATAAATAATAAATGTTAATTTCACTAAGTATTTAGTCAAAAAATATTGTAAAATTTGATTTTGTCCATATTGTCCAGCCCTATTTGAGAACTGGGTATGTTATTTTGAAGAAAATGTGTGTATATTGAAATATAGATTGTATATTGTGGAATAGCCTGAAAATATTGAGATATTATTTCTAAGCCATATCGCCCAGCCCCAATATGTCTATAGACAGTAACAAGAGCAATTGTTTAAATTGAAAATCAAATGAATTGTGACCTAATTGATTTGTGGATTTGGAAAATCATGACACCCATAGTTGGAATCTGTACCGATTTGGTCATAAAATTCCTTCAAATATTCATATGAACTGACTTCAGCAGTACTGAATAGGTGTGTCTAAAGTCTTAAGTTGCACAAGATATGCCCGTTGCTGTAAAATACAGTGGATGAGCATCACTGATTGTCATGTTCATTAGAGCAAACAGATACGCTCAGTGCACTGTTGCAAGCATGTCGAGTGAATGCACCTTTTTAGTGCTTTTTAGTGTAAGTTTTCTGGCTTAATTGCCTTAAGATGTGGGTAAGTAGGAACAATATTACACAAGCTTAGGTTGGTTTACTTGTCACAACATCCCAGAATCCTGACTCTAATGTCTGACACCAGAGCCTGATATAACTGCCTCTCCATTTAAGAATATCCTTCACTGTCCTCCCTCTCACTGCTGACTCCTGACAGCTGACTATTCACTCTGACATCTGACATACGGCTCCTGGCATCTGACTCTTAGCTCTGATGGTGGAGGAGGAGGAGGACATCCACAAGTGCACACATGATGTATTTTTGTGCAGTGTTAGAATCCAGAATTACCTGACTTCTTTTCCTTTATGAATTATGCTGTAGTATTACTGCAATGTTTAATTCATTTATTTTCTCTCCACCCTACGAAGCATAGAATACATAAGGTCTGTCGCTGGTTGTCGGACTGTCCCTGTGGAGGTAGGATCCAGGTACACTGACGAGGAATGGTCACAACAACTGCTTACAGTCAATGGATTTATCGATCGATACATTTTGAATAAAGTAAGCGTATCCTCATCCAGTCTCTTACATTGTTAACATGAACACAGACAGATGAAACACCTCCATGTGATTTCTAACACGGTATTTTGATTCTTAATTTGCTCTGTGGATCAAAATCACTTAGGATGGAGTGAAAGCTGTGGGGTACCTTGCTCAACACCAGCTTTTTGATCAGGTATGGTCCCGTATTTACTTTGGAAATGACTACATGATCATGGTAAAAAAAAAAAAAATCTATATTTTGTTAATCAGCAATATTTTTTTGGCACTTTGAAGAGGAGAATTCTCCTTTTTTCCAGCTTTTTCCTCACACTACATTGCTTTGAAAGTATCAGCTTTTTAGTCTTAATTTTACTGTAAAGTCGATACACTGTCTGGACTGAACTTTGCTAAAAGGGCGCCTTGTCAAGATAAAGGCTGGGTATTTTGGGCTGTTTGATAAATCAGAAGAAGCCCAAATGAGGAGTCATCACTCCATTTTTCACATCACATCTTCATCAGCTGTTTATTTATATGTATCTAGGAAGTGACCCAGACTTCTTAAATTCGGTTCCTGAGAAATAGCCTTTGTCTCGTCTCAGCCCGAGACTAATTTGAGCCCAACTGAAGATCTTAAAATGTTCTTTTTTGTGTCTCACTGAACTGATCTTAAATTTATCTTACATAATCAGCCCTTGAGATAACAGTGAGATCTATAACAGAACTTGGTTGTCTTAAATGAGATGTCAAACTTGTCTCGGGTCAAATTAAAGTCTTGTAGCTCCATACGGTCATTGTGTTGGTGGTTTAGCACCTTTTTTCTCCTGAGGGGGTGTTTAGTAGAAACAGATGAGACTTCAGTGAGCTCAAAATAAGAATCTCATTTATTCTCAGGAGACAAAGCAAAGACGACTGTGAGAAACAAAATTTTCTTCTGCAATGTTGTACATATCTAGTGGTAGATACAATGAACTGAATCATTTGAAAGTTAAATGTTACAGATTTCTCTTTACTCCTTATTACTATTTGAATGACAATGTCTATTTTAGCACCAGAGCACCGTCGGTACTGGGTATCATCAGATATCCTAAATCAAGGAATCAGAATCAGCACTGGCAGAAAGAGGAGAGAGAAAGGAGGTAAAAAGTCATGAGGGTATTTATCATTGTATTCTACTTATTGCAATGACAGAAGAAGTTCTGAGGAGAAATGCATTACAAATAGAACAGAATTCAGCATAAATATCTGTAAGATTGAATGGCACTAAAAACATCCCATGAAAGAACAAAGGTCAAAAACAGAATATGCTGCCATACTAGCTAGGCTCTGTGAGGCTAATTAGAGCTAATTATTAATGTCAGTATGCTAACATTCTCACATATGTGTCATAAACATACTCATGTTTTGCAGATATGATGTTCGCCATCTTAAAGCGTTAGTATGCTACCATTAGCAAATTAGCATGGCTAACAGGCTACATCCACACTAGGGGGTGCCTGATTTCAATATTAAATCAAAAATCAATCGAAATGATCTTTCAATTTAAAGAATCAGAATTCCTGATTCCTGATTAAGTCTTACTTCAAACGCTTTGAGGCTGGCTGTTGCTTGATTGCCTCAGTTTTAATACCTTTTTTTAAAATTACTTTTAGTTCTTACTATTAATGCTCTTTTAAAAGTTTATGTCTCTGGATGATGTCTAGTTTGTAGCTGATATTCATCTGCCTTTTAATCTGTGCCTCGATTAGGTACGACCGGGGCTTTTGCGGGTATTTGGTCATAAACCAGTATTGGATAAATTAAAATTTTGATGATGAAAAGTCACAGGTTTCATCAAAGTTATTGCAATTCATCCTGAGGGAAACACCAAGTCTGTACAAACTTTTATGACAATCCATCCAAGAGTTGTTGAAAGATGTAACTAAAAAACAAATACAGGGCAAAAAGAAAAAAAAATATATTTTGTTACTTGCTGGGAAAGTCTGCAAATGTTCTGGTAGGAAACAACGAGATATTATTTAGGCAGTGGAATGAGTCGTAAAAGCCCTCTTGGTGTTATTTTGTTTTATTTATGTTGCCTAGATACCAGAGCTGAAGGAAGACATTCGCCTCCCTGATTATTGCTGCCTTGGCGAAGGAGACGAAGATGATATTACTGTGAACGCGTGGTTTGGGCCCGGAGGTACAGTGTCTCCTCTTCACCAGGACCCTCAGCAGAACTTCCTGGCTCAGGTGACGACAACAATGCTGCTTTATGAATCCAGTTAGTGTCAAAGATCTGTCACGGGATCGCAGTTTGTTTATCACATGGGATTTCTGCCCCGTATATACATTAGGTGGTGGGAAGCAAATACATCCGCCTATATTCCCCGGAGGACACTGACAAGCTGTACCCTCATCAATCCCAGCTCCTTCACAATACCAGTCAGGTGGGATTGACAGGCCATAGAAATAGTACACGTTGAGCCTGCAAATATATGCACTATTTCCAATTTCTGCTCCTTCCATCCAGGTGGAGGTGGAGAACCCAGACACAGAGCGGTTCCCAGAGTTTGCCAAGGCTCCGTACCTTGAATGTGTGTTGAAGCCCGGAGAAGTGCTGTTCATCCCTGTCCGACACTGGCATTACGTCCGATCTTTAGAGCTCAGCTTCTCTGTCAGCTTCTGGTGGTCATAATGACTGCTCATCCATAATAAAAGAATATTTTTGTAGTGTAAAATTTGAGTTTATCTTGTTTTCTGCTGCTGTGGAAGGAAATCATTCTGGAGTTTTTAACTAATGAGTGGCTAATTCTCGTAAATCTTAGGACAGCTACTGATCACACAAACCTTTGATCCATGAACAATGAACACACACTGCTGAATGATTAGTTTAATTGTGCTGCTGATGATTGCAACAACATCTATTGTGTGGAAAGCTAGCAGCAAAAAAAAAAAAAGAAAAGAACAAACAAATGAGCAGTTAAAACTGTTTGTGCTCATTTCATCCTGCATATAATTTACGGAGCGTTGTTAGTCATCTAATTTGATAGGATATGTTTCTTTTTTCAAATTGGCTTATTTAATTGTGTTCTCAACCTTCTTCATACAAATATCCTCAGATGTGTGATTTCCATAATTCATGGAAATGAGGCAAGTCTTCAAATTTAATAACTGACTGAGCTACAGGTACAAAAATGTGGTAATAAACACGGGTGTCTGGTTAAACTGACAGTCTGAGGCAATCAAGCAGGTCACAGATGAAAATTAATAAATGAAATGAATTAATCCCCTGGGCACAGACAGACTTTCAAATTAAAACTGTCTCATTGGTTAAGTACCCTGACAGCACAACTCTTGTCGAGCACCAAAAACACAACACCTGACTACAAAGACAGGAGCGCTTCGTTTCAGATATCAGACCTCTGACAAGCCCCAGTCGTGTATCCCGTAGGTCCGTTTCCATCAAATCCCCTAATTAGAACCATGAAGTTGGAGAGGATGTGACAAAATGAAGTAGATCAGCGCTGATCTACACATTTGATCTGATTTTCAACCAGATTCGCAGTCAGCTAAAGTAGTGTTCTGGGAAATCAAGGCTGCACAAAGCAGAATACTTCTGAGGAGAAGGTGAAGAGTTGTGTGGGAATATTTTAGTAAACACAACAGCTCAAGAAAATTAAATTTGCTGCTTGTCCTGATTTTAAAGAGATGAGTGAAAATTCTGAGTATGAAAATGGCAAATTACAGTCTAGCTCATGACAAATTTACAAAAACAAACTCAAGCAATTTGCTGCAAATGTAAAACATTTGTAAAAAAAAAAAAAATCATGACTGAATTTGGAATTGCTGTTAAGTGCCTGTAAAGGTGATAAATACATGTTCATAAATGCATATTAAATGATGAATAGTTATACATGTACTCTGCTTACATGATAGTGCTGCAGATAAAATGTGTAAAGTTTTTAACCCCAGTTCCAAAAAAGTTGGGACATTTGTGCAAAATGTAAATAAAACATAACACAATGTTTTGCAAATCCTTTCAACCTATATTCAGTTCAATACAGTATAAACATGAGATATTTAATGTTCAAAGGCATCAAAGGTCACAGACATTTCAGACACAGAGATTTCTCCAGATTCTTGAATCTTTTTATGATATGGATTGTATAAATGGTGAAATCCCTACATTTCTTGCAGTTTTGTGTTTAGAAACATTCTTAAACTTTTGGACTGTTTGCTCAAGCTGTTTTTCCCAAAGTGGTGAACCTCATCCCATCCATGCCTGTGAAAGACCGCCATACCAAACCACGATACTGTCACCTGTTACCAATTAACCTGTCAAATGTTCCAAACAGGTGCTGTTCAAGCTTTCTACAACTCTCCCTTTTGTTTCCCTGACCTTTTTGAATCATATTTACAAAACCATTTAAGTTAATGCAGTTGAACATTAAATATCTTGTCTCTGTACTGTACTCAGTTCAAGTCAAAAATGATTTGCAAACCATTGCAACTTTTTTTGAATTGGGGTTATACATTGACAGACACTGTGGAATAACTAATAGCTGCTGTGTTAGACATGCCAGTGTTCAGGTAACAGACTCATCCAAGCCTAGTTACTTTCCTCACAAGGTTATCTCTCTAAACCGATAATATGAACCCTGCCAGAATTTAATTCTGTGAGTAAATGCTGTAGACCTCACTTAGCTCATCAGTGCTTTGTAGTTGTCAAGTAAGTGGCACAATTGACTTAAGATCACACAAAACTGCTTACTCTCATTATAATGTAATCAATACTCAATTACCAGTGAAGTAATGCGGGACCTCTGGGCCCATAGTGCTTTTTCTTCCACCTAGGCCCTCTCCCACTGCTCGTCTTTTGATTAATGGCCTCATGGATTTTCAAATAAATCTCGCAAATCAGGATTAAATCCAGGAGATTTATCTTGTTTTGTGGTACAATAAAGTGACCACTGGAGGTACATTGGCTGCCTCGTGGTTAGTAAATCCACTTTAATCTGAAGCACAGGTGATGTTAAAGAAAAAAAAGTTAAGATAATTTAGTAAACCTGCATCTTAAAACTTGGCCATTCTCTGATTCACAGGTTGACTTAAGTAAATATTCCTCTACATTACCATTATCAAGCCTGTTTCATCAGCTGGTTTCAATGATATTGACTGTTTTACATTTACACCATCTGAACTTCATGTTTATTACAAATACTAAATAACAATACATTTATTTGCTTGCTAATTTCAATTAAATCAATGAAAATGTGAAATGCATAAAACTTTATTCAAAAACACTGACAACATGCAAAATTTACAAAAAAAAGTTAAGAACAATGATTGTCAGGCATTAATTAGTTAATATTTTTATGCAACATTATTGCATTATTTCCTCTCATCTAATTTTATCAAATTTTCAATCATTCTGACAAACTATGAACAGCTTTTAAAGTATTAGATACATCAAATATTTGCACCAACATGACATTTTTCTTTAATAATAAACCTGAGCTGGAAGCAGATAAGTTTGAGATAATGTGAGTGGTTGTTAAAAAAAAAGACAGTGAGACCAACAGTGCAATGGCGCAGTAGGGAAATAATGTTAATTATTAATGATCACAACAGAAAGTGTGCAAAGTACAGTCTAGGCTGATTGATAATACTATTCAAAAGGCAGCTTGGTTTCAGTTGCGAACGTGAACGTAATCCAAATGTCTACGACCTGCAGTACATTACACTAAAAAGAGATTTTAAAATAACCCTTCATGAAATAAAAGACACAGCATTGTTTTTCTGATGGCCTCACTTCCTCTCAGCGGGTCTCTGACTGACAAAACACAGAGACGTATGCTTTCTAATATTCCGGCAAATCTACAGAGAAGTTCTGCATCCTCTCCACCACGAAGAAGCAGAGTGTTCCGGTGAAGCCCAGGACGACCATCAGCAGGAGCTGCCACATCAACAGGAGGTAACCGCTGTAGAAGAATGCCACTGCTGCAAAAACGGACTGACAAAGGATGACAAGTTTATTTTGTTGTTTCATGGATGAAGTTATAGGCATAGTATGCTACATTTTCCTAAAAAAAAAAATAATGCATAGATTCATATAAACATAATCCGTCTCAGTCTTCACTGATGACCCACTAGAAGTTTGTGGTGGTATCTGTGCCTGCAGAGACTCTTCCTTCTTTCCTTACTTCTTCATTATTTGCTGTGCTCGAGACGTTTTTACCAACCCAAAACATAAGTATCCTGGGCAGGCGACTGAGCAATCAACTATCTTTCTGGTGCGTTTACGAACAGCTTGGACATTCCAACCGATTCTTCCTTTGGAACAGTTCACCTCTGGACTGCAGGAAGCCGGAACATATTCTCAATCCACTTTTTTTTTTATCAAACTAGTAAATCCCAATGGTACCTTTACTGTCATGACCATTAACTAAAGCCCTCCCCTGAACACCGATTGTCCAATCATAGCTTAGCAACCATAACTAGGCACAGCATCTCTGTCGAGAGGAGGGTGTAATGGTGTGTTTAACACAGTGTATCTACTCTAACTTGAGCTGCAAATGTTAGCATGTCAGGCTAACAAGCTAAGAACTTACAATAGCTGGTAACTGTTATTTTGTGGGTTTAGGGGTTACTTGAAATAGTGCTACACTGACTGTTGAAAATACAAATAGCATAATTCTAATCATGGTGCTGCCTCTCCAAGTATGTTTTTCTATAGTTAGTGTTTAAACTATCCAAAGAATATATTAGAATGCTTAACATTTTAATTATATTTTTATATAAAATACTGCACTATAATAATATTGTACCTCTGCCTAGATGGCCATTGGCTAGAAAGTGCATAGGTATTTGTTCAAGTTTCAGAATTGAACTTCATTTATTATCTATTTTGTGCACTTAATTTGATTCATGCATAAGATAGAGAGACCTCAGCAAATGGCATCTGTTTATTAGACCCATGTCTCAACTACTGTTATGTTAATGTTGATATTTCTGATTGGTTGTCTATCTAGGTAGATGGTATTTCATCAAATTAATTAACGAGGGGGCGCCATCATGAAAACAAAAAATATAAATCTCTCCTCCTTCTGCTGCTGATTTTTTTCTCAAAGGAGAACACAGGACTAGAGACTTACAGAGCAGATATATATGCTGTGTTAAATTTCATTTCAGTTGAACTTATAGAAAATACCAGTTTCTAGAGTTTGTTTCTTCTTAGAAACCAATTTTGCAGCAAAGAAAAGGGAGAGATTAAGCGGCAAACGTGGGTCTTGTTCTTTTCCTTTTTAATGGGGCTTCAGGTGAATTTATTTCATACTTGACAAGACAACATTTTAACCCAGCTTTGCTCAGCCCTGCTAACAATGTCTGAGAATTGGCAACTCGGGATTACCTGGATGAATTTGAAGATGGCAAAAGCAGGCGTGCTTTGTTCAGCATAAACACAGCCTAATATGCTGTAGAGCTGCGTGTTGAAACAACTGTCCCCAAGTCCAAGCAAGAAGCTGCACAGCAGGGCGATGGATACACTGAGAGAGAAAACACACATCTTATTAAAACCAAACAGAATCGTGACTGGCGTGTTCACTCCTCCTTATTGTTAAAATTGTTGGAGAAAGGAGCTACCTTGGGTTTAGATATGGCTTCTCCTGGGTGGTGGTGGTAAAGACCACAGGGGCGTCGCCTGGGATGTTGAGGAAGATCAGATAAAAGGCGACAAAATGGACAACCATTCCCAGAAATACCACAGAGGTCCGTCTGAAGCGATTGTTCTTACACAGCAACCCAAACAAACCTCCACCTGACGAGAAAGAACATGTTCATGAATTCAATTACCTTTTTCCAGCACCTTACAGCTGTGGTAAATGACATATTTATAAACATATATAGTAGATTTGGCATCCTAAATAACATGGATTAACCAATATAAAATAATCACTGGACAAATAACTTCAATTTCTATAAAAGCCTTTTTTTTTTATTTTCCATTTTCAAGCTAATGCTCACTGAAACGGCAGCCTCCCGGCATCGTCTTCATTTTGTGCGAAAGGCAAAACCAAATCAGCTCTCTCTGACTCATTTTATTTCTTTATCTAAAAAAGCGAACTATTCAGTCAGAGAGGGATTTATTTCGAAAGTTATGCAATTACAATTTCAAGCAGTTTCAAGCACTTTATCCAAAATCCAACACTTTTCAAACTTTGAATACATTACATTAAAATTCAAGCGTTTTCAAGGATTTCCAGCATAGTAAGATACCCCGATGAACTTACCCACAATTTCTCCAATGCCTACCACGATCCCAGAGATCCCAATCAAGCCTTTGGCTGCTTCTCCAAAGTGTGTGGTTGCTCCAATGCACGTTCCGTACACCCCACTGTAGAAAGATAGCTCCAGGCCTGCAGAACGAGGAGATCACGCTGTAGCTGCGAGCATTCACTGGAGGCTAAGATACTTATTATATTAATGCGTTCTCCATTCGACTTACCACTGTATGCCATGCAGGGACTCAGGAGCAGTATAGTTTTATCCTTCACAAGTTGCAGGATGGTTTCTGAACAGGAGGACACACAATACACTGATTTGAATTGCTAATAAATACATATTACATTCCCAACACATATGCATCTGGATTGAGCTCAGATAAAAATGCAAAGGCCCCATTACCCCCTGACAACTGAAGTTCAATGCAGATAGATGGTAAAATATTCTGTCTCAATAAGCCAAAAAAATATGTTTAAATGCAGGTGAAAAAAACACCCGAGAGAGGCTGTTAGGGAAATTCAGATTCTAAAAGAAGAAATCCCACTTGGTTTGTTTATACCTGGATGCCCTTTCTTGACATAAATCAGCGTGCATTTTCGATAAACCCGAAACCTTTAAGGTAGATGTACACAAGTTTACATGCGCACAGGGTGCACGTAAGACAAAGAGCAATCTGATCATCCAAACAACTCCGGGCTGCACCGAAGGCAGGTGCAAGTGCAGCAGAGTTGCCTGTTGACAAACAGAGATACGATCTGAAATAAAAGTCTAGCACAGGCAGGTTTTTTTTGTGTACTCTGTTGTAATGCTAGAAGAGTTTTATCCAGATGAAAGCGATTTTCACTTCAAGAAAAGAAAAACAAAACTGCCTGTGACTGCCTGCTAGTTTCAGACTAAGAGCAGTGAAGTGTGGACAACTGGAGGTTACCTGCGCTGTGCCAAACAGCCGAGGAAGAAAAGGAAAATAAACATTTCTATGCCTTTTTTTTGTTATTTTTATATCAACTGTGAAAAATCTCTATCTCAGTTAGAACAAATTTACAGGTCCAATGCATAATAATTATGGAAATTTCTTGGCAGAATATGTCAGAAATGAAATATAATATTCATAAGTATGTTTTCATTAACTTAGAATGAGACCTTTATATCTACAGAGGTTGTAGGTCCATATTCGCATGCTATCTCTCTCTCTTTCTGCTTGAGTCTGCTTCAGACTTTTTTACCAGTTGACGACTGAGCGTCGTTATCTCCTCCAGGAGTGAACGACACTCAAGCCCACTAAATCCTAAACCACCCTTTAACGTTTTCACTTATCCAGTTACATGTGTACGTCGACATCCGCCAGATGAATCGGCAGATCTCTTTTTTCACAGACATTTCTGCTTCTCAGGTGATGAATCTTAAAGACTTTGGAGATGACTCACTTTTCTTCTAAAGTCACCATGAGGTGAAATGTTTCAACAGCTGTTGGGTGGATTGCTGTAAAATTTGGTAAATATATTTGTTTCCTCTCAAGATGCAGTGAAATAACAGGGAATCTCTGTATTTTTCATCTCAGGCCACCATCAGGTCAAATCTTCAGCTTGGCAAATCACTGGTTTATGACTAAACAATGATGACGTTCCCATCATCCTCACCTGTACTTTGTGTTTTGTGGCAATTGAGGAAGGTTAGCATTCAAACACACTAAGTCAGAATATCTGTAGACTGTCTTAAATCCAAACTGCATACTAATTCTACTTAATAATCATCCAGTTTCAGAGATATTTAGGTCTGATTGGGTTGGATTTTTCCAAAAGTTGAATCTGTTTCAACCTTTCTGCTGCACACCACTAGGTTTTTTTATCCTTTTTTCAGCCTCCCCAGCGGCCCCACCACCACAGCCTAAACGCACTGCCCCCATTCAAAATGAATGAGATGACATTTTCACTGCCTCATTCTGTCTTGAGGCGGAATCTGAGGCAGGTCTGCGGCCTTAGTACAGTTCATAATGGGAGAAGGAAGCGCTGAACGGCTCTGAAGACTGATCCGACGGGTAATCTTTAGTGAGGCGCAAAAAGACAGCAACATCCAAAAAGCCTTGCTTAATGTAAAGTTGTGCAACCTTGGGGAAAAAAGTAAGGCACTCCGTCTTTTGGTAAAATTACACTGTAAATATATTCTGAGAGCAAAGGCAAACAAACAGATCTGCAAATGCATCGACTCTAGGTCTTTATCAGCAGGACTCAGAATGTTGTTTTAGCAGTATTATGCATAGGCACAATCTATAGGGTGGGAATTAGGATTCATACCACCCTCAAGTTAAAGATGTTGGTGCAACAGACCCCCAGTCCTGATACAAAGCAGGAAAAAATGCAGTCTCCATTGATTTACAAATTCCGTTGGTGTTTGAAAGCACCACAAAGTCAGAGCATATTGCTATATTAGTCTCAATATTGAGTTCACATGATGAGCCTTAGTGTGTGTTTTCCTGCTCTTATGCGTTTCCAGCTGAGCGCCCCCCTTTAAGGAAGGCATGGGTAACCTGTGTACGTGACGCTGTCTAGCAGGTTTGTCTGAGAAAAGTCAGTGAGTCTCTCCCCGTGTGTGTGTGAGAGGTACCAGCACGGGTAGGGGTAGTTAAGTTCTTTAGTCAGCTGTAAAGTGTGTAGTTCAGCTCCGGTTGCACCATAATAATAACTGAAAGACTGTGTGTTGTGTTGCTGCCACATAAGGAAAAAAAAAAGTTATTTTTCCAGTGTTTACACAATAAACACTGAAAACCTGCTAGAAGGACTTGGCATGGATTAAAAGGAAAGCATTAGTCTTGTTAGTACATATAATTATGCATGTATATATGTTTACATAATGAATACAGTAAATGTGTGCTCATGCAGAGTGTAAATGAGCAAATCCCATGTTCATTTAAACAGAACAGGCGATGTACACTTTAGTGTGTTATTCCGGAAACATGATCAGACTTACTGAATTCTGACTTGGCATCCTGCACGGCAGTGTTTGCTCTGTGCTTATACCTAAACAACAGAAAAACAAATCAATTTCAACTTCTACAAAGCTAAAGTTAATCAATAGAAATAAACTGCGCACACAAACAATGATACAACTTCTTTCAAGGGGAGGAACAGGTGAAGTAATTTACAAATCAAAGAGACTTGAGCTGCATAAAGGATTCCTGAAAATCCCAACACACCGTGCAAAAAGTGTTTTTCACAGTAAATGATGGCTCCCTGTAGGATTCCTTGTTATTCTGTTTCGAATCATGTACACACTCAAACTCAGCCAATAAGCGAGGATCAAATAACTGCAATCTAGGAGATAGCAAAACAGTTTGTAAACACAATCTGTTGCCACAAGATAGAAACAGACTGAAAGAAGGTTTTGTCCAAAGTTAGCATGCTAACAAGATTTCCATATGATCTACTACTTTCACTCTCATCATTGTTTTTGTGAAAATGTCCTACAAGAATTCTTGTATCTGGGCTTTTTCAGGCCACGTAACTTTTCCACAGCTTTCTGTGATCTTTGACACCAGACGTACTTTTCTTTTCTTCTTTTTTTTCCCCCACCTTATGATTTGAGTCGAACTTTGTCCAGATTCAAGTTCTAAAAATTAAAATATGTCTGCAATAAAGTCGAGGGCCCGGCCTCGAGAGTTTGAGGTCTTTAACCGCTGTCACGGTCACAGAGAAAGTCTCCGTCCCAGCAGCCCCAAAACCTGCCTGATTGCACCCTACTTGTATAAAGTGAGATGATTAGGCCTGACTCTCAAAATTGCAGTGATCTGGAGAAAAATGGTCGGTGTCATTTCTTGTGAAGGACAAGACTGCGGTGCTACGTCACCTTGAGAACACTTGCAAAGGTGGGTTACTTGAAAGAATAATAATTTCTTGGGTGATTAGGTTATAGCTTAACACGGCCAACTGGATGAAAGATAAATTAACTACTTTTTTGGTCATGGTGTAGACTAAAATCTCACTTTTTATTCATCGCTTGAGTTTCATACCCTCTGTGTCCTTTTTCAGCAGTGGTTCAGACATTTTTTACAGACTAAAACACATAATTATCCAAAGGATATTCATTTACATCATCCGAGTGGAGAGCAGTGACTGCCCTTCCTCTTCAGAGAGCATCTCCTCTTCGTTGTTGCTCTTTCTCAGCACCAGGAAGCTGAGTGTACCCAGTACGGAGATGACCAACAGGGACAGAAAAACATTCTTCCTGCTGCCGTCTGAGAGAGGAAGATTAAAATAAACCGCTTAATTAATATACACACAAGATATATTAACAACATTAAGCTGCTGCATCTTCCTACAGCAACGAATCACTCACATAATCCTCTTGATATTTTGCTTTCATAATTATGCCAGACTTGGCTGGTGTAGTCATGACAGTACTTACTCAAGTTTAAGCCTACCTGATATCTCTGATTTTCCATTCCAGTCAAAGTAAATGTAAAGATTCCCAAACAACATGCTGCAAACAAGATAAAATAGGTCAGTAAAGAGAGTAAATGGCATTAACACCAATAAAAAAAGACACTACACACAACATTTCATGGCTGCTGGGTGAAAATCTTGTCTCTCCAGTGTTGGGAATTTTCAAGCAAGTCGAAGAAATATATTTTTCATTAAGCTATTTTCAATCTTTGCCTCATTAAACCCCCTTTTTAAAGTTTTTGTGGTGTAGTTGGTATTAAAGAAGAACTACAGGCTCTTTCAGCTTGGATTTCTAGTCGCTGCCTCTGGGAAGCCATTAGGCATGCTGAGTATTTCTGTCACCTAATCCTGTGTTTCGGCCAACAAAGTAATAGCTACAGGATGGTGTGATACATTGCAAAAAGGGCGTGGGCATCAGACGCTTACACACAATGCATTGTGGTACATGTAGGCACTGCCAGCATGACTCCACAAGAAGGAGAACTCAGCTGTCTTGGTCAATATAACACACAGAGGAATTTATTTCCTCACTTGACTACATTTATGATCCACACTGACTGGACATCCTCATAAAAAGTGGTGAATATTCTCTTTAAAGATGAAGATCATGTGATGTGAATGAAAGTCAAAACAGCTACTAACCTGGACCCTGAGGTGAGGTTGTTGTGTAAGATCAACAATAAACTTTGAAACTTTGTCTTTTTGAGCCAACTTGACGCCGCTTTTCTCACTGCCTAACAAAGTGACATTTTTAAGATGCATGGTGTTCACCTGCATTTTTAGTAAAAAATGTGAAAATATATTAAATAATTTATAATAATGTTAGAAATAATCAAATAAAATAGATAAAGGTAATGATAAAGTGGTAAAAAGTAAAATACCTACACATGCACATATAATATCAAAGGATAAACAATATTATCTTGGGTTTTGTTGGGGTTCAGTGGAGCCAGGGAGGCGGCATTTTGACCAATCAAGGACCAGATAAATCCATCAGAGCAATAATGCCTATCCGAACTATGATATAATGCCTTCCGTGCAATTTGTTGTGTACAGTGAGTTTCATGTGAATCAAAGCTCTGCTGTAGGACTCTGGGGCGCTCACGCTTTAAAGTTTTGACCTTTAATTAAATGCTCCCATTAGGTTGATCAGTGTCCGAGCACTGCTTATCTGAAATGTCATCTGAGAAATCACGTTTGTGATTGACTCTCCAACAATGACTCTCTAACTCTCTAACACAATAATCTGCATTTCTGCCTCTGTGGATGCTTCTTTCATTTTTTAAAAAGCTGTTTTATTTTCCTTTCATGGGTGAACACTTGCAGTCCTATAGAAAGCTGTGGTCTATTTCTGTCTTTAATTACATATCACCTAAACTAAAATGTAGATAAGCAATTGTCTGTCCCAAGCCTCAGTGAGGATAAACAGGGGTTATTCGTAAAAGATAACTGTAACTGCGTTCTGCAGGCTGTGAAGAACTGATTCATAAGTTTACTGTGGCAGGAATTACCGCTGCGGAGTCAGATTAGCACTGCCCTATTGTGAGCTTTGGCACAGGTGACAGCCAATGTAATTATTATACTAAATCAATTTGCATATTTTAACAAATACAAATTAGTTGTCCAAGCCGGTGTGCAAGAACAGCGGGCCAATAAATACAAGAGATGAAAAGGCCAAAACTCTCACCTGCACAATTCTGTTTGAAGAGGCTCTGGTGTTTTTATATTTGACAGGTGATGATTTGTAATTTTAAAATAAAGCATACCGTAATTTCCTGTCAGGCTAAAAATACAGATAGGACAGTAATTTGGCTGCTAAAGTGTAATTATATCCTACATCAGCTGGAATAGTTGCATCAAGCAAAAAGAGAACAAAACATGAAAAACATGATGATGAATTTGTGTTTCGTGCACTGAATGTAATGATGGGATTAATACGATGCGGGCTGGTTTGAAAGCATCCTTGGTTTTAAACAAATTAGGAGGATTTTAGTTTCTCAAATGAAAAATGAATATTTCATTCCCCAACAAGTTAAGTCTTTCTCAGGGAATCACAGAGTATAATACGAGTATTAAAATGCAGTGTGGTGTAAATGTACCTTTGAAATTTTAAAGATGCTGGAAACCCAAATCCACAATAGCCTTCTAACCATGTCATTTAAGGTCTTGTGGACATAAAAGTAAGGATTTAAAAAGTATTAGTGATTAGATTTAATCCAAATTTTAAATATTGGCACTTTCCTAATATTGGGTTTGAAATGGGCATGATTATGCTCAGTAAGCAATTAGTCCGTCCCAAAATAATTGCTTATGTTTTCTAATGTAACAACACTGTGGTTAAGGTCTGGGTCAGTTTAGGAACTAAAAACACCTGGTTACAGTTAGAGACAGATCATGATTTAGGGACAGATCATGATTTGGGTTCAAATCTCTCACGTGATTTTTTCGGGGTCCGACCAGCCGGCTGCCTTCGTGTTTCCGGTTTACAATGGAGCCTCCTGAAACTCAGATCAAACTGTAAAACTAGGCGGTGCTGATCAAATATAGATCACTATTATGTTTTCAGAAACATAATTTAGTGACTGTTTAGTTGACAGCCAACATCAGACAATGGCACAAACAAAGTGATTGAGGCAGCGGTAGTCCAGCAACGACTGTGTTCTGCAAAATGAAATTCCCGTTTTCATCAAAAGGAGTCTGGTGGCTTTAAACGGAGCATAGAGAGCGGCTTCAGTTTCCTGTCTGAAAGGGCTGTCTGACAGCAAAAGTGGTGAAAATATTCTAAATATAGCAAACACTTAAACTGATACTGATTTCTTTAGGAGGCTAAATATGTTTTGATGTTTGGACAGGAGTACATTGCTAAGCTTCTGTGCTGGTACACCCGAGGGAGCTGTCAATCAAAACATGATCTGTCATGCCTACACAGTCTGGAGAAAACAGCAAAATGAGCTGTGTTCTGATCTAAGTTTTCTAATGGTTATGTACGTTTATTTTCACTCAGATTTTTGTGGATGCTTAATGAGACACTCAACTTTGATATCATTTACGCATTTTACTATTTCAAGCCAAACTTCCAGAGGCTTTAAACGCATGGAGGTGACGCTGAATTAACTGAAAGACTGGAGTCAAACATCGTCAGGAGCTGGATACCTGCACTGCAGGAGAGCCCAGAACATCCCTGTGTTCCTGTTAATGGTGGAAGCCTCTGAGTTTTCCACCAGAAAGAGTCCTTGAGCTGTCCAGAGCACTGTGGGAAAGTGAGTAAGAGACGTCACTTGAGAGGGGAAAAAAATTAACCAGTCAGTTAATTGGCTGCATGAAGTGAAAAATTATCTTTCTGTGTTGGTAAGTAATGCATCTAACCACACAGTAGCCCTGGGACATGATGAAAATTCATCTCACTGCAATGATTTCAGGCTACATTAAAAAAAAACAGCCCCAAATCATTTTTCTTCATTTTTCCAGTAAATGCTCAGTGGAGAGCTGGTTTCTCAGGATTTTCGCTCACTTCTGTGAGGAAGCTCTAGAAGTGTTGCGCACTATTTACAGAAACCGCTCTTAACCCATTTAAGGTCTAATTTGGGATATACTGTTTATACGCATCAACACATCCCGGTCATTATAATCCCTGTAAGCATGATTAAACACCATTTGATTTGAACACAGACACTGAGCTTACCAAAAGGTATCAAGTAGAAGTATTTATGTGTCTCATTATCTATTGTTTACAGTGTGTATCCTGCTCAAATGTTGATGTGCATTCTTAATAAAGAATTACTTATAAATAAACTGCAAGCTAGAGCGGAAATAATTAGTTGATTATCAATTAGTCCCTCAACAGGAAATTAATCAATGACTATTCGGATATTGAGCAATTGTTTCTGTCGTTTTTGAAGCAAAAAATCTAAACGTTTCCTGGTTTCAAATTCTGAGATGCAGTGGCCGAACGTAACTAAGTACAATCGCTCATGAATTGTACTTAAGTACAAAACTGAGGTAAATTTAAAAGCTTTTATTTTAGTGGCTAAATCGTTTAAAATGTCAATATGTTTCAACCACCACAGATTTTCATCAGGACTTTAAAGTGCATCGACTGCCTTTTATTTGATTATCCTGTTTTCTACCCATTTTCCAGACACGCCCGACACATTGTTCCTCTACAGTTGAATATACAGAGCAACCAGTCATCTTTCTTTTCTTCCTCTTTTCTTCTCTGTTTTTTCACGCATTTCAGATACTTATACTTTAGGGAAATGGTGTACTTTGTACTTCACTAACTTTTGTTAGAAATTACACTCCCCAACAGTTTATGCAAGTACAGCTGAGACAATTAATGGATTGACAGAAAATTAATTGTCAGTTATTTTCATAATCATTTCAGTCATTTTTATGTAAAGAACATTTTATGGTTCCAACTTAAATGTGAAGATTTGCTTCTTTTCCTGCATTAAGTAACTTTACTTTTAGTACTTAAGTACACTTTCCTGATTATACTTTTATACTTTTACTCAAGTGACTCTTTCAATGCAGGAGTTTTTCCCTGTAACAGAACATTTATTACAGTGTGGTATTAATACATTTATGTGAATCCTTCCTCCACCACTGCTGAAATGTGAGAATTTGATGCTTTTCTTTATCATATGTAGTGGTGTTTGGGTTTTCAGTAAAAACAAAACATCTGAAGATGTCACCTTCAGCTCTGGGGAATAATAATGAGCATTTTTCATTGTTTTCTGTCATTTTATACCCAAAACAAGTCATGGACAAATAGCTGACAGATTAATCCATAATGCAAATAATGTTAGTTGCAAATAAGCAATCTAAAACTCAACATATCCTGCAAAAAAATCTTAATTAATCATTTTTGACATTATAACTAAGTTCCAGATCTGCATCATAAACAAAGCCCCAGAAACAAAAGACAAAAAATGACAACTGTCATGTAATTTGCTCGAATTTGGGGACTTTGCCAGGACGCTGTAATCCTCAACTAATCACCTTCCTCTGAGTATATCTCAAAATGTCATTAAAAGTTACTAATCACTACAGTGACTATAATCTACATGCTGATGCAAACATATAAAAACAACTTGATATCTGATGTTTTAGTCAAAATCACAGAAGAGGAACTTACTGGCTGCTCCTATGCCGATCAGAAAAGACATGAAGTAAAAGGCCCATGTTGTGGGGATGATGAACACAGCGATGTAGCCACTAGGCAGAAAAAGCACGAAGAGCAGTAATGAGCCACGAGTCTCATCTTCACAAACATCCTGTATTCAACCACTTTATACGACAATGTTTACCTGTAAAGTATGCCGCTCAAAAACATAGTAAGTTTTGGTCCAATTACTGCAACAATTGTTGGTGCAAGTAAATTGGAGAATGAAAAGATCCCATAGATGATTCCAAGACTGTAAAGGAGGCAAAGAGAAATGTTATTGTTATAGATTTGTTTGTTAAAATGAACAGCAAGATTTATCGTTTTCTTTTTCTCAATCCTGAGTTGTGAACCTGCATGACCTACCTGTGGTACCCACTGCCACTGAAGGTACCATTCTGCAGACTTTTCACCACAGTTTGCTGAAAATAAAATGGAAAGACTCTGTGAAGAACAGGGACGAGACAAACTGGGTCATAATTATCTCCTCAAGTCATTCATCCGGTTTGATCAATTCACTGACCATTGAAGAAAATTAGAAACACGAGGTGCGCCTGACATACAGCTCTGATTTTTCCTGTTTCCTACAGCCCACATCTGGAGTTGGATTTTTACATTAACATTTAATTAGAAAAATGTCTGTTCAAAAAACTATTCATTTTTATTTAGCTCAGACTCATTTTTTTCACATTTTTTTTGGCAAAACTAAACAAAGTTTTGCCAAACTGTAATCTGAGTTAGAATGAAAAGAAAATTGCATTTCAAAACTTTCAGTGAGCTGTGAACTTCATTATTATTATTATTTGGACTCTTGAAAATGAAATGGCTGCAACTGAAAATATTAATTTATTAACCATTATTCACTTGTATTTCAGTGAATTTACTCACACACTTTTTTTTTGAGGGTTTCTATATAAAAATTATAAGACTCAAGTTAACCTAAAGAGGAGAAATAAATCACCACAATAACACATTATAAGTTGGTAAAACTTTATCAAAACTCAAAAGTTTGAGTTTTCCCAAAGCTCAAAAATCAACTTTTTTTTTTTTCACAATGTAGGATAAATTAGCCAAATACACAAAAATATAAATGTAATGATGGTACCACATTCAAATCCATAAGAATTAGGATGTCTAGTTGTGTTTGTGTGGCTGCTGTGCAGAGACAGATGTGCTACAGATGTGTGATAGAGCACCATGGGATTATCTTCGAGTTTTAAATGAGTTTTACAGAGCTGAGAGTCAGGAAATCTGCTCCATCCATTAAAAAAACAATAAAATATCTCAGCTCAGTGTTTTCAGCAGACCGTTGTCGGAAAACAACTTTTAGGAGGAAGAGACAAACAAGTGTGGCTCACAGCAGGAGAGTTCACTGGTTTGAGTGAGTGAAAAAAAAAAAAAAAACTCTAATAAAGTTTGTTTACTCACTTCAACGTTCCCACAGGTGGTGAAGGCGGTAAAAATAAACAGAAATCCTAAACCCAAAATCACAACGTTGAAAGTCCTTCTGTCTGCCATGGCGTTTCCTTTTTTTCGTCCTATCAATACATTTCACATTTATTACGGCTGATAATGTTGTGCTGACTCATGTGAACTATAAATCTAAGAAAGACTCCTGCGGATCCATCAGAGTCTCGGATAAATCCATCTCAACAAAGTTGACTTTCCCAACAGTTTAGTTACAGTTGAACAACAAACAGCAGCGGTGTGTAGTTGGTGGTGGACAGTGTGGCGCACACACCGCTACAGTGTGGCGCTGCTGTGTGGGCACTTCCCCTGTGTCACACCAAGTACGCATGACAACTTGTGACTTTTATTAAATCCAATTTTTTTTTGCGGGCTTCCTTTCTCTTCTTCGGTTTCTCCGTCACGGTTGTTGTCCTCACTCTCCCCCGCTGCCGCCGCTTCTTCTTCTTCTTCTTCTTCTTCTTGTGCAGTTTGCTGTCATTTACACTCATTTAGCTTTGCTGCCTTCCAGAGGAAACCAGGAAGAATTTTCTCCCATGAGGAGGAAAACCCTCCTCTGGATTTAGATATGAGCACATCTGTTAGAGATGAGCACAAATGCATCAAAAAGTATCTGTAAGAAATTACAAATACTTGCTCATCGATTGTATTTTTAAATAAAAAATGATGAGCAAGTACTTTATTTAAAAATAAAATACAAAATACTGGTATGGAAAATGCATTGAATTAAAATACAAGTAATCTGAAAATACAAAAATGTGCTCTATACAAACTGATGTTACATTTTAGGCAGCCTCAATATGTGTGCGACATCAGCACTCCGACATTGAAAAGATGAGCTCGGTTAATTTCCCAAATCACAAATTTGAAGTGGCCAATCAGGATTTGTTCGGGGTGAGAGCGGCTGTGAATTCAAGGGTACACGCTGAGAGGTTTCAGCCTGTCCTCACCAGAAAAATGGCTGCACAGGTCGTCTGCAAGCGGCTAATCTACGTTTATTGTTAGGCAGCGGCCGTAGTAATTATGACAAGAGCAGAATAAGGAGGGAAAAGGCCCATGTAGGGAGGGACAGGTCAAACACAGAATTTTCGCCCAGGAGACCAAGGTGTGTGTCCCGTGTAAAACCAGAAGTCAGCGTTGATTTATTTCAAGTTTTAAACTACTTGTCTTAAGTTACATTTCATTTTATTTTATAAAACATTACATAGCCTACTTTTTATAACTCTGCACCAGTGACAGCCCTGGTTGGAGGCATCATGTTTTCTGGTTGTCTGTTCATCCACCTCTCCGTCCTATTCTTATGTGACGTGATGACTCAAGAACGCCTTGACAGAATCTCTTCAAGTTTGTCTCAAACATCCATTTGGACACAAGGATGAACTGATTAGAATTTTAGGAGGTCAAAGGTCAAGGTCGCTGTGACCTTGAAACGTTGGTCCCATTCTTGTGAATGTGATATCTCAGGAATAACGAGAGGGAATTTCCTCAAATTTGGTACAAACGTCCACCTGGACTAAAGGATGAACTGATTAGTTCATGACAGGAGTGTCAGTGACAGGACATGTCATGTGATTCAGGCGGTAATTAGGCTATTTCTTGCACAGTTTTTCTACAATATAAACCTGGGGATAAAAATGCGTCTTACTTAAGAATAAAATGACATAATGTAGCTATTATAAGTACTTCAAATACACAAATAAAGTTCTTACAGTATTTTGTTACAAATTACATCTCATCTGTTTCTGACCAGCAAAATACTAATTACAAAATACTCAAAAGTAATTAAACAAGTATTTTAAATACATTTCGTTGAAATACTGCCCATCTCTGTTTGTCTGTGAAGATTCTCAGTCATCCAGGTCATGGTCTTTGTAGAAAAGGTTGTCGTAAGTCCATCTCTGTTGTTCACTGTGCAGGGTATAAGTTAAGCAACTTTATTTCTATTGCACTGTTACATAAAGTGCTTCACAATTAATAAAATTACATGTAAATAGGCCTACAATAAAGACAGAGCTTCTGACATAAGGAGAGTTAATATAGATACATTGGTGCAATTTTAAACCATTTTAAAGATAAGATCTATCAAAAGGGATGAGATGACTTACTCAGTGCATTTTTATTAGTCCAAAAAACATTAAATATGCAGGTTGAACAATATTAGGTGAGGTACCTCATTAATTCTCATAAGACCTGAACCTCTCGTCTCTTACACCACTGGTCTCTATAGAAAACAAATTCAAAGAGTCATTTTTAATTGTCTTTGGCCTCCTGCTTTAAAATACAAACCATCTTACTTTTGTATGCTTTTCCAACCAGATCTTTTATGATCATTGTATTAATACACTGTGGGTTATATGGTTCTCCTCATCATGTGGGAAATGCAGGTACATGATTATAATTATGGGTTTCTCATGAAAGGTCCTCAAATTATCTGTCAATCAATGAGACAGAAGTTAATTTAAAATTTGTCCCATTTTTTTGCCACAATTTTCAGATGCGCATAATTAGATAACCTATATGAAACTCGGTAAGTGAAACAATTCCTCAGATTATTGTAAAACTATTAAACATTTGGCCTTGAATGAGGTTGACACAAAGATATATAATAAAATGATGGATGGTACCATGAGATTGTCCTCAAAAGTAACATCCATCAGACTTTCAGCCTGGGTGGAAAAGGGGTTTAATCGGTTTGAACGGGGACGGGAGGCATTTTTAATTTGTCATGGAGATGTTTCATGGAATCCAATAGCTGGCGATAATGCGTCATTCTGAACCCCAAACGTCAAACAATATCGAGGAAGAAGAAAAACTTAACCAATAGCCATTGAGTAAAGTGCCACCTCTATGGTCTGTTTTTGCTGCCACAACAACAAAGGTGGTTAGCGAAGTGAGCGAGATCGCTACCACTCATTTCCGGGTTTGCTAAAATTCCCGTATGTAAAAAAAAATTGTACAGTTCGTGTTTTCAGTGATTGTGTGGAAAATCTTTGGTGTGCGCGAGGATCCTTTGATTAGACTATCATGACAAATGATTTGGTTGATCACCAATAAAGCCGAATTGGCTATAAAGCAACTTCTTTTGCAGTTATTCCAGGTAGTTTCGAACGCGCATGCGCATTTCAACTCTGTCTTCGCGTCTACCGGCTAACTAAAACTTCACATGTTTTAACGTTGTAACGGTGAGTACATGCATACTTTTTGATGCCATTTCAAAACATATAGTCATTTTTCTGTTTCCCGTGCTGTCACACGTTAATGTACGCTTGAGCGCCGTTTTCGTTGTAGTCGACTTTTGCCTCCTGAATATCAGGCATCATCATCCTGCGCTCTGTAGTCTCTTTGACACAACCTACAGCAGATTGTACACAATCATCATGGCGACCCAGGATGGTGGGTATTGAGAAAATACAGCAGTAGTTCTTTCATATCTTCATTGTGAGCCTGAACACTGTTGATGGAATAACTCGGTTTGTAAATGACATGTTAATTCATCAATCTGTCTGTGCAGTGTAAGTAAATGTACGTTTCTCCGTAACGCTGTTCGTTAAATGTTCACCAGTGCTGCAGCTAGCTAACGTTGCCGATAGCTAACAGTCAAATTGAGGTTGATTTATGGAGGACTAAAGTTAACGCTAGAAGATTTAACCGCTGTTAGGTTTGAATTGGTTAACTTTTGCTGCTAACCAGCTAACTAAACATGGTTAGGTTATGAATGATGACGAAGAAGCACCAACGTACAGTATGGTGCGTTCACGGTACCAGTTTGGTAACCAGTAAGGCCAGCCGTTTCATCTACAAGATCCTTGTGTTTCTCGAGCGCATAGTTTTGTTCAAAAATCACGTCTGTTTAGGTTCAGGCCCGGTTCGCTCCTGTTTATCTCGTCGTTTTAACACACAAGAAAAGAACTGTTGTCTAGATGAAAAAAAACAAAACAAAAAAAACAGCGATGGAAAGAGCTAGAAAAACCACGAGAGAGACAGAGAGAGAGGGGGTAAGCAGAGAAAGCGAAACCACACTTGATCAGGCTCCACACTTCACACTGTGTTAACTCACATTTCTGTACTTCAGCTGTGTGGAAGCATGAGAAATAATTGAATACAAAATATCTATATTATATTTAAAAAGAGAGCCATAAGAATATATAAAACAGTTTATTATGAACCAGCCAACACACTTCATATTAAATTAAAGGCTCTAAAATTAACATACGTGGTAGATTTAAAGTGGTATAAATCAGTTGTAAAGTCGAAAATAAAACTCTACCTTAAAGTTGTAAAATTAGAGATATAATATATGTGTTTCTTTTAAAAAGTGAGCTGGGTATTCCCCAAGAATTTATTTTTATCAGAGCTGGCAAGCTATATGCAGGTCCATATACATTTAGCTTCCAGATCAGTTTTAGAATTTGTTCGTTAACAACCATCCAGGCCAATAGAAGATCTTTTATTTTGTTTTATTGTGTTATTGAGTGCTTTATTGTTTTTTACTGCGCAGTTTTGTGGGGGTTAATCGCCTTTTTTGTCATTGCTGATGGGCTGGAATCCTTTTGAATTTCACTTTCAAAAAACTTAAGTGAAACTTAATTTCATTTGACCATGTTTCGTTGTGGTTACGAAACAAAAAGAAGAACAGATGGTATTCTTGGAAACTTACAAAAACTACATGTGCTGTACATTGTTTGTGTGTACAATTTATGGGGTTTTCTTGGCATAATATGACAGAAATGTAATATTCACAAGTATATGTTCATTACACATTTAATCTTCCGTAGAGGCCGCCATGTTGACCATGATTTCACTTGGGATGAATATGATTACTGTTTTCATGATAAACCATGTAAAATTTCTAGACAAATAGTGTTACCATTTCAATTTTATTTATCAATAATACTGAATTTGAATACCACATTTTGAAAAACTTGTTGTAAATACTGTCCAGCACCAACCAAAATTAGCAACAGCATGGGTTTGTTTTGCGTCAGTGAAAATAGGCCTTTCACAGTGCTATATTATTATGAGAACTAACAACTTTTTTGGTAAGCAGCTACATAGAATTTCATTTCATGGATCGAAATAAATGTTTTTCATGCACTTCCAGGAAGTGAAGAAGTCATAATGGAAACTGAGGCAAAGCCAAAAGAAGCTGAACCACTAGGTGAAGATGCTGCAAAAGGTGACATTGAAGCTTCGTCTCACACAGATGCAGGAAACGCCACAACTCAGGACTCTAGTATTAGCAATGGGGACGACGCAGACGACAAGCAGGAGATGGTGGACTTGAAGATTATCTGGAACAAGAACAAATATGATCTGAAAATTCCTGTTGATAGCACCGGAGCCAAACTAAAAGAGAGCATCCATTCTCTCACTGGTAAGCGCACACAGTAGCTCAATGTTATGGCAGCTGTTTAGAGCAATTTGCACAATAACTTAAAGAAAGAAAGGAAACAAATGGTTTCTTTGTCTTCCTAGGTCTTCCACCGGCAATGCAGAAAGTGATGTACAAAGGATTGCTTCCAGAGGACAAGACGCTACGTGAAATAAAGATAACAAATGGTGCAAAAATAATGGTGGTAGGATCTACAATAAATGATGTATTAGCTGTGAATACACCCAAAGAGGTCATTCAACAGGAGGTTAAAGCTGAAGAAAACAAGAAAGAGCCTTTATGCAGGCAAAAGGTAAGATTAATGACATTTCTGCAGAATAGAGAAAGATGTTTGTTGAGTTTTGAGGTTTTTAAACCTGCATTTCACCTGTCATTTCAGCAACACAGGAAAGTTTTGGACAAAGGTAAACCAGATGACATAATGCCAGCTATTAAAGGAACAAAGGTGAGAGAAGATGAGAAGGGAGATTAAGCCTTCTTTTTGTTTGTCTTGTACTGACTGCCTTAGAAGTCCAATCCTGTTATCATAAATCTTTGTTGACTATTAAATTCTTCATATCAAACACAATAACTAACCGTGTTGTCCCACTGACAGGAACGATTACCAACAGTGCCTTTATCCGGAATGTTTAACAAGTCCGGAGGAAAAGTTAGACTCACATTCAAACTGGAGCAAGATCAATTGTGGATTGGAACAAAGGGTGAGATTACAGCTGGCCTCATTTTTTGTTAAACTCACAGCAACATAAACATAACACTGATCAAATGCTCTCCATTTTTTTTTTTTTTTCTCCACAGAGAGAACGGAGAAAGTCCCAATGGGCTCCATTAAAAACGTAGTGTCTGAACCCATTGAAGGCCATGAGGACTATCACATGATGGTAACTGTTTTTACTGCTATACCTATCATTATATTTTGAAAATTCACAATTCCAAATGCTTCAGTGCTCACAAAAGTGTGCATGTGGGTCATGTAACTAAACAAAATGCAGAAAGTGAAGTTTATCTGATAATTGGTGAGTAAGGGAACAGACCAGGGGTTGTGTTCATAAAGCTTACTAGTGCAAAGAGTTGCTCCTAGAGCCAAAAATGCTAAGAAAATTCTTAGAATTATGATGTTTTCTAAAAATTTCCCCTAAAATTAAGAGTAGAACATGGCAAAGATAAGTTATTCACAAAGCACCTTAGCCCTTAAAAGAGCTCCTAAGGTGAAAACTGCTAGAAGCTGGGAGGAGGATTTTTAAGAGGCTTAAGAGTTTCTTAAGCAGAGGAGAAAATGGTAGAAAGAGAAATAGGTGTGAGAAATATTCTCCAGACAGTGTGTTAATGAAATGCTAGAGATTAGATCGTGCAGGGAGAATGTTTGTGGTCAATCTCATCAGATATGTGCTCGCATAACAATAATAGTAAACTTATTTATATATCACTCGTCAATGTTACAGAGTGCTTTAGGAAAGAAAATAAAACCAGACAAGGCAGATGAAGCTCCCCCTTAACTCAAGTACGCCAGAAATGAAAGTGATCACAGCACTGAGATATTTGGAAAAATGCAGCAGTGCAGCTGTGATGACTCGGGTCTCTCACAATCTTCATCAGCAGAGTGATCACTCAAACAATCACAGCGCTTTCAGAGGCTCATTTTGATGCACTTCATTTCATTTCCACTGGATGTCCACATCTTGTAGGCTCACAACAGGGGATTCATGAACATAGTAGGCTTCCCCCAGTGATATCAAGCTGATTAAATACTAACACAACTAGCATGGTAAATAAGCAGCTAACAGCTATCATAAAGTATGTATATGTATAAATAATAAATATATATAAAGTATGGCTTATACTTTATTAACAGACATGCTCATTACATAGTATTCTTAATTACTAGTGTTAATAGAGACTAAATTCTGTCATTAGGCCTGTCTATTTTACTGTCCATACTGTGCCCATTATCATTGAATTACATATTTCTTTTTTTTAGATCAACCAGTCACATTTTACCTAGCAACAGGGTCAGCCACACCTCATTAAGATAAAAGTTTCTGTCCCTTCTTTTCTCAGAGTTGCACTGAGAATTTTCCTAAATCGCTCTGTAGGTAGAAATTTATAGGCTGACTTTGGAGCTCTCTGAGAGGATTCTCAGAATGTATGTCAATACGGCCCCAGATGTTTGTTTCAGTTCATTACACTTAACCAAATGTATTAAGTTCAGCGATGCTTTGTCTATAAAAGATCTTTTGTGCAAGCGAAGAGTGCAGGTAGAGCTGCTCACTGAAGTCACTGTAGTGTGTGTGTGTGTGCGCACGCGCACGTCAGAATGACGGGGTTATCGTTTGCTGTTCTGGGCTCTGCAGCGGAGCGGGAAATGTCAGTGCTTTCTCTACATTAACCTTTCTGTCGAGAGGCACTCCAGTTCTTCATTGTCAGTGAAATAGAAGTCGTGCAACAAGTAACTTAATTGCATCAGGTTTTCTTGAGGAGATCAAGATCTGTTTTTAAGAGAACAAAATGATGTGTCATAACAACACTGGCATACACAATATAAAGTTAAGTATTGGTATCCTATGAATGGGAAGTAAACTAGGCCAGAAAACTCGTCTGATAAATTTCAATTTAGTACAAACTGACAGTATAATGGTGTGAATTTCTTGGCAGTTAACCACAAGCACATAAAATGTATCTTCTAAGCAACTGTATGGGTGGAAATTTAAGGGAACTTCCAGATTTTCCTGCTTACTGCTGAGGTTTATTACCACCCATAAACATATAATACATAGATGCCACATTGACCACTTCCCTCGTTGCTGTGATACATCAGTGTCGCTGCCGTGTTGGTTCCATCAAGTCTGGCCTGTGAACAAATACATGTCAACAGAGGAGCTGCAGTTTTCCAAGATAAAAAGCACTAAAACGTTAATAATTCTCAACTGAATTCCCATGACTCGTGATATTCATGGCTTCATGGAGTGGTTACTGACTCCTCGTGGATCATAAACCCTGGAACATAAAACGATGTATTGAAATTGGTTGAGAAATGTTAATGTTTTAGTGCTTTTTATCCAGAAAAACTGGTTCATGTCAGAACCAGTATGGCGGCAATGCTGATGTATGATCTAAAGGCCAATGTGGCATCTGCGATATACGTGTTTTAGGGTTGTTGCGATTCACAAAATCTCTGATTTTATTTTATTTTACATTTTAAGGTCACGGCTCGATTAGATTTTTCTAAGTGAACTTTTCTGGGGGGACTGATTTGATTTGTAAAGATCAACAGATCATTGGTTTTATGCCCTGATTTACATTTTTACAATTGTTTTTTAAAAAGTTTGTTTATATGGTATCAAGTGTGATATAATGGTCAGTAAGCTGTGCTGTGTGTGGGGTGGAGAAAAAAAATACTGGGAGAATTTGGAGAATTAGCTAATTTTCCCTCTTCATGACATCTGCAGGGGGTGAATTTTTATATGACTCACCCGTTGCAATTATATTAAGGCTTATAGTTCTGCATAACTAAGGGTGTGCCTTCCTTGAATGAAAGGTGGTTACCATCACAGGTGGCTATCTGCTACGCAGCCGTTTCATTCAGTCGGCTCAGATCCACCCACGCTCCCAACTCTTTGCACATTTTTGGATTAGGCGGGAGTTAGGTGGAGTCAGGCACTGCCAAGATAGCAGCAACCAGAGCCACCACACTGAGCCTCACAATGGCTCTTCAGAAATCCATGAGTAACATCATGGAGGCTCCGTCCACTATTTATCATACAGTCTGTGCCTCCCACTGACTGGACATGTAGGTGAGATCGGACTGTGAAGCCAATAAATATGTGTATGAGTTTTTCGTGTGCATTTCCCAGTTGTGTTTCATGGTATGGATCCCAGCATGTAGACTGGATGATTCAGTCAAATCGTAGCCTTCAGAACCACTTGATCGATCTAAAAATCAATGCGTTGTCACACCTGTAGTGCAGAACAGTGGAAGCACAATGACTTTGTGTTTTAATGTTGTGGCTCAAGCATAAAATGTGATGTCAGCTACTCACTCGTAACATGTTCCTGCATCACCGAGGAGCTGATAACGTATGAAGAGGAGATGAAGACGATTTAAAATGTCAGTAGGCAGGGAGCTTTTCCTCTAGCATAGTATCCCAGTCATTTATATTAGTGATTCACCCTCTTTACTTTACCTTTTTAAGTTAAAAAGAAGGAAGTAATGAGCAAACTTGATGTTTTAAAGAACAGTAGCATGGGTGAATACAAAAGTCACATTGAACTGCATTACAGGATTTTTTATTGATTGATTTATTGAGATGCAGTATATTACATGGTATAGCTAGATCACAGGTCTTTCTTTCAAATTTTAATGCATGTAATTCCAGCTGATCTTATTTTAAATGTTTAAATGTGTATTTACAGTTATGTTTGCAGAATATGTTAACTGTGAAATCTTAAATGTGATGATTTTTTTCCACTTTTGTAGGCTTTTCAGTTGGGTCCAACAGAAGCGTCTCAATATTGGGTCTACTGGGTGCCTGCACAGTTTGTCGATGCAATCAAAGACACAGTCCTTGGGAAATGGCAGTATTTCTAATGTGCCTCTTTTTTTGATGATGAACTGGGATTGAGAGGAGGAGCCGATGAAAATGAAACTGGAGTCAACAGCGAGGCTTAAGGAACTTCTTGGAAAATATTGGAAGGAAACGGACGGATGCCTGTGGACTAATCATATTGTTTTTAGGTTAAAAGTGCACTATGTGGCAGCATAACATTTCTCAGCCCTGTTGATCATTCAAGATTTTCAGCAAATCCAAGGGAAAATGATGAAACAATTGTACAGAAATTGCTAACACTTTTCTTCAGTTATTCTTAAAGAAATAAAACTTATTTAATGAAATGAATGCACTAGGGCATTGTTGTTTGTATCCATCCAAACTGTCTACATTTATTTTAGATTGTCTGTGTGGAACAAAGTTTTGCACATTTGGACAAAGCAGGTCTTACCAAGTTTCTCCTTGTAAAACAAACTCTGTCCAGTTGTATAGTTTCAGGTCCTGCCACAAATTGTCGATTGGATTGAGGTCCGGACTCGGCCACCCCAGAACTTTTAACTTCTTGTCTTCTTAAGGGTTTTTTTCTTGCTGAAAAAACATCTCCTAAGCAGCAGTCCCCTTGCTAACTGCAGCATATTTTCCTCCAGGATTACTCTGTATTTAACTTAACAAGCCTTCAAGCCCGCTGTGATGTTTAGTGTTTGGCTTGTATTAAACATAGCTTATAGTATGATGGCCAAAATGCTTGATCTAAGTCTCAGATCATGGAGCTATCTCCCACTTATCCATGTACCCAACATAAAGTGCTTCATACAGCAGAACACCACTTAATGGTGGATGTGAAAAATATGCTTATATTCCAAACTGCCTCATTTCCCCAGTCATTACTGGGGAAGTCAAATTCAAGTGTTAAATTCATGTATCAAAATAATTTTTCATGACTTGCAGGTTAATTGGTGTATTATTTTAACACAGCATGACAGGTAAATGAACATGTATGTATTTAAAATCATGAAAGTATGGATAAAAGCAACCTATGTTGATTGTGTTTTTAATTATTAGAACAACCTGCCTGGTCATTGTTATCCTAAAGCAGTATTTCTCAAAGGAAATGGATGTTTGCAGCTCACGCCAGCATTGAGACTCAAATCGCCAAAACCGATGGTGAATAAGACTGTTAAATCTGCTGCTTTTTCTTGAAACACATGAAGTTAGACAAAAGCTTTTTCCTGTTCCAGATGAGGTGTCCCAGGTACTAATTCATGTACACATTTTCTATCATCATACTTTAATAAAAAACAAATACAATGAAGCTGAAATCCAGTCCAAGTAAAAATTTAAGCCATGACTTGCAACTTTTGTTACCTTTTGACTTTCATGTCATATTCTATAGCAAAGGTTGAAAAATTACTTACAAGGACAGTTTTTAAAAAAAGCTTGTTCATAAGGTCCACTTGTACAGAAGAGTATTAGGGCCAGGTACAAGGTGAAAAAATGACAATATAAAGATTTTTGCACTTCAAGAATAAAATCAAAGTGTTGAGCATTAAGTTGAACTTAAAGTATTAGTTGTTTCAGGCATAAGAAAAATACATCAGAGGAGGAAGATATTTTTGGAGGGACAGATCGTGAGAAAGTAGTCAAAATAGTGTTTGGACTTTATTCTCAACATTTCATCTCTATTTCTCCTCTTATTTATTTTTTCTGTAGCAATACTTAAAATTCAATTTTATTCTAAATATTTCAACTATATTCTTAACATGTCAACTTTATTTTTGAAATGCAAAATATATATATATAAAAAAAGATCCCCCTCTCTTTTTTCCCCTGTAATGTGTCCCTGATACTCAAAGTGTTGAAACTGATGGTGAATAATAGCTTGGGAACCCTTCCAAACTCATGTTTGTGAATTAGTCTGCAATGCTGGGCAAATACACATTTAAACAGTTAAATCTGTACCATATGAGTTAGAGGAAAACATTCCTGTGACAGATGGTGTGTCCACAGGGCTAATATCATATACTTGTTTTTATTTCATCCCATTAATGCATTTGAGTCAAAATCCAATATGGAGGAAAAAAAAAAAAAGTAAAGCCATGACTTGCAACTTGTTACTGATACTCAGCAGCAAGTTGAGAAAATACACAGTGAGGACAGAATTGTACGAAATTAATGGCAACAACAAATATCAAATACATATTGAAAAATGAGGGCTGAAAACAAAATAAACCAGTGAGGCAAATAAATATTCTAAAATAAATTAAATCAAAATGAAATGGAAAACAGTCATTAAAAAGAAACTTCAGAAATGGGAACAAATCAATTATGACTTCAGGGTGTTTCATCAGATTGTTTTTTGTAATAATCTGTTACTTTTTTTATTGTTTGTAACAGTAAGAGATTTAAGCATCGTATTAAACTCAGTCAGTAAAGCGGGAAGAGGGCTGTGAGCATAAAAAATGATGTTTATCAAAAAAGTTCCAAATACAATCAAAAAACAACAGTTCAGAGGTTTGTTTGTCATATTGTTATAATAAATGATATACTTAACTGTAAAACACATCACATCAGTGGAATTAAAAATATTTAAATAAATTTCAGTGACTTCAGATTGAAAGAATAAATAGATGTAAATCAGCATGTTATCAACCAGTGAGTTTATAGAATAGCATATTTTCCTTTTACTTTTTCAGGAATACAAATTTCACACGGTAAAAAACATGTTTTTTTATCAATTTATTTCTTCAAAACGTGAGGTCCCCAAAAATGTGATGCTTTTACTATGAAGGATTCTAGACCGGAACTGACGTTGTCGGTGTCGCTAAAACACGTCCACGACTTCCTGCAGAACGTGACGTTTGGCGGGACGCGGGTAACGCAAACTTCTCCGTGTTGGAGCAGCGCTGGGAGGCAGCAGGCAGCATGTTGAAAACCACCGCGGAGAAGAAACGGCCGCCGCCCGTTAAAGTGCTGTCCGGTCAGCTGAGGACGGCAGAGAACGGGGGTCAACAGACAGCGGGGATTCGTACCTATCAGGCCGGGCAGGGGTCGCTCCCTGCTGGTCTCACTGGTGTGGATGCAGGGGACTGTGCTGGATGTCCAGCTGGACAGAAACACCGTGCTGCTGATGGACGAGACGGGGACCTTCGCTGTTCAAGGCGTCAACAACATCCCCAAAGGGAAGCCATGTTTGTCTCAAGGTAGATAAAGCAGACTTTATGACTGAAGTTGGTTTCTGATTCGTGGATCTGAAAAGAAGTGAAGATTCTCTGATTTCAGCTTTCATTCAGGCAGCGTTTCTGCTGTGGGGGCTGCTGCTACCAGCGACATCTCTACACTGACTTTGCAGGAGAGTATTGAGGAGAAGTGAAGAGCTGTGATCAGAAAGCAGATGTTTTTCTCCCCCTCACTCAGGCAGAGAGGGAGGGAGAAAGACAGAACAAAAGAGTGCACTGAAAAAAAATACTGCCCTGAATCTGATTTTGTGCAGGACAAGGTTGTCTCTCCAAGGTGGGAGCCGGGACAGATCCACCTTAAATTTGGTTGTCAGGTGCTCAACCTAAGTCTGAGTAAATAGACGTGATAGTCCCGGATGCACTTAGAGTAAACTTCACTGTTTACTGGAGAAGTGGATTGTAACATTGCTCCCTCGGGGGTCTCAGGTATGTCCACCTTCAGAGAACATGTCTCTTTCTGCTTATAGAGAGGGAGAGTCCATTGATTTTGGTTGGTGGCATCAAATCCAGGTGTCACCAACTGTATCACAATCCAGCTGGAACTGTTCACCATATTTGAACCATGGATGGTCTTATTATTTTGATCATATTGTTCCACTCAAGGTGAAATACATGGCTGCCCTTGCTGGTAATAATCTGGGGAGCGAGGGTAGCAAGGGAGAGGGGAAGTAGCCTAAACATATCCTCCTCTTCATCACTCACATTGCCTCTACTGCTGTAGATATCTCACCCTGTTCTCAGTAGTCTGGGTCACTGTGGAACCAGTGACTTTGGCTTAGAACTCATTGAGTTTTCCTCACTATCCAAATAATGACTGACAAGAATATAATCTCGAGTGGGACCATACTAACAACATAACGACGAAAATCCATGTCTCGCGTGTGGTGAACAGGAACAGTGCAATCATGATACAAGAGGTGATTTAATGCCATCAACCAACATCATGGATTCTCCCTCTATAAGTGTAAAAAATAATAATTCTCTCCAAAGGTGGCTATACCAGAGATCCTGGATCCCCTTGGCACAAATTTCCTGAGGTGCAAGTGTACACGCCGCCCTCTGTAAACAGTAAGTTTTACTCTAAAAACAGTCAAGTTTACTCTTATAAAAAGTACAGTTTACTTGCAACAGGAATGCACAAATAACCAGGAAACCTAGGACTGCAACTATTTATTTTCACTGAGATTATTATTTCTTGATTTAATCGTTATTTTGGGTCCTATAAAATGTCAGAAAAAAATGGTGAAAAAATGTTGATTAGTGTTTCCCAAAGTTTTGTCCACAACCCAAAAATACTCGTTTACTATCGTGAAGGAGTCAAGAAACCGTAAAATATTCACATTTAAGAAGCTGGAATCAGAGAATTGTTGTTGATAATCAATCATTGTTAATGTCATTGCTTCTACCTGTGTTTAACAAGCAAAATTGCCTCCTGTGAGAGGTCTGTTAAGGCTTTAACACTCTTATGAAAGCTACAACACTGCAAAATCAGCTTAGAATCTCAAGCAGAAGTCTGACAAATAAAAGCAGTAGTGCTGTAGCAATTAAGTGATGATTGTATTAATTGCCAATTATCTTCAATCTGAGTAATTAAAAAAAAGTCTGAAGTCTCTGATTACAGCATCATAAATGTGAATATTTTCTGGTTTCTTGACTCCTGTGACACTAAACTGAGTATATTTGGTTTATGAATAAAACATGACATTTGAGGGGGTTATCTTGGGCTCTGGCAAGTGCTGATGGATATTTTGGACCAGTTTTTGACATTTTTAGACCAATCAACTAATCATTCTTATCTAATTATGATGAAAATAATTAGTTGCAGCCCTAAAAAGCAGGGCTTTTGTTGGAATGTTTTTACATTATGGCAAACTTCCACCAAGTCCGTATGGTTTGTATATTACTATCTGTTGCTGACAATAGACCGTCAAGTCTCTAATCATTCAAAGCGTCTGATTCCAGGTCTGTTTACGTGACCGTCTAACGCAGGCGGCCCTGAGAGTTCGCAAATTGTGTGCCTAAAGCAGGAGCATTAGGCTTGAAAATAATGGCTGCACATGAATATCTTAATCTGAAAAACAGCCACATCTCCCTTTATCACCGTCCTCGTCTCCTTGAATCTATTGTCACTGAACAATTGACCACCTGCTGCTGTTTTTACAGGCAAATACGTCATGGTGATGGGTGTCATCCAGGCCGTCTCCCCGGAGCCAGTCATCCGTGCAGTGAAGATGGCAGACCTCTCCGAGCTCGCTGTGCTTCACAGACGGATGTGGAAGCTGGAGGTGGAGGACTTGCAGCAGGTGCTGGCCTGAATGCAGAGCTGTTGGTAGAAAGGCTGCCTTTTTCTTGGTGGCAGGATGACTTGCTCCTGTCATGCGTGTCCAGCTGTGTTTGCGCTATCGAAGTGATTCTTGACAAATGGAAAAACAGCACTGAATAGCACGTTCTCCTAAGATGTCAGGCTCCTGTCCGGGAGGCGTGCTGCAAGAGTGACAAAGACCCTGACACGAGAAAACAGTATTTACACTGTGAAGTGTGACGCTTAAATAACCGGCGTTATTTCCCACTCGGCTCCTACTCCAAGGAGATCAGAGTCTTTTAGAGAAGTGGAGCTGTAGGCCGTACTGTTGGATTTATAGTTATCTGTCCTCAGGGTTTACAGTGTACCTGACGTGCACCTTGTCAGAAAAATTATCCAACTAAAGGAATCATCTCAAACAATCTTCCTTAAATTATCACTATAATTGATCTGCTAATGCTTGGGGAGAAAAACAACACCAGAGGCATCTTGTGTCCTCACTTATCTTTGGAAATGTCCTGACAGATTATTGCACTGACTTCATCTTTGTAATTATTTGGTATTTATTTAGAGTGAATATAAGATGCCAGATGGTTAGACAATTAAATAAGGATGACTCAGATTTTCAAGTACTCTGCCTACTTTTATCGACTAAAGACTCAATTTAAATGTTTGTACATAACTGCATTTGGATGATAAATGGAGACTGTTAGACCTCACCTGAATATTAATAATCATCTTGATTTCTGCAGAAAACTATTAAAGAGAGAGTTCAAGTTTTTTTTTTTTGAAGTGAAGTTGTATGAGAAACTCATCCATATTCAGCGGATTACCTACAGTAGATGGCGGTTGGCCAGCCACCGGTTTAAAGCAGCAGCAGTTTGAGGGGTGCACTACGAAGTGAGGTTAATGGGTTAGGGAGGTATGTTGAGTCTAAAGTTTTCAATGTCACAATGGCAGCTCACTTTTAACCCAGTAGATCACCACGGTAACTGATGCTGAACTTCATTAGTTGGCCCCGGAGCGAGTTATGTTCAGAGCTTCAGATTAAATCGGCTGTAAAAAGCGCCGCTCTTTAACTCTTTAATTCTTTTCCTGATGATGCTCTTTATGAGCGATATTGATTCTCAGCTGAGGGAGTACATTATAAATGCAAGTTGCTGAGCCGTACAGAATTGTCACCACATGAACAAAAAAAAAAAGTTCTCCAGTTTGCTTCAGGTCACATTTACACAGCAGATCATCAAACAAAATGATGAAGCAACTACAGATCAGTTTGACTGTTTTTAAGCTTGGTACTGATTTTGTTTTACACTGATGATATTGCAGATTAGAAAATTGATTAGTCTGTCCCAATTATCACAGATAATATTCAATAAATAAAGTTAATTTCACTGATTTGGCCAAAAACTAAAGTGATTTCCTTCATTATGGGACCTTGTCAGACCTAAATATCATGTTTAAATATGCTGTATCAAGGTTAATTGTTTAATGTGCACGTTAGAAATAAAACAGCAGCATTAAAAGCGTGTTAAGTCTATAAGCAGTAATATTCTGTCTGCATTCCTCTTTCCTTATTTGCAGCAGCAGTGTTGCTTTTTACCACAATATATTTTTATACTCCTCATAGCTCTCCATTATAACAACTTGTTCCTCTTGACTGAAGTGGGCGATAGCAGTTTCCCATCAGAACAGCCTGTCTGACAGCAAGGTAAACAGATGAAAATATTCCAAATATAGCATACACTTAAAATGATAAATTTTTTTTTTTTTTTTTTTGGTAGCTAAAATAAGTTTGCTGCTGACACTTTCCACAACAGTACATTATGTGCTGGCATTCCTGCTGCTTCTTCAAACAGGACTACAGCCCCATTTAAAAATATCAAACTATCCCTTTAAAATCACCATGGACGTTATTTTCTACCTGTGACAGACAGTAGTGGAATATACTTTTACTTACATACTTCACTCCAAATGTACCTTTCAATCCACTACAATTATTTCACACCTGTTGTTTACAAAGACTTTACATACACAATATATAGGATCTCAACCATTATAGCTAAAAGTACCAAACTGTGTATAAAACAGCTGCAGCACTTAAAAGCTGCTCACACATTGAATGCATCAGTAAAAATGACTCACAATATTACAGAATAACAAGGGGCATTTTTTCTGTACTGTGCTTAACATTTGACACTTTCAGTACTCTTGGGGGAAATGAATACCTGCATATCTGTTTAGGGTTTTAAATACAGGACATTTCCTCTTAATGGAATACTTTTACAGTGTGGTGTAACTACTTTAAAATAAAGAAAATATCTGAATACTTCTTCCATCGCTGGTTACAGATGTGTAATTAAACACAGAAGTTTAAACACAGATTAAAAAAAGACTTTATTTGGTGTGGTGCCCATTACACTGGTAACACTATTAGATAAATGGAAAGTGAGAATGTCAACTGAACTCTCAATTTAAGTATTCGATACTTTAAACTTATTGAAGGGTAAAGGTCATTAACATACAAACTGCTTATGAAAAGAAATTACTTTTTTAGGTCAACTGTAAGAACACGTCTCTGATCAAGGTTTACACATGCTATTTTCATCACCATGTTCAGATATTCTCTACTGAATGGTGCATAGCGAAGCATCAAGTGTCTTAACACTCAGTATTTGCTGTTAACGATAACACTCCTGTAGTTCAGATTAGAGTAAACCAGCCACCAATCAGAGGGCCGGTCTTGAACACCCTCTTTAAAATCATGCTGCGGTCAGGCTATTTCCTGTGCACCTCAGAGGCCTTTCAAGGATCACCTGACTCAAGACTGTTTGAATACTGCATTACTTGCAAGGGAGCATGAGTACTGTCATCACATCATTATATAATGTCTTTAAGCAGAAAACTGTATTTTCCAAAGTCATTGTCATTTGGTGCTATAAGATGGTCTTTTCTGGCTTTGGCAAGTTTCATCAAAAGGAATTCCCTGCGCTCCATCCACTCTTTTAGCTCCTGCTCCCCGTGTGCCAGCTTACACGAGTCATCCTCCGTGCACGTGCCTTTGAGGAACCTGACGGAACACAAAGTAAAACATCAGCGATCAAAAGCCACTGGAACCAGACTGGTAACCAGAGACGTTTGGTAATTCTCACCTCTCACAAACTTTGAAAGTGCCTGTGGGAAATCGATACTGCCAGCAGTTCTGATCGTCCTCAGAGTTGAAAACTCTGTCTTTGTGTTTTTCTGAAGTGATGTGCTGCTGCCACTGTTTCTCACTGTTGCAGTTTTTACCACACAGCCAACAGTGATTGCCAGCCTGCGAAAACACACAGAGCAATCTCTTTACACAGATGACTAATTACCGTCTGTTTCTCAGTCATTCATATTTATCAGTTTATATCAATCACTTTGGAAATATCAACATTAAAAACAAGATTTTATAAAAATGTTCAATTAAACAATTAGGTACTAAGAGTCCTTCCCCCCTCCAACAGATTCTGACAACTAGATGATTATCAGGCAACACAAAGCACAAAAGCAACACAATACAGCTGCTAATGAGTTGGTGTTTTCATAACAGTTTAAGATCATAAAGTAATAAAAACCACAAACAAAAAGGAAATTAACCACTCTAGTTCGTACACTAACTTTGTGTTTATCACCACACAAAAGCCTTGTGTCATATTTGCTGGACTTCTGAACCAGAATCAGGGTTTATTGCCAAGGAGGTTTTCACATACGAGGAATTTGTTTAAGTATATGGTGTGAGACACTTAATATAGTAATGCAAAAATAAAAGCTAGTAAAGCAAGCCAAGAAGCATAAGAGACAGTATGTACAATGTAAATGAGGGAGCTGGACAGTTTGTGCAGGAATGTGCAAAAGTTCAAAAGCTTTTCTCTGCCTAAGTCAAAGATGGGCCACATTTGTTGTGGCCCATCAGTACAAATTGTTGTGCCTTTATCAGCAACTACTTGTTACATGCAACACTTTGAGGCAAACAAATGTGTGAATTTGCAATGAAAGCTAGGTTAGCTGAAGTTACAGAAGTAAACCGGATCGAATATTGAAACTCAGTAGCCATTTTTTAGTGAAAGATCATTTAGAAAACACGTATGAATGCAAGTCGTATCTTCAAAGGCTGCTAAAACAGCTCTGCTTGTAAAACAGTTTTTGTCCTGTCACTACCTTCAGTCATTAGCATACAGCATTCATAACATGTGGTCAATTTACTGTATAATAATTCCAATAATGTTTCCAATCAGTTATTTCCTTGAGACACCAAAGAACTTAAATCTACACACAGAAGAATTTAAGTGTTGCAACACTTGGTCCAGATCAAATTAGCCAAACTACAGGTGTGAAACCCTCATACTGCTTCACCTCAGAGCCCCTCCAGCTTCTCCTGTAGGGTGGGCATTGCTGCTAATGATATGTATAGTGCCACCCCCTCAACTAGCAGGTTATGTTCTTTAAGTTTATGTCTATGTTTACTGCTTATTTCACTCTTGATATGTCTCGTAACAAACGAAAAAAACACCACATAGACATGTTAACATGGTTAAAGTGATTTTCACTAGAGGGGGTGTTTAATATTTATGGAAAATTCATGAATTTATTTTCTTTTTCTTTTTCTATTTCCTGCCCTCAAGTTGGTAAGCAAAAAGTAAAATCATGGTAAGTGCGCAGCACTCTGTAGATGCACGCTGCCCACCTTCTCCAGTCTTTGCCACCTTTGTCTCTGAAAACTTCAGGGAAAACCCAGAGTATGAAAGTATAAAGAATACTTTCAAGAGTAGTGCATTAATGTTAAACACTGATTCAGGCATGTAAACTCACCACTTCTTCAGCGTAGTCCGTTGGCATGTGTATCTGTTTGCCATTCTCCCTAACAGAGTTATTGGAGGTCTCTTCACCCCAGCCAGGCTTCTGAGACTGCAGCCACTGCTCATAAAGCTGATCCATATCTGGAACTAAATGAGGGGGGAAAATGTGTGATTACTTCTGGTGCATCACATACTAATTAAGTTCTACTAATTAAATTCTACCAAGGAAGAGAGCCCATCTCCTTGACAAAACTCACTGTTGTTTTCCTTCATGTAGGTCCAAAGGTCTCTTTCTTCCACACTGTGAGCAAACGTGCAGTTCCCGATGTACTGACACTTCTTGCCAGCCGTCACGTGCATGCAAATCTAAGTCAGAAAAATACGTCAGTCACCACTGCTGGAGATTTGTTTTAATCGGAGAGGTAAAATGTTTGAGACGTACCTCAAATTGAGATGGGATTGGTTTCTTGGTTGGAAGTGGTCTGACTGTTGTCCACTTTTTCCTTTCATGGGAGCTTACAAGCACCACCCGCCTGTCTTTTGCCCACCTGAAACAGACAGTGCAATCCAAGACATCACCACAAACTCAGCTTGTGTCTGTTTCATCTGTAAGTCACTTTCCTGTGCACAGTTCACGTATTCAAGGCTTTGTAATACTCACGTGTGTCGTGCCTTGGCTGAGCAATACTTTTTGTTTTTGTCAGCCTCGCTGAGTTGGCCTTTCTCCAGCACTGGCTGCAGACAAACATCATCTTCAGATTTGGAGGCCCGAACCTCCTCTGTGCATTGGAAAGCTGCTGATGGAAATTGAGGAGAATCTGGTTAATATCTTTGTGTAACCGAGGCTGTAAATGTTGTCTGACTGTGCAGCTCCTGGCCAGCGAACGAGGTTGGAGGCGGGAATACACTGCGCACACACGTGCTCTGCCACATGGATGGGAATATTTAACCACACGAGTGTGAAACTACAGTAAGCTATATTTTAGGCTATTTGTATTCTATTATACTGTATCTGAATTAATCATAGCATAATTTGATGTACAGTAATTTTAAAGGCATTTTAAACAGCCGCACTGTATGAACAAACAATAAAAAGGAAATTGCTTAACTTTCTGTTCATGTAATGCAAATATCAATTAGATGTTAATGTGCATGGGAAATAAAGAAAAGTATAAAGTTATAATAATCATCTGCTTGTAGTGATCAATTGACCAGTCGGGTAACAGAGTCTCTTATGCCTTACCTGGGCTCCCTGCAATGAAGCTGTTGCATTCCAAAACTTCTTTGCCTCTTGAACAATACTTTCATGAGTGATGCCTGGTATGATGCAGAATAAAAGTACAAGAAAAAAAATAATAAGTTGGGAAAAGAAATATTAGAACAGTTAAGAACAGAGGTTTTCAGAGTGGGAGGTAGGCCTCGCCAGGGGGGCTCCAAACAGTTTCAGAGGAGGCTCAGTGAATGTTAGGAAAAAAAATATTACCTTTGCTATCAAAATGAGAACACAAAAAATAGCCTAAATGTGTGTGATTTGGCATTAAAAATACAGCAGTTCTGGGAATTTTACTGTTTTGCCACTCTCAGAGAGTCAGGAACTAATAAATGCCTTTGGACAGACCTTTATGTATTTGGTGTAGTTTGAATTTATGTAAAGCAGCAATATTAGGCTATTCTGCCTCAACTGTTCAGTGTCTAAGGGATCAAATAACAATCACATGGACATCCAGGGATTCAGCAAAATGAGCAAGTAAGCTAAGGGGGCCCTTTAACCAATCTTTGACTGAGGGGAGGTCCACAGTCTCAGACTTTGAAAACCCTTGTTTAGAAGAACTGTTGGGAAACAGTTCTCCTGTACCTAGAACATTTTAGAGATGTTCCAGGTACACCATCCAGCCCTTGGACACGTATTTTAAAAAGCAGTCTTACCGAGCTCGTGCTGCATCATCCAGACCTTCAGCTCGATGAGGCTGTGGGCGTAGAAGCAGTCATCCTCTCTCACGCAGCCATAGCGGACTTCATGGCGACAAAGATCCAGCTGGCACAGAGGCCTCAAGGGTCTGATTTTGGAATAACGGACTGTGTTCTCCTTCAAAATGTGGACCAGGCACCTAAAAAGACAAACAGGACAACAATGTTTAAAAGCTTATCTGGCTCTTATTCTCTCACATAACTTTGCATACTTTGTTTGCTTTGATTAATTACTTAAACTAATTTCATGAAGCAAATGAGTGAGAGTTGTAAAAGTGGCATGACTTACTTCTGTTCCTCAAAGTCATGCTTTGTCACAGGATGAGAGCAAAGTGAAGGGTCATCTTTGTTGGTTTTGCTGATTATTCTGGGTTTGTGGTCAAAGCACACCTGCAAATTACAAAACATGCATTTAGAAAATTTCAGTATTCTAAAGAAACACAACGGAATGAGGGAAAAGGAGTCTGACCCTGCAACACATCAGAGGAGAGCACCATCAAATATCACTCTAATATTCCCTAACAACTGACCCAAGTATACCAGCTACTAATGAGCACCAGACAAACAACAATTATGAAACAGAAGCAAAAAATGAAGCTCCAATGAAAAGAGCAGCATTACATTTCTCACATACCATTCATCACATTGACATTTTTGCTTTTAATGGCCTTATTTTTCAATTCTCTGGATAAAGCAAGAAAAGCAGTGCTTAGAAATGTTGTGGCTCATTGTGAACAACCATCTGTTGTCCTGACAGCAGAAATTTGTTTCTAGTAAGAAATATCTTCGAGGTATGCATCCATTTACAATGAGACACGCTCATGTTTTTCTGCCCACGATGGAATGAAACACAATGCTGCCAACGAGCGTCACTGAAAGCATCACCACTGTAGCTGCAGGGGTCATGCTAGTATTGAAATAAGAAACAAAATAAATACTCACTCCACAGAGAAACATGAATATCCCATGATGCTCCTGTAGGATCTTGGGGACAGTCAACCTGACATTGGAGTTGGGTCCATAAGGATCGAAGAGTAGTTCTCGGGAGATAAACCCTTTTCTCTCCAGAGTCCAAACATCAATCTCTTCCTGGCAGTATGCAAATGTGCAGTGGCCGGGGTACAGGCACTCTTTCCCAACAGCCACCTCTGAAACAACACAGGCAATATTTTAGCTTTAGCTGTTATCCAGCAGTGTTCATTTTGACAGCAAATTTTGATTTAGTTTTGACTAAAATGCCACTTAGTTTTAGTAATATTTTAGTCTTTTTTTTTTTTTTTTTTTTGTTTAGCTGATAAAGTTTTTTCTTATTTTAGTCATCATAATCTATAGTACATTTAGTCAACTTAAATGTTTAAATATTTCTCTAGAATATCTAACCTCATACTCAGAGAAAACATCTATTAGTAACATTAAGTATTCTACATTTCTTCTTTTTACATATTTGTTTCCTAATTGAATGCAAATTGCTAATCTATGGTTATATTTATTGGGTCAAATTTTAATATATCGTATATTATAGTCTTTCCCTGCACAATGCCCTGTAATTATTCGATGGAGCTTCTGGAGGAATAAACCCAGAGTCATATCGGATTCTACTCTGATCTGATGTATTTTACTTCATGAATGCACACAGCTGTACAGAAGGGTGAGGGAAGAGAAACTAGAGGGATATAATGGAATGAAACGGAGCTCAGTCAGAGGCTAAACTGAACACCGACCTTCTGTGCCACCTAAGAGATTGGATCTCTTCCTCGTTCATCACTCTCTAACATTTTGGTCTCGTTTTTACTCATTGACAAAAAGTGTTAACAGATGTAATCATAGTTTTTATCATCATAAATTAAATTGAGTGAAATTACCAGTTTTTTACCAATAATCTTTACAAAATGATGTAAAATCAAAAAAATGGTTAATATTAGTACATTTCTATGAACACAATGCAACAATTTCCAAGCATGAAAATGTACACAGTTATAAATGTTACCTTTGCAAATGTAATAAGGTCCAACATATTGAGTTTTTGTTGGTCTGGGCCGAATCAACTTCCACGTTTTGTCTGGCGAATGTTTGAGTCTGCCAAGTAAAGCGTCCTTTTTGCATTTATGGTCCTCTGTATGAAGTGTGTAATCCAACACACCAGGCCCTGTAGATATACAATTAAAAAAAAAAAACCCTTAAGACACTGAGCACACAAACACACACACCAAAACACACAACTGGGCTGTACAAACAGTTCCTCACCAGTTTTGACGAAGCAGATTGAGCACGCTTGTTTGAATTCATGAGTTTCAGCTAAGGGGTTCTTTGCTAAATCCACAGCAGCAGTTAGACCCTTCACTTCTGGCATACCCACAGCCATTCCCATCGGGGGTTCATTATTGTTCAGCTGTATGAAAAAAAATAAATAAATAAAATTTAAAAAAAATAAAAGAATGATGAAATATGAGCATGTAACAGAATCTAGACTGACAATACCTAATAATTAATACTGTAAACAATAATCACCTGTGGAATGAATGGACCTGGGGCATAATCTGAAACTATAAGAGACAGGAGAAAAAGACAAATTGAGTAAGACGGTTGAGTTTTGGTGACCTAACATTTTTTGTAATAGTTATATGTACAATATTAATTGTAACCCTATGATTTAGCAGGACAGGTAACAAAGTAGCACACCTGCTTTAAAGTCTGTTATGGAGAGACTGTCCAGGGAGTCCAGCGGTGGGGGGAGGGCGTCAAAAGTGTCCATACCAAAATACGCACTTGACCCTGGTTTATGATACAGCGGCGGCAGCGTTACGGTGCACGGCTGAGCGCTGCTGTGGAGAAACGGGTTGATGTGTGATGGCATCAGGAATGGACTTGACATGGAACTGCCCGAGGCAATACTGGTTGGCAAAGGAAGAGGCCCTTTCACTGTGGGTATAACCTGAAGAAAGAGACAAAAGTCAAACTTCTGTTTGCAAATAATCACATTTTACAGGGTTCCTGCACATTTTTCATGTCAAAATTCCATACTTTACAGACTTGTCTGTAATTTTTTCAGACCAACTGACATCTAGCTTTCTTTTCCCATTTTGAACCAACAAGGATTTACAACAGGAACTGGCATGCAGAAAGTTGGTCATCATTCTTTAAACCATTCAATACTTTATTACCGTTTACCCACATTGTTTAATCTATTTCATATATATAAGAACGGAAAATGAGTTGGAAAAAAAAAAAATTCAATGCATCTGTGAATCCTCCTTAATTCACTGGTTCCATGGAAACGAGGATGAACGTCACCATAAATGTTTGGTTTCCTTATGCAGAAAAGATAATTGTTTTCTTTTGTGATGATATCATCAATGCATAACTCAAAAGCAGGAAAAAGAGGAAAAAAAAAAGACTTTCATATCTCTGGCACCATCTAATGCCACTTTTTAATCATATACACTGATTTTCATTTTTGTATATTTTAATGAATTTGCCTACCTGACTAAACATGCAGTGAATTATTGTAGCTGAGAATTTGGCTTCTTGTGCATTTTAGCCCACACAGTCTGTAAACAGTTATTAATATTTAAAACTGACTGTTCCTGACTGATCAGAACTAATTAATAATCATTAAGATTTGAGGAATCTGACATGTTTGCATAATTGGTCAATGGCAAAAAATACCAGCATTCTAGGACATTTTAAACTGTAAAATTACAGTGTGAGGCTGAGGCAAAGTCTACGTTTTCCTCATATGACACAGGCCTGTTTCTTTGACAACACTGCCTGTGCTGGCTGCCTACTTGAAACACCATGAAAAATCCTCTGCTTGTATGATCAATTTATTTTTAGAAATTCTGGATTTTATATATAAAAAACTGAATTGGGGAAATAGTCTGGAAACACATTTTTTCCCATACTCTTTTTTTTCCCCCACACTCCACCTAGAAATTATTTGAATCAAATTCCATACTTTTCCATACAGTGTAGAAACCCTGATTTTATTCATCAATGAGACTCTACAGTCATATATGTTTCTAACCATGGTTGCTTCAGGGCCCGCTTGGTCCAGTAGATCATCTAGGTCGTCCCCGATGATGTCTGCGTCAAAATCATCACTGGTTTCAAGCATCGGGCAAGGCTTATTAGTTCTGCACCCATTAACAAATGTGGGCACAGGAAGAGCAACTGACGTGGGGACAGACACGGGCAGGGGGACAGACTCGAAGCCTGGTGGCTCAGACGGAGTCACAGTTGAGATACTGTTGCTGGGAGGAAGTTCATCCACCTCTGTTTCACTTAGAGGCGGGTGAAATGTCACTGGGGGTTGGATTGGAGCTGGGATCGGAGCCGGGACTGGAGCCGCGACACCGCTGTCCTGGGTCAGCTCAGGCACTTCTAAAACACATCAGGGAAAAGCAGGATGAGTGGCTGCTGTCATGCACCCTTTAATTATTAAATCAAAGCTTTATTAAGTATTAAACTTTCCACTAAACTTATTCTACAAAATTAGTGGCTCTAAAAAAACACCTGAGGAGCTTCACATTGAACAATCATCATTATGTAGACTCTGTAATGACAAAGAGGAAAACCAAATGCATTTTTCTGTTGTCTACATGTCCCAAGTTTCTGGACCAACATCAAAAATTGATTTAGGTGACTTGACATTCACTTAAATTTCACACCTTTAAACATTATATTAAGGGCTCTAGATAAACACCGTCCCCAGATAATAAATACAATTATTCTGTTTGGTAAAATATGTAGATTTAAAGCTCAATCTAAAAACTAATCTGAACCTAAGTTTTTTCTTTTGGAAAAAATAACAGAACAATCACAAAGTAGAACAACATAATTTGAATGAACAATGATGATTTGTTGTAGTAAAGAATGGCAGTATATAAAACTTTAATTATCATTCACATCACATTCTACCTGTCATATGTATATTTATGTTTCTAATTGTATTGGTATTGTAAATCTAATTATGTGAATTACTGTAGGGATTCTTTCAATTTTGTTTTGTTTTTTTCTTTCCTTTATTAATGTTTCTTCTATTTTTATTGAATGGTCTGTACTTTTTATTCTTTTTTTTGGAGATATATCATAACGTGTGAAATATTAATTATAAGTATTAATTAATTATATAAGTAATTAAACTTTATTAGACTTACCGATTTCTATGTCTTCAACTGAAGACGAGCCATGGGAAAACTGAAGAAATGCAGAGCAAAGTCAATTAAGATTTTAGTTCTTGGGAGAATATAGATAGATATTTTAGATTGTGTAGTGGAGAAGCTGTTGCTTACCTTGTCACATGATGCATCTTGATAACTTGATCCTCGCAAAACATTCAAGGCAGGCTGTTAGAACAAAGGAAAAAAAAAAATCCTCATTAAATTATGACTTAATGCTCACAGCAGAACAGCCCACAATTTATGTGTATAAACTCAATATTTCACATCCATAAATCTGAGAGTACAGATTCAAATGACATGAACTATAAGATGTAGAACTAGTCTGTAGAAAAAGAACATGGGGAACACGCATACCTTGCTCCTTACATAAGCTTTACGGATTTTCAATCCCAAAATTTTGGCAAGGTCCTGAGTCAGCTGTGTGACACTGGAATCCTGGGGAAACAATAAATTGACTTTTATTCAAACACACTCTGAACAATAAGGGACTATATAAACAAAAATGATTGAGGTCACATCCTTATGTCGTACAATATTATCAGTTATGTTTACATAAGAATGTCACCCACATTTAAGCCAACATGATGCCAAAATTAACAGCAGGGTCTTCCTCACCATTACAAAATATGGCTACAGCACCAAAGGATTTTTTTCAACGTGCCCAGGCTGAACAAAGAGGAAAAAAAAAAACTGCTCGGACACATTTTGTTCTCATTTTCGGCTCTTGGTGCTTTTTCACATTCCAGTGTCTGAATATATTTTTAAAAAATCTTAAGAATTAAAATGTCATTGCTCTTTGAAAGGGTGTACTTGCATTATTATGCTATGTGATTATCATTACATCAGTGGCATACAATGGTCTTGTAATGACAATATCATTTATCGCAAAATTTTCTGGGACAATACATTGTGCAGCAAAAGTAGGTGGTGTGACAGGTCCATGATTTTAATGAATTCTGAATATTCGACATATAGCAATTATTTTCTGACATGGTTCAGAAATATTTTTTTCACCTCATTTTATTCTGTGCCAATATATTTTTGTGAAATTTAATTAATCAAGATTGATCCAGTGATTTTGTGTGTGTATTTCAGTAAACTTTCTGAAGTGCTGTTGTTAAAAACTGCCTCTAAACTTCAGTATTTTATCATGGTGGGGATGATGGGAGCGAGAGGTCGTCTACATCTTGTCAAAATGTTCCTGCCAACCCAAATCCAGACTGATATTCCTCTCCATATACTGGATTATATAACACTTGAGGACAGTGATGCAATGTGATGGAGCTGTGAGGCTTTTACTTCTTAAAGATACTCAGCTGTCAAAAACGCGCTTTCCTAATTTTTATGTAGGCACAAGTGCCAAAAGGGTATCTTGGCTTTTAAATGCAAAAGAAAAAACTCAAATCATCCCCTTCTGATCTATTTTTTTCTTATGCCTGGCACTTATAAAGTTTGACTTTCAACAGTTTGACTTTTTTCTCGACATGCAAAATAAGAATAATTCCTCTTCGTCTCAGCTTTTTACCTCATGCCTAGGACAAAATGAAGAAAATATAAATTAGGATTGTCCAAAAAAGTCTCTTAAACCTGATTTGGACATCTCACAATTAAATGTGATTACTTGCAAAGTTGGAGCTACATCTTTATTTTCTTTTTCTTTTTCCCCACGGAAATTCAAACTTAAAGTAGCACTCTAACTGTCACATATGTTTTAATGTTGAGCTGAAATGTCGCCATCTCCGTGTCAGGCAAAGTGCCAGAATCGCTCACGACTCCACTGGATGTGTATAAAGTCTGCAAACAGCCTGGATGGCATTTCAGCTATTTGCTTAATTTCTGTCAAATTTGCTGAGACACAACAGTGAGTGGATTACTTGCACATTTTTGATAAATTAGCATAAAACACACAGATGTTACACCTTACCTGAGGCACCGCTAGAGAGCATTTGGCAACAGCCTCATAGGCCTCTTGATGTCTCCCCAACTCCTTCAAGGATTTTGCTTTTCTGTACAGCGCTTTGTGGTTCCCCTCGTTCAGCTGGAGAGCCTTTTCACAGTCTTCTAGTGCTTGGTCGTACAGTCCCTGAGAAAAACAATATGTCCACAGTTACAAAAGCTGTACTTAACTGAAGTGGTGTGGTGAACACAAAACAAAGAAGCCACTCTTTGATCATAAATTGCTTTTACATGTTCAGTGAGTTGAATCAGGTATGGGTGTGGTCTGTGTGAGGGTGTTTTTTTATGTCATGTAACATGATTCAAGGCAGCCAAATACTGTAAGTGAAGAGGAACTGAATGTTCATTTGAAAGCATCAATTTAACCCAATCTGAAGTTTTCTTAGCAGATCCTAATTTTCTCAACTGAGAAATTATGTAAAATATGCCAACAATGGCACCAAAAGACACCAAACCTCTTTGAGTTACCTTCTTTGATTAGTTAATGATTTACAGTATTTAAACACAGCACTTAAAATGTAGAACTGTAACAATTAGTCCATTAGCTATCAACTATTAATCACCAACTATTTTGATAGTCAGTTGACTCTGAGTAATATTTTAAAAGAAAATGTCAAAATTCTGTCATCTTTGTCGAAATTCTGACAAAAATGCAAAGGTTTTTATTTTAATACTTTTATAATAACTGTCCTATATTAGTGAAAGTTCTGAATAAACCACCATGCTAAATTGCTTTACTTTACTTTACATTAATATTTGATAGAAAATAACTATAGTTTCTTCAATAACTTGTGATCCAATGACTCCAACTCAATACCAATCAATACTACTGCACTGAACAAATCAGACACAGCCATTTTATTTGATTTTAGTCCTTCTTCTATTTTATATTCATTTTTTAATCAGGCACCATCCATTGGTACCTGCTGACTGGTCACACTGGAAAGCTCGTTTCCTTCACTTTTCCACCAGGCTCTGTGCCCTTTTGTTTTATCAAAAACATTGAGCCAGGAAAGTGAAATGTCTAGAGAAATACTGAACAATCTCCAGGTGAGGTTTTTTTCTTATGTTCACTTTTTTGCCTATATAATTAGTGTCATTCGTCAATCTGTTTTTCCTTTGTGCTCCATCTTGGTATAAATTTAAATCCCTATAGACACTTTTGTCTGTCAAAGTGATTTTGTCATTTAAGTGCAATGTGTACTCTGCCCATGCCACGTTGTCCAGCGTATGCCACTTTTGTCTCAAAAACATCAAAGGAAAAACGTGTTCAGTTCCTCAAAAGTGAATATTTTGTGATTTCTTTCGTACACTATGACAGTAAACTGAATATCTTTGAGTTGCAGACAAAACAAGGCATTTGAGAACATCATCTTGGGATGTGGGGAACAGTGATCAACATCTGTTGATCACTGTTTCACCAATTTCTGTCATTTTATAGACAAAAGATAAACTGATTGAAAAGAATGGTTGCCAAATTAATCTATAATGAAAATAATCATGAGTTGCAGCCCTGTGTCAGATATTACCTGTTCTGATCTAGCAGAAGGGATCAGAAGTGGTCAACATGCATTACATGATAAGAAATTATTTTATAGATATTTTATATTATTACAAGAATAATGAATGTAGTGTATAGTACAGTTCACTTCATTGTACACACACCCCACATCCTTTCACAGGGATCATTACTTGATGTATTTATTAAAAACAAGCAATTCATCAACCCCCTACCTTATTAATGCATTTACCAAATGCCAAACTAAGGTTACTGAAACTGATTTCAGATTGCAATTCTTCATTGAACTCTGTGTAATAAGCGGCTGCTAATAAAATGGAAAATATAGACAACAATAAGGAGCAACAAAGTTTTTTTTGCTTCTAAAGGAAAATCTTGACATTTCGAGAAATGCTTTACTTATTTGCTTTCTTGCCAGGAATTAGATGACAAGATTGTGGTTGTGCAGTGATTTCCTGGAGTCTTGTAACTATGAGGATGCTAGTATTAATGATGGCTTTGTTCCATTTAGGTGTGCCAGCGTGCTTAATACCACAGTCCTGGAACTATTACACCTAAAAGAACGCTGCAGTTATTAATACTGAGTTAGCCTGGTCAAAATGTCTGCCACGAGAAAAGTCAGTGATAATTGTCTCAATATGTTTGATTAAATATACTGTCACTTCAAGAAGCCAATCAAATATAGGCTTTTCAAACACACACATATTACAGCATATTTGGGGGCAGGAAAACTGCAAAGTGACATGTTATGACTGATGATTCAGAGAGTACTGAAGGATGAGGTCAATCGAGTGCAGATTCACAAAAAGGGTCAGTTGTTTGGCGTTATTTTGGTCATTTATGACACATCCCACAGCACAATATGAACATTCTTTCAGTACAAAGATTCATCAGATATGTGTGTTTACACAAATAGTTTTTGCCATCATTCTTTTGAAACTTTTTCAAATTGAACTCTCAAGTTCACTCATATGATACGAGATCAAGTTGATCATCCTCACCTTCCTTTTCATTAAACAAAACATGACCAGTACTATCATGGTACAGATATTAGTGCAAAAGCACATGCCATCAAAACTTTAGAGATTATTAAAAGGAATTTGTCATCACATTTAATTTTTGATTTTTAATTATTTCTTGACCTATATATACAGTATATGCAAATATACTGTTTCTTCTATTTTTCCACATAGTGTTATTTCTCCCTTTCTTTTTCTACTCATATGCATTTCTTGTTGTCTTTTGTTTTCCTGAAATTATGTGAAGTTCATTGTTTTCACTGGTATTATTTTTTTCAATTGTCTGTCTTTCCCCAAATGGAGGGGAGTTCCCTTGTATAAGCCTGTGGCCTCCTGACCTCTCCTGACACACTTTTTTTTCCCCCATTACCTGGATTCTATTGTAGTTTATGTGTGCAAATAGATACACAGATTAAAACATATAATAGAAATACAATATGCTGAGGACATGTACTAACAAGACCAGGTAATGATTAACATTGCCTAATGCTTCAGAAAGAGGGCACAGAGGTCTAAAAAGCCTTTGAAATGTTTGATAACAAAGTGGTTAAAAAAAAGCTCCTTTTGAAATCAGAGAAACATTTAAAAATTTACCTCAAACTTTATTCTGATATTTTGAGAGTTGTGATTTGGTGCAGAAGATTTGTTTTAAACAGAGCAAGCAATCCGACCTGCCCTGGAAACCTTTGGCCCACAACCTCAAAAATGTGAAAGCTCCATTAATCCACAATATATACTGTAACAAATGATTTTATGAGACCAAAAACTGCTTATTTGAGCAATCTCACAGCTTTTCCCCTCCGTCTGAGACTGCTCAATTCATCCTCAGCACTACAATCTAATAAATTTGTTTGCATTATACTATATTTATCTCTACTCTCCATTCAAATCAATCAAAGAGGGAACTACAACAAAATCTCATTTTACAACCTTGTGAATGATAAATAAATCACCTTGTATCTTGTATCCTTGTTATTGTATTTTGGATTATACTATTTAACTGCATATGTAAGCTGTTTGGCAGAGTCAAGGGGAATTTGGGACTCAAAATGAAAATGAAAAGAGACTCAAGTGTGACAGTCACCTCCTACTTACCGGAACAATATTTAGGTAAGCAGCAGCTCGATTTGCATACAGCTTTTCCAGTAGACCTGTTGGAACACAGATGTCTTCTGAGTCAGCATACTCTGCTATACTCAAGGCCTCGGTGTACATCTCGATGGATTTTGTCCATTCCCCTTCTTTAAACACGTCATTTCCTTCTCCAAAAAGATTCCACACGAGATCCTTAATGAACACCTGAGAATTTAAGGAAACCAAATGAGTACGAAATACAGAGTGCGGCTGATTTGTCCTTCTTCATTCAGGCACTTTTATTTTGGAAAGACAATCACAGGTTGCCTTTAATGTCACCCTTAATTGGTTTAACTCAATACAGCTCAATTGTTGATATGAAATGGAGGCTGGAACACCCACATTGTAATTTACATAGCTTACCTCATACTGCTCTTGACTTCCAGGAAATGGAAGGGTTGATCTGAAAGAAAAAAAAAGGTTCATATTACAAACAAAGGCATCGGCAGATCAAAAAACAGAAAATGGAGTCAGAAGTCAGTTTTGATTAGAGTTCAGTAGCATCATTAGCCAATAAAGGGTCATTGAGTACAAAGTAGGAAAGTAGGACTGCAACTGATGATCATTTTCACTAATATTTTCTCAATTATTTGGTCTTCCTCCAAATGTTATTCTTCATATTTACCTAAATACAATGTTTGAAGCAGCTTAATTGTGAATATATACACATTGACACAACAATTACTGGTAATTTTATTATGGTTTAATATGTGTGATAGTACAGTTGATACTACTGTATATTCTGTTCTGTACTGTCATTAAATAACAGATCAGAACATCAGACACAAGGACATCAAGACAGGAAAGTATGAGTGTGGGTGTGTTTGCGGTTTGATAGGATGCTGTGTGTGCAGGTGCTGTCAGCATTGGCTGCTGAATGCAAACAAGTCAGCAAAAGCTACATTTTGTAAACAACCCTTCACTCTAAAAAGAGATTAAACTCAGCACTGAATATATCTATAATTGTTATATTTTGTTTTCCAGTTCAAAAATTGAAAAAAAATGCCAGCTATTTGTATGGCTGTTGTAAAACATAATAAAAACTAGGTAAATAAGTCTGTATATATAATAGTACTGTCATGATTAATATCAGCAACATTTAGGCATTTTAATCATTTGATGCATTGTCAAAATTGGGCAGATGACTTGTTTTACTTAAAGCTAGCTTTATAATCAAAGGTTGTGCCATTATATGTCATGATGGAAAATTTTACTGTCACTGTGAAGCTGTTTTGTTGTGCTGGTTTCTAGTTCAGCTGCTCTCTGGCATTTAAAGTCGTCTTTCCTCTTTTGCACACTGAACTATGAGGGTAACCAAGTTTTTGTTTGGATCATCACATTTTCATTCAGACATGCCGAGGTCTTTTTTAGATTAAAAGTAATGAAGAAAAACACGCAAAGGCTATCTGGATATGAGAACACAAGAGTCTGACCATACAGATGCTATAATATATATAAACTGTTATTTAAAAATTCCTCAGTTGACAGCTTAATATTGCTATTTTGTTTTTCAAAAACTGTTGATCCTCTTTATGATACATTTCTAGTAAGGCAGCACGATAAGGCAAAAGAAATATGATTATTTTGACAAATATTGGGATGATTCATGATTTGCTGGAATGATCATTTTTGCATCACAATTTTCATTTTCACTGAAAGAAAACTATACAATCATGATGTTACATTTGTTAGGTACTGTAAGCATTAGTCATTAATTTTAAGATTTATACATTATAAATGATAGTTAAGCATTTACTGCTACTATGTTAATATGGCTCATTAAAGTAGAATTACATTTTATAGCTATATCAACCTTAGACAACTTAACACATGATGACATCAGTGAAGTTTCGGGTTTGCTGCACAGCCATGACGTGCACAGTAGTATTTTAAGTATCACTTTTGTTTTAACAATAATAGGCACTGTCAGATCAGATGAAATGCAACACTGCGCTGCCTGGCATGGCTCTAAAACAATACACGTCTGCCTGATGCATGGACACAAAGCTCAGATCAGATCGGGAAAATATCCCACATTAAAAACAAAACTAAAGTAAAGCCAGTAATCAGCTGTCATGCTGACTGACACCCAGCTGATCAGAACAACAATGCAGGCTGACAAACCATTCTTGCATCATGCAGTCCACAGAGGTACACGAGCCTTTTCATTAAAAGGACACACAAACAGAGGCAACATCAGCAGACAAGTAGGCCTACTAGAAGCTGAGAAGATCTTAAGAAATCCCAGCTGATGTTTTGGTTATTCTCCACAACAAAGGGCCAATGTGTTCCAGGCTGTGGATCCCTCAGCTGGAGCAGGAACCCCCTACTACATGTATTGCATTGAATATTCTCAGGTCTTCTCTCATTTGTGCTTACCCATAGCTCCTAAACCAGTTTTTGAAGCCTGGGTAATGTTAGCTGTGTTAGCCTCACCCTCTTCAGTTTTGCCTGTGGTTTCTGAGGTAGAGAGTATATCAGAGTCTCTTGCTTGTGACGTTACAAAACAATCAATGTGGCTCAAGAGCGTGTCTGCACACATGGGATAACAATATAGCTTATTGGCTAATATGTTTCACTAATTTGTTAAAAAAGATAACAATTTGGAGGCCCCCTGCAGTAACTGCAAGGACACCCTAGGGGTCGGCTCGCAGACCCCCTGTTGAAGATCCATGCTCTACAATATGCCCAAGATAAGATAATAAGAAAGACTAGTGGGTATGGCAATATTAGGATGTGTCAAACATAGGATCAGAACAGTCATTAAGCTTTACAAAAGTATGCTTATTTATTAGGGCTTGATGTAGGAGCTGGCAATTGTGAGACTAGTATACTGTCTTATGTTATATTGCTTAAGTGTTGTCTTTTCCTGGTTTTTAAGGCTGTGTCACAGTAAAGTGAAGTAATTTTTCAAATGGCCAGACTGTTCTACCTGTTCTATTTTTTGTCATTATATTGATTAATATGATTGTTTATCAAAAATCTCACTGTGTTAGTATTTGCGAAAGCACCAACTGTCTACCCTACAACATTGCTGCAATATTAATAAATATAGATATTGAGGTATTTGGTCAGAAATGATGTGATATTTTCTCCGTATCACCAGGCCCTAGTTTGATGTGTTATATCAATAAAATTTAAGCACTCATGAATGCTTTAAGAGAGTCACCTCCAATTTAACAACAGTGACTTAAAAAATTACACTTACTGGATGAACTGCAGGCCCTTCTGAATTCCCTGCCAGCGACTCCTTCTGTCCTGACAGGCTCCAGACATGTTTGTGTTTTAATATCCCCTCCTCAGTCAGCACCTGAAATAATGATATATAAAATATAAGAATAAGAGCTGCAAGTCACTGACAATCATGGCTTTAAAACACTCCCTGCTTACGATTAATCACTATCAGCAGGTTGTCCAACTGGTTAACTAAATGGATCATATGCTCACTGAAAGTCTTCATGAGCTGTCCCCTGCCTGCCTTCCAATGTTTATGACTTCCGCATTTAGTAATGACGACAGACGTGCAGTTCCGGAAATTAAGGCTAAACATTTGTTTAGCCTGTGAGCTGATAATGTTAACAAAACAAATGTTTACCGTGTGGTATAATCATTATTACACAGAAAACTACATATATGACGCTGTGGACTTATTTGCCCCTGAGAAACTGTTTAATCATAGCATCTCAAAGCAGGGGGTCCATCATCGGACATCATTTCGACAGCACCGACGAATCTGTCTGCTTTTTAACGTCTATTTTCTAATAACTTAAAGAGTTTCGCGAGGTTCTGATAGAAAATGTTTGTCTTGGATGCTCAAATATTTTGTTATTCTATCCATTTAATCACATTTTGATCACAACGAATGAACCGCCAAGTCAAACTGTCAACCCAACCCCGCCAGAGTTGATTTTTTTTTTTTTAGCTGATAAGTTGCCCATCATCGTTTTGACCATTTTCACTTCACACTTCTTTGGCACCAGCTGATGATCGGATGAGGATCTGGGTTACAAACTCGTGAGTCAGAAAGATGGTGAGCTCGTTAGCTTAAAACGGGTACGCCCGTCCTGTTTTCATCAGCAACGACAAAATTAACTTTAGCGTTTTAAAGCTTTTAACCACCGCAAAATCGACGACTATTCCAACACGACGAGGCTGTCCGCGAAGAAAACGTCCCCTTCTTTGAAGTTTTCTGGCTGAGGAAGTGCCTCATACATGGACGTGTCCGATAATGGACGCATCGCAATTAGCGCACGTGTGTTACCCGCGGCTTGGGACCGCCGACTATACGTTAGACTTCTAGTTAGCAACATCTTCTGCTAGCAACTGTTAGCAATATGTAGTTTCATCACTGAAAACACTCAAGTACTTTTAACTGATAAAACTGTTTTTTTTTTCCGTCGCTGGAAACATTCTGACCTAACCAGCGACATGACGTTACCCGACCAAGTTTCTAGGAAGTAGACTGAACCTAACAAAGCATAGGCATGTCCAAGTTGAACTAGTTCCCCAACGCAAACAATAGCGAGCAGCGGCGATAGATGTTTAGCTCCTCGCCTGAGAGCCGCTAAACATCACGCACATTGTTTAACAGCGGCTGCCGTCTTTACTTACATGAATGGATCTTTATTCCAAACACACCTTACGTCGGTTATGTAAAAGGAGGGAAAGCGATTTTTTCGTTTTAGCTAAAATAACTTGGCTAGATGTGCTGTATCGCTGAAGGCCGCCCTTTGCTTCTTCTTCTGCTGTCAATTGAGGTTGAGGGAACATCGACTCCGAGAGGTGCTGCCCCCTACAGACAGCGGAAGGACACGGGAATGACAACATTTCACATAGTGATGATGGCAGTAATTTAATTCTTTTTCGTTTGACGAATATTCAAAATAAAAAGAAAAACGTATAATTTCCCCTTTTTTCTTTTTAATGATGAAGTAATACTTTAAATCATTCAGAGTTTGCCAGAGTTTAGTGGGTATATCTTGACTGTGGAGTCAAAACACGCGACATGAACATGTGCTACATTAAGAAGCAGTTCTTGGTCTTTGAGACAAATGTAGCACTTAACTCACTTAATGTCTTCACAAAGCTTCCTTCTCTCCTGTACCATTTTCGGCAAATGAGGCGCATACTGCACCTCCCCTGTGCAGGTTTTCCCAGAGGCCTGGTGGAGTGACCAGTACTGGATCCAGCTGTCTGTGGCAGCCAGATCAATGAAATGCAGGGAGGTGTGGACAGTCCACTTTTTCATGCTCTTGAAAATAAGATATAGGCTGGTCATGACAGATCAAAAACTGTTCTGCCTCACATGCTGTTTCATGAAGTATTGAAAATGGCTGAAAAAGAAGAAGAAGTCCCTTGTCCTCCACAAAGGATGTGGGATATTTTGAAAGGTTTAAAATTAACATACACTTCTAAAACCTTAACATGATATAGTTAAAACACTCATAAATACAAAAACAATATCCTTATGAAGACCAGAACAATATGTGTTCATATATTTGATCACTTGATCACTCCTTGACTGCCGAAAAACCTCTTTGCAATGTTTGAAAAGACAGAGAATGTGTTCTACTGGCCATGCTCCCGTATGTATTACATCAATAGAGAGCCCAGAAGGGTTCTTTAGAGGACATCAGGACTAAAACTACGTTAATTTCTTATTTGCTGCTAGTCTCCAAATAGCAAGACATTGCACCTCCCATAAACTTCAATAGAACTGACACTAAAATCTGCATAATGTTCTACAGTGATGTAATGCTGCTTCCTTCTTTTTTAGTTTCCCTGATCATAGAGCACTGGATTGACAGAACTCTCAGTAGTATGTGGGATGTTCTGAGTGGGGCGATCTTCCTTGTTGATGTTTCCTGGAATCCCGTTGGCGTTCTTCATGAATGCAATAGCTCCGATGACCACCACTGGTGTTATTTCTGTCTTTATACCCCATATCTTGTTGATTTGAATCTCAAGGTATTTGCACAAGGGCAGTCTCACTGTGACTCTCAGAGAGGCATTTCTTTTGAATGGTACTTCTATGTCAGTGAGCATGCATCTCTTTTCCTTCCTGTCTTTGATAACGATGTCAGGTTTGTTGGCTTTTATTTCTCTGGATGAAGAGAGAGTGTGGATGAAGAATGTCCCAGAGGACGTGGTATCGTTGTTCTTAGTGACTGTGTTCGGTTGATGTTTGTACCACTCTTCGGCCGTCTTGATGTTGTAACTCCTACAGATCTACCAGTGCAGATATGCCGCTGCCTCGTTGCGCCTGTGGATGTACTTGGTCCTTGCCAGTTCCGGGCAGCCTGAGGCAATGTGGTCATTATTTCTTCACATTTTCCACAGACTCTGCGTTTTGGATCTGCTCCATCTTTGATGGTGAGATGGTGAAAGGCTCTGGTTGCTAGTGATTATTAGGCCCTCCATCTCCACTTTTACTCCGGAGTCCCATGCATTGCCTTGTCCTCCCAGGTTTTCTGTTGCTGCTGGCTTACGATGTTTTGGTGTAGATGATACTCGCCTCAGTTTCTGTTGGCGGGGTTTCTGGCACATCAAACTCTTTCTCGAATTGTACCTCTTCTGTCTTGGTGGAGTAGGTTTGATTCCTTCAGCCCGATAGTGGTAGTCTTGAGATCATTTGAGTTGGACTAGGCCTCGTTCTCCAGAAGCTCTTGGGTACAGCCTGTCAACAACTGCTTTAAATAACTGTATTGTTCATTTAAATTTAATTTATATTTTACCCTATTCAAACTTTCATTTTGTTGTGCAACCCAGTGATGTATAATTACAACTACATTACCTCCCTTGATATATATATTAAAACTAAAATTAAATAAAGTAGATACAAAAGTGCATACATCTAAGTTACTGTTTACTTGTTAGAACACATTGTAGTTTAATTGAATTTGCCTTCTGTGTATAATGAGGATGATTTCCTTTTGGGTAATAGATGACTGTGTGGATCAGATGTCTTTGGCTTTGTGCCACACTATGCAGATTTTTTGTTTTGTTATTTGCAAACAAGACTAACCAGTGAGTATACAGGAAATGGCGTTCCTCAGGCAAATGAGAGAGAGCTGCCACATCAAGGAAATGAAGCTGAAAGTTGAGCCTTCACTCAGTATAAACCTTTGCAGTGACTAAGAAGCAAGAGGCTTATCAACTTATCTGCTACTGAGGCTGACCGTGGATAGTTCGATGTAATTCTAAGGTGTTTGTTCCTCAAACTTTCATCATTTTCAAATGCTTAACCTTAAAAATTGTGTTTCGTTTGTCATTGTGTTTTGTTTTTTACTATGTGAAGCACTTTGGTCAACCGCAGGTTGTTTCTAAACTGTGCTATACAAATAAACTGACTTGACTTGACTTATCCTCATTGGTACAAACAGGCTCCTAACGTATACCTTTTGCCTTATCTAAGTGGTCTCATTCACATTTTTCATGACTTCATCAATCAGTTAATGACTTTATATCAATGTTTTCTGTTTTCATTTGTGTTTTTTTTTTTTTTTTCTTTAAATGAGAGTATTAAAAATAGAGTTCATGTTTGCTGTGGGTTTACAGCATCATACAATACCCGGTGTTGGGGGTGATCAGTCATTCAGGAGACAGACACGTTTCTGCAGCAGAAACAGATTTCCTCGTGCTCTGTCCATTTTCCTTTCACACAATATGCAAATGAAGTGTAACTTTCCTAAAATAATAATCTGTTTTTTTAAAGATGATGTTAATTACGTAACTAATAGGCTTAAGGTTGTGAGAAGAAATAAGTAGTCCTTGTATGATTAACATCTTGGTAGGATAAGGGTTGACAGAGAAATTTAAAAAAAAGTGAAAATCAGTACCATTATTCATGAAATATGCTTAATCCATCCATATTTTAGTAATCCATTCATTTGCACTTACTAACCAATTCCCACTTTGCCAATGTTTATATGGAAACCTTGAAGATCCATACAGAGGACTTCATATTAAGTTTAATCCTTCAGGACCTTTGTTAATATGTCCAACATTTCCACGATGTTTTCCATCTGTCCAACCACATCTAAACAACTTAGCAGTTCAGACTGTTAAGCCTGAAGAAATGAAAGCTCCTCTCACCCACATCCTCAGCTCTCAGTCCCCTGATAATGAGTTTCCTGTTCGTTTCCTCTTTGAAATTATCAACACACTAAGCCACTTAAACCATGCACTCCTGTAAATGGTGGAACTGTGGACCACAAAGGAGAGACTAGGCACACCCAAGAGTGAGCTTCAGATTAGGGCATTATGGGTTATAAATAACATCTTGATATTTTTAGGCTACCCATGACATACAATATAAATTATATCCCGATATACAAATTTTCTCTAAAATAACAAAATAAATTCTCAAATAGTGCATTTATATGATGATCTACAGCAGTAAAATGCAATTTACACATTAATGCAGTAGTAATATTAATCAAAATTTATTAAACATTAGTAAAACACTGACAGGGAACATTTTGCTGCATAATAAAATACATGCTTATATTAATAGTTAGATTTGCAGAACTTTTACTCATAGTGGATTTATGGCTGTGCAATATGGACAAAATCAAATAACACAATATTTTTTGACCAAACTCCCTGATATCAATATTCCTGCAATAGTGTAGGAATGACTATCAGTGGTTTTACAAAATATTAATACAATGAGATTTTTGATAAATAATCATCAGTAATGTGGACATAATGCAAATAGTAGAACAACTGGAACAGTCTGTAGGTTCTGAAAAATACATTTTCTGTAATGCAGCAGGTATCACAATGATATCCAAAATCTAAGACCAATCAAGTCTCATATCACAATATCGCTCTAATATTGATATACATACTTCAGATATCTTATTTTCAGTTTAATTTGATAAATTATCATGTTTCAAGAGTCATGCCGGTTCAGACTACAGCACATCATCCAATGATAAAAAATGTTTTTGCTAAAAAAAAAAAAAAAAAGAAAAAATCAATAAAACAGCAGAAATTATCCTCTGGTACAAAAAACCTGTACTTGGAGTGATGCCTCCCTCTTCCTGCATTTTGTAAGTCATGTGTGAAATGTCAAACCCATTATACCAAAATGAAAACAACCAACAGTCCAGAGTTTAGCCAGTTTGCATTTTAACAGTACTGGATCAGAGTAGTGTTTTAAAATGTCTTTTTGTGATTTTTCCCCAAGCACACTCAGTTTGTTGTCTAAAAAAGTAAAAATCAAAATCCTGTGGATGTTTATCAGGTTGAAACTCGGCTTGTCTTTTGTCCACTAGGTCTCATTTAGTCTGAAAAAATGTGTTTCTGTATTGTTTGTTCATCTCTCATTGCCATATTACCCCACCCTCGGCCTTATGGGAGGAGAATATCAAGAAAGCCAGTATGAAACACCATAAGCTGTCTGGGATTTTGCTTTCTGTTCAGCTGCACATTTGTAGCTTATTCAGACTTCACATTGACATTCAAATTTTCAGTCAGATGTGTTGAGCTTGATACCATCTAAATGTTGACTGGCTGTTTTGTGACAATGAATTGGTTGAGCTGAGAATAATCAGATACACAGGGATCGAGGGATGCGTCTCCTCTCATGCAGTGCAGTCGTCCCGGCAGCTATAATAACTGCCAGGAGGAGGCGCTTATCTCACATTGTGCAGAAGCATCGCCGAGGAACTGAATCCCATGAAAAAAACTGTGAATGTGTCTCCTGTTATCAAAACCCAAAGCGTGTGTCTTTTATGATTTAGCTGCCCTGACATTACTGCATTGTGAATGACAATGGAGTCCAGTGCGGCAGAGCTGAAAATATACACTCAGAAGACATAATAAAAAGATGAAATGCAATGATATGACACAATTCACGGCATTTGCAGACCAGGTGTGCAATTTATCAAATAAACAATCTCAGCTGTTAAACTTAGACACTTGGAGTGCCGCTCAGTAAATCATACTGACAATAATAATGGTCACAGTATGTTTGAGTGTTTGTTTTATGGAGAGAGGGCCGCTCTATTCACCCCACTGACATGTTTATTTACAAGCAGAAAGAGATGGATGAGAGGCAAGAGACTGGAGGAAAAACTATATTATTAGAGTCTAATTACCATAATCTGCAAGTCTATGTGCAATATTGTGAGGAGGTGGAACCATGTGCTGCTTACAGACACAAAAAAATGTGCTGTGTGAGCAACAATTAGCCTTGAAGCCCAGTGTTTTTTGTATGTGTTTAATTAAGTTCCCATATCTGTTCTGTATAAACACAGGATATTTGGAAAGTTCAAAATTACTTGAGTTTTAAGAGAAAACCATTAATCTAGAATTAAAATTAGCATCAGAGTGACTCTGCTTCGTAAAATTTATAGCGTGTGATTTCTCTTCCTGCCCGTTATGTAACGTGGTTTAAGAGTGGTTGAAACTTTTCTCTTCAGTCTTGTGGTGCAGGATCGGTGCACCATCCCAGAGTTCAATCGTGTGAACGGCTCAATGCATTGGTGGAATATGGCCTCAATAAAAAGAAAAAAACAAACAAACAGAAGATTATAATGCAAGTCTCGAAAGGGATCCAAAGCACACTGTGGGTTTGTGCAAAATTAAAATGCCTTTATGCCAGTGTCTCACTATAAAAGGAAGAAGGAAGAATTAGTGTCTGTCTCTATGTATTTTTGCTTTTGATTTTCTTGACAACTGTTCATCCAGTCAGCTTCACACTTGGGTGGCAACCCGGTCTCAAGGGAACAGAGTGTAAAATTTGGTGTATTTTGGCCTGATGGTCATGCTGCAAAATGACCGCTCTTAGACTTTGGTGTTCAAAGGTCACTGTAACTTCACAAAATATGTTTCTGGCCATAACTCAAAATTTCACACGAATGTCTAATAGGATATTAGTCATGCTGGAGAGTTAACTGCTTTCATGTAGCTAGTTACATGTAATTAAATTACAAAATAAGTGTAATCTGTTACAGTTCTGACAAAAATGTTTTAATTAAATTACATTTACTAGTCAAAATGTTGGTGATTACAAAGGGGTCTATCCGATTGTTCTTCTCAGGTTGCCTGACAGAGATCTGCACTCTTCCAGTTGGATATTTGATGATTAATCACTTCTATCTGTCTATCACAACATAATAAAGGTGTGTGAGCTACTGCTGACAATGACCCTGATAAATACCTGTGTTGGTTGCAACATGTTGGTATTTTAAACGCATGCTTCCATGTAAAATACAGGCATTTTAACTTTGCACAAACCCTGTAGTGTGCCTTGGATCATTTTTGAAGGAGACTAGCATTTTAATATTTGGTTTGTTTTTTATTGAGACCATTATTCATTACTGCGATGATCCCCTCACAAGATGGAAAAGCGTAGTGTACCTGCAGCACAGATGCAGCAGCATTTCAACTCCATTGTCTCCCAGAATTTCTCTCTTTGTGATTTTTAAGGGCGATTATGATAAGAGGCAGTGATGTTAACACATAAATGAAATAAGCAGACAAAGATAAGTAGATAGGCAAATATGTTTTAACTGCTGGTATATTTGATTTCTAGAAAGCTTTCAAAATGTGATGTATCTTTCAAAAAGTAAAACTAATTCATTTTATCTGGTACAAAACACATGAATGCAGCATTAAAGCAGGAGATGCCAACACACAGATACTCCAGCTGAGAAGAAGCAGTGAAAAGCTTCAGGCTGTTTCCTCTGGAGGGCGTACAGTTTGACAAACACTGGATTAGCCTCTGGCCAATGGTGATGCTGAAGAGATTATTCAAACAGCATCTAAAAAAAGCTCTTCTCTCAATGCTCTACACACACAGCGTGAGTGACTCTCGTGTGGAGTTCAGCTGCCTGTTGCATGCCATGACTGCGTTCTACCGGATACTTCTGTTTTCTGGTAAGTTTAGTATTTACTTTGAAGTAGAGCTCCTTTTAGTCATGGAATACAATAGACTTGAAAATATATTTTAAGGACACAGAGGGAGTCTGTACAGGTAACATTCAGGCAACATTCAGTTGAAGTATTTACTCAGTGGAAGTGTTATTCTAAGGCAGCAAGTGCAAACAAACTACATCGACGTTGCGCTACAAGATAATCAACTTTCCCATCATTTCAAATCTGAAGCTGAACCTAAAGAGTGAAGCTTTCTGGTGTTCATGAGGTGTGAGATATGAGTAAGTGTGGAGTGACTGATCCTATTGTACTGTGGCTCTGTGGGTTTCTGTGGGACTGTAGGAACACAGGTTAAAATGACTAAAATGTGCATACACCCGTCCGATGTTTAGATTCTGTAGCCTTTTAGAAAAATGGAACTTTATACCTACATTCAGTTTCCAGTTTATTATATAATAGTAGATATAGTATACTAGTAAGTACTATACTATATAATAGGATAAAATTATTAAATAATAGAAACACCTCTTTGTATACAGTTCAGCAGCACCACAAACTACAGCCTCCAAAATTATCATTATGTTAAAACTACACCTCTTTAATCAAAGACTTAAAGGTCCAGTGATAAGATCTGTGGGCATTTATTGACAGAATATGGCAGAAATGTACAAACCCAATTCCAAAAAAGTTGTGATACTGTGTAAAACATAAATAAAAAGAGCATGCAATGATTTGCAAATCCTTTTTTGACTTGTATTCAACTGAAAACACTCAGACAAGACATTTAATGTTGAAACTGAAATGCAAATATATACTGCTTCTGAATTTTTGAGACCTGCAACAGACTTTGAAAAAGTTGGGACAGGAGTGATGAGAGACTGGGAAAGTTGTGTAGTGTTTACAAATCACCTGTCATGTGAGGGAGCATCCTCTAAAGGCTCAGTTGTTCACAAGCGTGGATGGGGTGAGCTTCACCACTCTGTCAAAACTGTGCGGGCAAATAGTCCAACAGCTTAAGAACAACGCCTCTCAACACACAGTGTCATGGATTTCACCATCTGCAATCCATAATAGCATTTAAAAGATTCAGAGAATCTGGAGAAATCTGTGCACATAAGGGGCGAGTACGAAAACCAACAATTGAATTCCTGTGATCTTTGACCCCTCTCAGCCAGCACTGAATTTAAACTGCACTAAAAACCAACATGATTGTATAAAGGACAGTACATAGGCTACCGTTGTCAGTAAACACAGTTTGTCACTGGTCTACAAATGCAAGTTGAGACTCTACCAAGAAATGTCATATATCAACATCATTCATTGACTCTTTGGGCCTGAGCTCATCTGAGCCGTGATCTGACGAGTCCATCTTTAAAATTATTTTTGGAAATCATGGACGTCTTGTCATCTGGACTAAAGAGCAGAAGGACCATCCAGATTTTTACCAGTGTAAAGTTCAAAAGCCTGCGTTTGTGATGGTTTGGGGTTATGTTAGTGCCTACGGCATTATGGGTAGCTTGCATGTCTGTGAAGGCATCATACAGGTTTTGGAGCAACATATGCTGCCCTCCAGATGATGTCTTTGTCAGGGACATTCTTGGTGATTTCAGCAATACAATGCCAAAACAAATTCTGCACGTGTTACAATAGTTAGGCTTCGTAGTAAAAGAGCTTGGGTTCTAGACAGCCTGTAGTCCAGACTTGTCTCCACCGGCTCTAGATAAAGCCTTCTGTGTTTCATGTGAGAGTCGTGGCCACTGTGGTATTTAGTGGCATCTAGCGGTGAGCTTTCTGCTAGATGCCACTAAATCCTACACACCATGCGTAACATTACAACCTTCCTGAAGATTGGATTAATTGCAGGACCGATGTATTAGATGGCATTACTTTTAGCTAGGTGTACCTAATAAACTGGCAACTGAGTGTATAGAGGATGGACAAAAGAAAAGGAATGTACAAGTCAGCAATAATGCAAAGAAGACTTTCTGACTGTGTCAGAGACAGCAGCATTTCTATTGTTGTGTCCACCCATGAATGCTGAGCTATATATCAAAACCTCACAACAAAAATAGTAACTATACTAAACAATGTGGACAGGGGTAAAGAAACTGACACTTGTTTACTTCTCTTCGCAGTGGCTGTGGCCTCTGCGGCGACACGCAGGTCCCAGCGGACAAAAAGAGGGTTACTGGAGCTGGCAGGGGCCATCAAGTGCAGCACAGGCAGATCTGCCTTGTCGTACATGATGTACGGATGCTACTGTGGACTGGGTGGTCAAGGCTGGCCCAGAGACAGGGCAGACTGGTGAGGCACCATCTTAAATCTCACTCTGAATATCACGGCTGGACACCTGATGATAGTGTGCTCCAAAATGTAAACATTCAGTTGACACTCTCTATATAATCCACCTATACATTATGTGATGCAAAGATATAATTCAGCATGCAGTGGTGATGTTTAGTCCTCCCTTCTTTAGATGGTGTGTACACATTATTTCCTTCTCATGGATGGATTTGGTTCTTCCCAGTCATCCTACATCCTGTGCGTTTACACACAGTTTCCGCCACTAAATGAGTCGCCTGAACCACAAACGCTGGGCGATGGGTCGGAAGGAGGGGATGGCGTCCAAATTCAGCAGACTCACATGGTCCAATGGGTACTTCAAAATAGGCCCAAGAATTCCACACCCAAATCCTAATTGCCATCTCCTTCTTTTCCTTCTTCACCGCAAGACAACGAACCCCCTCAGACCAGTTAACTGCTAACTATCAGTTGTGAAAACTCATGCGGTGATCCTGCCCTGCCTTTAAAATAGCCGTGGTGTGATTTAAACCACTCGACTGTGACGGTCCACCCCCTGCTTTCTCAGCCCCCGTCTCGTCTAGTCTGGAGTTCAGCCTTCAAAATAAAACATTATTCATGCTGTTAATCTCTCTGTTTGTAGGTGTTGCCACAGACATGATTGCTGTTATGGAGATGCAGAACGTTTCGGCTGCCAAACCAAAACAGACCGGTATCAGTGGACGTGCGAGGACAAGAAAGCAGAGTGTGGTATTGCATTTTTAATGCTTATGCAAACATTTTTGTGTGTTTGTTTTTGGGAAATAAGACAGGTGCTGCTTTATTTTTTAGTAGCAGCAGATGAAAATCTGAGAGTGAGACACAGATCAGGTTGTGTGCCTCTACAAATATACAGTGTTTATGAAAACAGTGTGCAGGCAGGCAGCTGATTGGAGGGGGGAGACAGGAAATTTACATACAGTATAACATATATTTTATGATATTTTAAGCCCCCTTAAATCACTGTAATTTAATTAGTGGGTTGTTTTATGGTATTCTTTAAATAAGCCAATGTGAAAGTACAGGAATAGTTTGGATTTTCTGAGGGTCGGTTGTATGACTTATTCATAGTCATACAACAGTAGATGATGGTCAACACGTTGCAAGTTTGGAGAAGCAGCAGGCGTCTTGGTGCATGATTTTCACCACTTTACTTCGTGGTCAGACAGACTTTTTTGTCAAGAAATCGCAGCTATATAAGCCAAATATCGCTCTCTCCGAAGCAGCCAGACTGCGTCAGCAAAAACAGTCATTGCTACCTCAATCTGTTAGTTTATTTCTGTTATTGTGTGACTTTCATGATTTCCAGCTAACCATTTAAAATACAGAAGTCAGACAATAACACAAACTAACAGATTGGGGCAGTGGTAGACCAGTAACTCCTGTGTTCTGTGAGGTAAAAATGCTTGTTTTTGCAAAAGGAGTATGGTGGATTGTACCATTATAAGTATTATAAGGTGTAGGAAGCTAAGAAATGTATGGCCATGGACATGGTCAACAGAAAGACAAGAAAAGAAAGATATTTAGAATATTTTCACTGCTGTCAGACAGCTTTTTCTGTTGGTATGTAGGTTAATATAACAACCAGACTCCATTGTCGTTTTACTTCTCAGAACACCGAGCTGCTGATCTACCGTTGCCTTGATCAGTTAGTTAATTTGTGTTATTCCCATGTTTTAAAGGGTTAGTTCAGAGCTACCAAAGTCACATGATACTTGAATATAATGTACACTTAAGCTGATTCTGATTTTTTTAGGTGGACCTATTAAGCAAAATACATTTTGCAGTACATTGCTTAGCTTCCTGCACTAAGACTCTCGCTGTTTCTCCAAACTGGGCACCATATACAGAGGGTAATATACTGACTATCTGCCTCATACAGTACACCTTCAAATCCCTTTAATTACAAAAAACAGTGGGTTGTTTATTACATTCAATGTGAAACTGACTCCGATCTTCACAATAACTGTGTTTCGGCCCCAGTAGCCAAATTCCTCTCATTTTCTGATAAACTGCACCAAAGTACCCATCAGAGGGCAAAACAAATAAAGCTGGACTTGTTCAAGACTACAACCAAGATTTGCAAGCATTAGAACAAGTGATCACAACAAATTCCACAATGTTAATAAGAAAACCACTCAAACATATAATATGCATCTTCATTGAAGCTTTTCTTTTCAGCTTGTCACTGACAGAAGATACTGAGTGTGCTATGTGCTTCTTTGCAGATGATCTGAAGGACAAATGTGAAAAGCTCTTGTGCAAGTGTGACAGAGAGGCTGCCAGATGTTTGCGGAAAGCACCTTTTATCCGGAAATATGCCATATGGCCAGACTTTCTTTGCGGTTATGAACATCCAATGTGTAATATTTATGGATGATGACTTTAATGCATTTGCAAATTCTTTGTGCCTTTTGTAAATAAAACATGTTACAGTAAAAATGGTGGTGACATTGCTGTAAAATAGTCAGACTCTAAATATTTGTGTGTTTTATAAAGCTCACTATAAAGCTCTTTTAATTGAATTCTGAATTTATAGTTATATAGTTTGAATAAAAGTCAAAACTACTTTAAAATCCCCAGAAGAGTTTACAGTAGTTTTTTTCTTTTTTAATTTGGGCCTGGCTGGTCCGTCCTGTGGATTACAGCTGAAGTAGATTCACACAAAGAAAAGGCAACTTGAGTGTTTCTCCGTTGAAACTCAGTCGAGTTTCAGCCAGAAGGTCAAATGTTAATCAGCGCGGGAAAGATCAGATAGCCGCTCCTCACAACAGTACTTTTATTTGTCGAGATACTGCGAGGTTGACTCCCTGTGCTTTTGGGAATGTCTGTGTCTACACTTCATTCACTGGGGTTTTTATTTGGACATTTTGTGAGCTAATAGGCAAACTGAGGTTTTCTATTTTAAAGTCTGCTGTGACACAATTGTCTGTCCTTTTTAATTAAAAAAAACATGACATGACAGCCAGCTGGCATATTCAGACCTTATTTAAAGCTACTACAAGGAGTTTTTAACTGGTCATGAAACAGTTTAATTCATGACTGATGCCTCTCTATGACCTACATTAGGAGACTGGCTATTTTGTGCAAGTTGGGTTTACATTCTTGCAGAAAGAATTACAGTGAGTAGTATGTTAGCCAATTAAAAAGAAGCGGGAAGAGATTTTTCTTTAAATGATTTTATTTCTGATGTTATATTTTGTGGTTATTACCGTTTGAACACTCCTGCTTTTGTCCGCAGGGGGGCTCCAAAATCAACAAAATATGAAAGTTCCTTACAGTCAGTCACTGAAGTTATATCCTCTGTAATTTTGGGGGCGAATTTGGGTGCTTTAGGAATCTGAAGGGCTGACTGGACAATTAAAGAAACGCTTTATGAATCCAAATAAAAGAAGTGAGACTTAATTATGATTTCAGCTTTTTTTTTTATTGGGGACAGTGGACTTTGACTTATTTCTCAAATCCTGGCTACAGCCTTTCTTCTAGTAGCTTCAAAAGATTAAATGGTTGTAAAAATGTGTGAAAACCCCTCAATGTTCACTTTCTGCTCAGATTTTGATAGTATCACAACATGGCTACAGACTTTTGTGCTTAGAGGAACTTTTCCATGAAGTGTACAGTCACTGAAATAGCTATTAAGTGATCTCATATGTGCATGACCTCACTGGCTGTTTCACAGTTCATGGAACTAAAAACAAGAGAAGCATCTCACATCTACAACCTCTGCAGAGCGGGACGCCTCTACTGGAGAGACCAGCGGTGGAAAGAACTGAGTACATTTACTTGGCTACTCTAAGTACAAACTTAAGGTACTTGTACTTTACTTGAGTATTTCTATTTTATGTAACTTTATGCTTTTGTTCTACCACATCAGAGGCAAATATTGTACTTTTGTTTGAATGTTTAAATGTGAATGTTTGTGATAAACTGAAGGATTTAGTGTTCATTCATAGGTTAAGAAAATTCTCCTACTTCTCTTTAAAAAACTCTTAAAAAAAAAACTTTGATCAGCTGCAAAATAAATTTTCACAAAGCTGAAAACAGCTTTTTTTTTCTGAGCTATAAAAAGTTGACTCGGACCTTGATGCTACAAACATATGATGATCTTGTAGATTATGATACATTGCTTCAGATTAATCTAGTCAACAGTATATAAATGAATTAAACTGAGGTCAACCATTAACACTGACAGCCATATAATAATATTACAAAAACATCATTTGTAATAGCAAAACACTCACAGAGACCATTGTACTGAATACTGAGTACTTTTACTTTTGATACTTGAAGTACAGTGTTAGACTTAAGGCTTTGAATGTGGGACTTTTACTTGTAGTGGAGTATTTTCTCAGTGTGGTATTGTACTTTTACTCAAGAAATATTGCACTGAATATGGTCATCATACCAGCAGGACATCATCTGGTTTGTACTGTGTGAAGTCTGCATGTTCACCTACAGATGGTGCCATAAGTACTAAACTCAAAGCACACCATCACATTTATGTGTACCACCTGAACAATGAGAGGGTTTGTACTTAATAAAAATAATATGATAAAATAATAATATATAATAAAAAATAATATATGAAATCAAATTGATATCATTGTTATTTAGATTTGTGAGGAGTAAAAACAGATATTATGTATTGAAGTTTGTGTAAATGAGGTGCCTGTTGCTGGCTGAGTAAGTTTGAATGTTTTACATGCAGTAAATGACTCTATTTTGGTCCACCACAGTTGGTTTTGGGTTTTGGCTCGGGAACCTCCTTCAGATCAAACTGGTGAAAGTCCCACTGTGGAGTCGAAGCCTTCATTTCCCCTCTGACACCCAGTAAACACTACCACCATCATGCCTGTAATCACAGTAAACAAACCCTCCCAGATGTCACTGCTCAAGTGAGCTTTTTTTTTTTTTTTTTTTTCACCGCTTAGGATCGTCTCTGAGTTCACACAGGAAACACAGTTTCTTTGTTGGGCGAGAGCACCGCTCATGAGTGTGGACTGAAATGGGAGATGATGCCGCCATGCAGTGTCCAAAGTCCAGGACTGGAAATAAGTATCTGGGTCATGGCCCACAAACACTTGCCCGATTGTGTCCAACCTTCAGCGGGAATGAGCTCTGACGTTATGGAAGTCATACGCTTCATCCAAGAGGCTTCCAGCCTCCCTGTTTGTGTATGTTCTCTACCTCTGATCTGTGCAAATGAAAAAAAAACATTTAATGGTGCTGCAGTTAAGATTTTCCTGCACTGCTCTGCTTGCTACAAATTATATGCCCTTTAATTTAAAGTGTTTATGTGGCAATGCTCAGGCCTTGTTTCCGTGGTGCAAAAACTGAAAATAACTTTTATATTTTTCTTAGCTGAACAAAATGAGTCAGTGCAGCAGCTGTTTGTGTTCATGTGATCAGAAACTGAAAAACTGCTTCACAGTTGCAGTGCCCTCATCTATTTAGCATGGTTTCCTCAGGCTGTGCTCTCTCAAGCAAAAATGTTTTTGTCTTAAAGGGACACTTGACCCAAAAATCAAAAATACATATTTTGCATCTGCTCAACATACAACGAGCGCACAAACTCAAGAAGATGGAGCGCAAAAAAATTGTCCAGATTTACTATTAGCAATGTTGTAGTGGTGCCACTTGGTTTTCTTCTACTCATCATTGACATAATTTTCCTAAGTCAGCAAAACGATTTCCTAAACACGTTAGCTAACTCCAGCTAGCAAGTTCTGCTCACTTGTTTCTTAACAAAGCACAAAGCAAAGAACTTGGCCAGAAGACAGCGCACTGAGGTGGGTGCTGCCGGTAGAGCCGGACTATTTTAACATCTAACATGATAAATTACAGATTTATTTCACCAAAACCAGAGATGATGGATGGAAGTGGAGAGACGGTTTTGGTGAGTTTTATTTTGTTTCTGTCTGTTGAGTTTAAATGAAGTGTTTTACAGAGTTAAGGAGGCAATTACAGCTTGTGTAGTTCAGTAAAAGAGAGAAACCTGTATTCAGAAATGGTCATATTATCGGTTATATTGTTATATTCTTCTCTTCTCTTTTGTGAGTTCTTTTTGTTTATTTTGTCACGACTCACACACTTTTGCCTTATTATGTTTAAAAATAGTTGTTTTCTTTTGATTGGCAGTGGCAGCTGGTGTGCGATAAAACTTCAATTTGAACCATTGCTCCTTTTAGATTCTGGCAAACAAGAACACATAAAGATGACATTTTAGTTTGGTTATGTGACCAACCTTATGGTTATGATACACATAATCATGACGTCAATCCAAAAAGGGTCATGCAGTAAACTGGTTACACTGGCATCATTACTGCATTTATTTATTTACACTGTGCATTTAAACCCATCTATACTCTTATTTATAATACTCATGCATCCTAACACACTTATCCCCCGTCTTCAGCATTATTGTTGTTTTACGCTGTTGATGTGTACCACTGCAAACATATTTTTACATATTTACGATACCTATTTTTATATTTTCTATATGCTTATACATACTTCTCTTCTTTAATGGGAGCAACTGTAACACAAATAATCTGCCCCCCCCCCGGGGATCAATAAAGTATTTCTGATTCTGATAAAGTTGGGGGACAGTTTGTTTACCTCTTACTCCCAACACCTCCTCTTTTCCTTCCACACCTCATCCTTTTTGATATCCCCAAAAGGGAACATAAGATGTGACGCTTCTCAACTTTGTAAAATAGCCTCCTGCTGTCCATGTTGACTGTTGACTGTGGGGGAAACAGAAACATTGAGGACATCAGCATTGATTTTGACCAAAGAAAATAGGCTGGAGGTGAAGCGAAGTGCTTGAAACTTCTCTGACGCACGGAGCATGTTGGGACATCGTCATTGGGAAAAACTCTGTTTACCTGTGGTGCCATTTATTCATCCATATTGTTTTGGTGTGAGTTGGTGAGTTTTGGAGATAACAACTGTTGAGATGTCTAGTTTCTCTTAAACATAATGAAACTAAATGGCACTTGACTTTTGGTGCTTAAAGTGTCAAAAATGCTTCTTTGCATTGCACAAGGTTTCTATTTGATTTCTGCCCAGGCAGCTGTCTCTCTTGAACCCATGAGCCTCTCTCGAATCCTGGTCCTTTCTTTCTTCCTGCTGCCTGTGAAAGTTGATGAGGTTTTTTCCTCAGAGTGGTTTTCTGGCACCACACTACTCTCTTCTCTTCCTGCTGCTAGAAGTGGCCTTTCAAGGATTTCAGCTCTTGACTTTGTTGAAGATCTCTCACTTGTACCGGGTACTTTTGCAGGTTTCCATCATCATTCAGTCCGTGTCGGTCTCTGCTGTTACCTGAAGCACTTTTCTAAATCTTCCTTGGACCCTCTGTGTTGCGGAGCAAAAACTTGTAAAAGTTCACAACTCTGTCTAGTGTTCATAAATCTCAAAGGAGACACCTCTGTGCACCGCATCCCTCACCAACTTTAATTGACCCTTCCCTAAGTCCTGCCCCTTTTTGCTTTGTCCTCCAGTAACAGTTGAGTAAGTGGTCAACTTTCTTCTTTCCTTTTTCCTGTACTGTTGTTATGTGCTTATCTATGTTGAAAAGAAAACCAAATATATACAGACATATAGGCCTTTCTGTAAGGGATTTTTTCCCATGATGGTGAAGGCATGACTCACCCTATTCTGCCTCTGATTGACTTAAGCATGAAACATTGTTCATCCAATTACATTGAGCAAACACCACACTAGGAAGGTCTATAAATTGCTACAGCCACTGCTACTCTGACAGTACAGCAGTCTTCTAAACACACTTGCTCTTGAGATTAAGTCACTATGGCTTTGAGAATGTGATGCACCTTTTTAAATATTATACTAAAAAAAACTGTGTTAGATCTTGATCTCTGATCCCTGATCTCATTGTCCAACTGACAGTTTTGCTATGAATGCATCTTGACTATAATAATGACTGAATTTTAGACCTTCCCTGTCAAGAACATTTGTTCACTGTGATTGAATGAACAACATTTCACATTCAAGCCAATCAGAGGCAGAGTAGGATCCGTCATGCCTTCGCCATCCTGGGAAAAAAAATATTGCATACTGTCTAGTCACATCTTAAGGTAACTAATTTTAGCAAAACACCAGCTAACCTGCTAGCTAATGATTAATGTGGATTAGTGTTTAGCTAATATTAACTATCACAAGCAAGCTAACAATTGCTGTGATTAGCTAGCTAGTTAGCTACCGCTTTGCTAACATTAGCTATCGGCTGAAACCGGCTAGCTAACAATAGATGTAGATTAGCTGTCAGTGCATAGCATTTCACATCATGCATCCAAATAGGGCTGTGTTTACCATCTAAATAAACGGTCTCCCCCGTGCTGTATTTATGACATCATGAACACAGTGTTTTCTGAAACCTCTGAGTTCACAACATCGTGCACATGACTTCACCATGTCGTAAACAAGTTAATAAGCCCCATTTGAATGCAACATAAGTACAGGGAACTGGAAAGGAGAATATTGGCAGAGGTTGCACCAGGAACCAAGGCTGTTATTGGAGCACAGAGCTCCAGGGGGCGAGACCTAGGGAGTGTGAGTTGCCAATATTGCTGAGAATTTGCCACATAATACCTCAATATTACTTCACAGTCACCATCCGCAGTAGTTGAGATTGGCTGCGGCTGACACATCCTGGTTAAAAAGCACCACAGCTGACCTCTTATTAACATTTCTGGAGCAGTGCGGCGCTCTTGAGGAAATCCCGTGATTGAAGAAATTCTGGTCGGCTTGTCTATCCTACACATGCACAACAGCGTGTTTGTCATAATGAATGAGCCATTCTTTAATCCCTGCCGGCTGAGCTGACAGAACCTGTTCCACGCTAATTGCGTCCTTTAATCAACTGTTTGGCTCCCCAGCTGAGGGCCAGATGGCACACAATGAAGTCTTGGCTTAAAGAGCTCAAAACATAAACAATAACAACCATGAGCAACTCAAAAGTATGACTTCTCACCAGCCTAAGATCTGTATTCCTGTTTGAACTGAGCATGAACTCAGGTAGCATATTGTTTATGATTGGTCACAAGTCAGGGATGTTTGTTCAATATGATAGGATGTTGTACGGGCTCAGTATTTTTAATTATATAAATTTAAATGCAGTTGAATACATGGTTTTGATGAGCTTCAATCCGTTGTACTTATTGTGCAAAAATCCCAGCTGAGTTCAGAATGCTATCGCCCACACAAACCAGGAAATCAATGTGTGTGCAGCCAACAGAAGACCAGGACCTGCTGCCAATATACTGCATGTAACACATTCTTTTGTTCTCCTGCTCCTATTTTAGCATCCTTTGTGTTTTTTTTCTTTGAAGATTCTTTTCAGTTGCAGGTGGCAGCAGAGAAATGAAAGGAGATTAAAATAAGGAATTAACAAAGCAAGACAAACTTGTGTAAGTGTGCAGGCTTGGTATTATATTAAGCGTAAGGGAGACTAGGGAGGGTAGTAATTCTTTCAAATTATTTGTCTGCTACAAACTAAACTCAATGTCATATCTGCTACACAATCACAGATTATGTGAGTTAATTTCAAATAGAGTTCTGTTGAACCTGCCCCACTACTGAGGAGAGTTGTAACACTAGCTGGGGAAATGATAGCGTTATATGATAGCAAAGGTGGAAATTAAATCTGAAATATCAACAGGAAAATTCATTTATGCCTATCATGTACAATTAGTCAGATTCCCCGGGTTTAAATCTATAACAGAGCAGTGTAACATTTGAGTACACTAATTATTCTGATCAAGGAAAAGTTTAGGAAGGGAACAAATATGCTGCACAAAATGTCCACACAATTCAGCAGCTCCTGTTTGTTAAACACATTTATTTGTTTTATGTATTTATTGCTTTGTTCCAGACCCCTCAGGTTGGTGTCCCCACAATCAAAACTAAACTTATAGTTTCTAAGGTTCCCACTTGTGGAAGAAACTTTCTGAATACCTGATGTCTGCTGTGACTGTCAGCTCATTTAAATCAGGGTTTAAAATATTATTGTTTACTGTAGCTTTCCATTAAATTAGATACATCTTATTAATCTGTGACTACTCATTTATTTCCTTTTGGTTTGTGATTTCATTGTTTTTTCAATGTAGTTTCAATATTCTTTTGTTGTTTTTAAATATTTTTTGTTTGTTGTATATTTTTAATTTACAGGACAACTGAAGATATGACAGGAAAGGGGGAGAGAGTGAAGGAATGACATGCAGCAAAGGGCCACATGTGGGAGTTGAACCCACAGCCACTGCAGAGGCTCAGAGCCTCAATACATGGGGTGAATGCTCTACCAAATGAGCCACTACCTTTGATGTTTCAATTGATTATCATATTTTTATTGTATTTCTATGCCCCTAAAAACATTTGGATTTTCTTTGTGTCTGAATGGTACTATATAAATAAACTGGCCTTGCCTTACATAACTGTATTTATGTAGGCTAGTACAAACTACTGATATAAAAAGATATTTAACACAGAATGATATGGGCATCATGTATCATTACCCAAGGAGTCCACCAGGGGGCTGAATTTACAGTATTTTGCGAGATGTTCAAAAAACAGGACACAGCCAGAGCCCAGAGGGGCTTGTAGACAGGATGAGAAAAAAAAGCAATTTTGGTTGAACAGCGTTAAAATATTTAGAAAATAAAGCTGAAGGTGTTTTAATATTTCACTGTTTTTGGAGGATTTATGGTATTTGCAGTTTGGGTCTTGGGAAATAGTGTTTTGAAGTAAAAGTAAAAGCCAACATGGATACGGTCAAAACATGGCAAACACCTTAGTATATCTTTGCATCATAAATGATGTATTTTAGTGTATTTTCATCAGATTTGCAGGTACAGTTGTAGTCAAGGAGTAGGAAGAGAAATTATATTGATATGATAGTGATAGTGATAATGCTTTGAAATACAGATTTTATACTCGGTCAGGATAAAAATCTTATTTTTTTTCCTTTATTGCATCTTCATTTGGCTCTGGAATGGTAAAATGTTTAAATACAAATCCAATTCCTTAATGTCCTACCTATCAAAAGTGACCAGAGGTATGCAGCCTTATGGTTGAGGAGTTATTGCTGATTCATCCCAGATATGTTATTTTAGGTGTCTTTACCTAAAATAAGAGTTAGTTCTGTAAAGGTTAACTTTTGCTTCCAGTGCCAATTAGCTCAACTTTCAAGGTACAGATTTGTTTTCTTTGCTGAAGGTAGCACATTTGTTGCATTGTGTTGTTTTCAGCGCTGTGGCTCTCAATGAGGACACGTGTTCTATGTTTCTCTCCAGGCCTGCACCACACAGCCTCCACCTGCGTCATAAAAACACAGAGAAAAAGCAGAAAAAGAGTGATCATTAAAACATAAGGAATGCTGACACTTATTCTGTTATCTATATCTGGAATTTAAATAGAAGCTGTGAAAGGCAAAACTATTTAGAAGGATCCTGATAATTGCTTTCCCAAGTCTTATTTCAGGAAATGTTCATTGACACGCTCATTTCCACCAGTGTGAGACTGAGTCATATGCTTACGTAGGTTTACATTTATGGTAAACTCTTTTTTTGGTGACATTCTTCTCAAACTTAAACGGTCTCAAGAATTGTTTGACCAACTGTAACTGAATAGTGAAGCTGAAGTTGATGGATTTTAAAACCTTTTTTTTCTTTCAAGTCATCCATCAAAATATCAATGATGGAAAATCCTCCTGGGGAGGAAAAAAACAATGAAAAATAAAGCATTATCCCATATTACTTTCATGGATTACAGGATCAGTGTTTTTTTTATTATCATTATTGACACCGTTCACGAAAATCATACAGGTTACCATGGAAACAAGCTACTGGCACCGCAGCATGAGCCTACTAATACATGTCAATCACAATGGCCTTGACAGCACGATGCATGTGAGCCTTTTTTAGAGCTCATGTGAAAATAAAATGCTTTAAACTTCTTTAATTACAATATATGGAATAATCACCTGAGGAAATCAAAAGGAAGCTCTGCTTGGACATCAAAAATGGATGTATTTTGTTTGTTTACATGCTCATAGTGTCATAAAAAACTACATCGTCTTGCACCATGATGATGAATAACCTTTAGAACCAGTAGTTTTACCATCTGGATCTTATTTTCAACAGCCAAGCTGCTGATTTCTGTGCTAAATGCAGCATTTTACCCCACAGTGATGGTAGCTGGAGGTTTGTAGGTTACCCAGCAGTGATGTGCTGTGGATGTTGCTGACTAAGGTTCTTGCAAACCACTGCAGCAGCTTCTAGTTATTTCCTTCCTGTCATCATGCCACAGTTCACAAAGGGTCACCTCAACAGATGGAAACATGATGATACACTGCCTGCAGCATGAACCAGAAATGAATCATTGATGGCGTAACACAGAGCGTTACCCGGGAAACTAGTCTGCTAGATGGGTGTCAGCTGAGAGTGCATAATTATAGGGAAATTATCACAATGTGATGTGAAAACATATTTTTATAGGAGACTTGATAGAAAAATTGTGAAAAACATCATTAAATTACATTTGATGAAATTCTAAAAAATGCACACACAAACTGCTGATTCTTGCAGGTGGGTTTGCCTGCAACAAAACATAGACTCTGTGTTTCGATATACTTTCAACTTCAATTTAGAAGATCTCTGACAGTGCAACAACAATTATTTCATACTGCTACTATAATTACTTTCATTCTCAGTTAATCTGATGATTATTTTCTTGACTAGGTGACTAGTTGTTTGGTTCACAAAATATCGGAAAATGGTAAAAAATATCAATTAGTGTTTTCTAAAGCCCAAGGTTAGGTCCTAAAATGTCAGTTTTGTAGTTGTAATTCTGTAGTTTTTACTTTAATTTAAAAACTAAAATTAATACTCACTATGTCAACAAAAACAAAGAACAACTCTGATTCTTCAAATGTCCAGTTATTTTTTTCACCAAAAAATTTCACAAACATACAAGCAACTTACCAGCTAACTGCTGCCAATATGTTACTGAAAATTTTCAAGCTACTGTTGCACCAAAGCTGAGTTTCTTTGTTATTATTACTACTTACTGTTTTTTGTTTTAAATGGATATGTATAGTTGAGTGACTACAGCCCTCATCAGTAAAATGCATAGGATACTTTTCAAAAACATGGATTAAGATAATGTCACAATGAGCTGGTCACTATTGTGAAATGAAACCATGCTGTTTAAGCACAGTGAATTTAGGAATCAAACAAGACAAAAGGTGTTAAATGCAACATTGTGATCATTAAAACAATAAGGTACTTGTAAATTAGAATTTACAACAATGATTTTTTTTTTCTGTCCTTTTGGACATGTTTCTTTTACATTTGTGGAAAATAAATAAATAAAAATGTAATGCTTTACACATTTAAATTCCTAACTTTACAAATCAGATAGGAAATGTAAATCTGCCTATATAAATTGGAGATATAGCACAGGATGTGTCTAACCTGAGCATAAATTCATATTTTGGCATAGTAAATTCATAAGAGTACAGGGTGAAGTGAGTATCTGTTGACAGCAGAGAGAGATGGCGTAAATAGAGCAGTGACGTGAGGATAACTCGCTAGTGTCTGTCAAATATGCTTCAAAAGGCACGGACGGGGTTCGAACCCGCGATCTTCGGTTTACGAGACCGACGCCTTACCACTTGGCCACCGCGCCTGCGCTAACCCTGTCGTCTAACTCCCGTATTGTAGATAAATTACTCACGTTTGACCTTGACAACAACATCAGCACAATCAGGTAAGACATATAACACATCTAAATATATTTTAAATAATAAAAAAAACATACCGAGACTCGTCTTCCTTCCTCCAACAAACACAATGGACCACGTGAGCTGCTGTATTGTTGCGATTCAGCCACAAGGGGAGGCTGTTATCTACCATACGGGGTGAACAACATGTGAGTGCAGGTTTCAGCAGGCAGAGGTCTCTGTTTTCCAGCGTTTAAGTGTTAGCAACAAAGGAGCACAAAGGAGGTGAGAGCTGCTCTTTGCAGTCTTTACTCTTTGTTTTTTTTTTTGTTTTGTTTTTTGTTAAACATTAACTTATGGAGAAAGAAAACTACAGGTAATGCTGCCTACAGGCTGTGAGGAACACACCCACAATGGAAAAGCGTCGGACTGGATCAGACAGCCTAATATACCACTGTGTTAATTTGAATATCTTGGAAGTAGTGGGCAAATATGAAGTTTGTCCTGAGGGTGGTAATAAAAGCAAAGCCAATGGATCATTAACATTAAAAGGACCGGGATCGTCGTGCTCAGCAGATTTCACTGCAATTTAAAATGTGCAAATGAACTCACTGAACGTGAACATAAATTCACATCAGTACCCATTAGATTTCAATATGTTCTGATAGTGGATGGAAATGTCACTGGGGCTGCAACTAACAATTATTTTCTTTAATGATTAATCAAACGATTTTCTTCACGATTAATGAATTAATCTATTAGTTCAGCTATTGCCAAACTTAGGAATGCCAAGGCCCAATTTGAGACCCACCCAAACCTACTAAGAACCTATATTTTTTAAAATATAGTTCTTATTTCATAAACACAACAATTCTGTGTGAACCTGGCCATGCAACAATACACTGGAAATTGATCACATGCATGCACATGCACATAACAATTTGTAAACTTGCATTTTTTTTTTTCCATTTCAGCTCTTGTCCTTCAGTGATGAGGTATTCCATCAAATTTGATTCCCTGAGATATAAGGAGCTTTCTGGTGTTCATGTGAGGGGTCACCAAATATTGTGTAACACCTGTTAAAACAGGTCAGATAAATGAAGAATAACATGTAATTTGAATCCCATTGCTTTTTTTTATTAGTTCTGATAACATTTTAAAGGTAAATATGTAATTATAAATATTAAACGTAATTTCAAACTTAGTTACAAAATTGAAAACCAGAAGCTGGTGGCCCTCCTGCAGTACCTTCACACCCCACATTTTGGGACCCTCTGGTTAGTCTATAAAATGTCTTCAGATTTCTTCTTTTGTCCAACCAACAGTCAGCTGCTTAAGTGATATAGTCATCCGTTTTTGAAACACTTGAATAATTTGTAATGACAGACACAAAACACAAAGTTTGGTCAGATTTTGTCCTAACAATAGTGTTAGAGAAAAGGTCAGGAGGTCACCATAATCACCAGGAATCTTCTGGGGACTATTAATATCCAAACTCAATTTATGCCGAGCTGTGCAGCACCTTCAAGATATTTTGTTCTCCGTCCGTATTGAACAGACTGAGATTGAGCTTGCATAGCTAATAACTATGAGAACCAGTAGGCTGCTTGTAATTCTTTTCTCAGCAATACAATATGCATGAAGCCCGACCGCAGCTTTTCTCTGTCTTTCTTTTCAAAACATCAAAGATGAATGCTCGCCTGAGGGGCTTTTTTCCCCCCCTTTTTTTTGAATCAGATATGCTAGAGGCTGTTTGAAAAATGAATAAGACTCATTTCCATTGGGAATGAGTTAGCAGTGGAAATCACAGATGTGGAGTTTTCACCTTGACCTGCTTAGAGCAAGTCGTCAGCACACAGACCAAAAGAGGGGCTTCTCTCTCGAATAAAGCACATAGGTAGATTTGATTCAGAGCACCTTGAAACGTGACACTGTTTCTCTAAAAAAAAATCCAGCTTTGCTTTAGTGTTCAAACCTTTTACAAAATATAATACATTTAGAAAGCAGAGTTTTATGTTAATTTCACCCACAGGTCATATAATTTGCAGATGCACACTTCATCTTTCTCCAAGTCGCAAGGTTTTTGGGGGAAGTGTGAATGTTGACTTTCTTCCAGGGGATGCAATATTTATTTATTTTTCTCTGTTATTTAGTATTTATGCACCTTGTGTCCTTAAGATGAAATTTCATTGAACAAAATGCAACTGCCTGAAAAGCCATTGGTAAAAGAAAAAAAACAGGATAAGCATCCGTGACCGACTTTAAAGACTTTAAATTGCTGGAGGTGCTTAGAGGTAATTCTATAATGTCACATGAAATTGATTCTATTTATCATAAACCTCTGCAGCATCATAACCTGAGAGACACAATATGTTCCAGTCAGAGATCACATGGATCTGGGGCATTTTTTGTTCATGTGGAGAACACCAAGCAGCTCACTCCCTGAGAGAATAAGAAGTATTACTGCAGCAATCTGTTTAATTATTTATTGGTGTATCGCTTTGAAGAATCATCTTATTTTGCTGTGCTTGTGCAAGAATACTCCTGTGCCCTGAGAATCTGTGAGAATATTTATTTATTTTTGTTCAACAGACTGAACACACACACTTTTTTTTTTTCTGTACACTCTTTTGTTATGTAAACAAGAATGAGGTTCGAGGAGATATTCTGTGGTTGAATTTTGATAACTAACCATCTATCAACAAGCCTCCTCTGGCTGCTTTATATTTCTGTAAGCATGTTAACATAGTCAGCCTTGAGATGATGTGGTTATTGAGTGTTTCATTTCAAAGTTAGTTAGATTAATAATATGGTCGACTGATATTGGCCTATCACAGCTATATCAGTCAATATCAGTACTGGCAGTATCAATATTCACCAATATAAATTTTGTTTTTGCTTTAACAGAATATAATGAAGATTGTTTTTATTAGTTAGTTAAAATTATTGGATATACAAGTGAAAGTTTGTTGTATCAGTGCCCTAATAATAATAATAATAATAATAATAATATTAATAATAATAATAATTTGTATAGCACTCTTCTAAAAACAAAGTTTACAAAGTGCTTTACATACAGTAAAATCCCCTCAAATACAGCAATAATAAAGCTAATAATAGATACAACATGATATATGATATATCATAATATATTTTCTACATTCTGTATATTGTATTTGATATTTGAATCTTTTTACTCCTTAATATTGGTATCAGCATCGGGCCCAAAAATCCAGTATCCATCAGGCCCTGGTTTTCATATAATTTAATGTGCAGGGTACAGCAGAGGAATATCAAGTCAAGTATAGTATAGTATAATATAATATAGGTTTTCTTATATAGATGTATGCAAAGTTTTAACACTGGCACAAACTCTACACTATGCCACACATGCACTCACACACTGACATGGTGTTTAACAATAAAATTAAGATTAATAAAATGTAAAATTAAGTATTTAATATGGCACATGCTTAAAATGTGCAGGGGGCAGCACGAGTTACTGAAACAAAGTTTATAAACTATATTCATTATGTGGACTGAAAAAATGAACTTCATTCTGGGACAGTTGTTGGAAACTAAAGTTTTATCACTCTCTTCAAAGCCACCAGACTCCTTTGCAAAAACAGTCATTTTTACGTCGCAGAACACAAGAGTTGCTCATCTACTGCCGCCTCAATCAGTTAGTTTGTTTGTGCTTTTGTGTGACTTTGGTGAATTCAGCTAAAGCTTTAAGACAGAGAAGTCGCACAATAACACAAACAAACTATCTCATCTAGGTCATGATAGCCCAGCAATTGTTATGATCTGTGATTTAAAATCACTGTTTTTGTCAAGGGAGTCTGGTTGGTTTGGAGGGAGTGTTATTTGGCTTATATGAGGTCGATTTTTCTGTTGGAAAAGACTGTCTTACAGCAAAGTAAAGTGGTGTAAATATTCTAAACATAATATGTCGCAGAATGATGCATGTTGCATCTCTGATTGGTATAAGTGGGCTTGTGCTGTCTTGCTCTCCTAACTATTCGGCTCTCATTAGCCAATTGCTGTAGGAGGACACTCTATGAAGTAATCATCATCTCATCATCTCAACACCCTCTGACTCTCTGATGCTGAAGGATCGCCCCACTTCCTGGTCACTTCACTTCCTGTTCACCTGCTCCGCAGCTGTCGCAGGTATGTCAGCAGCGGCTGCATTCTTTGTGCTCCAATAAGCCATCCAATTGGCTGGTGTTACATTAGTTGTTTTGCATTTCGTAGATTTCCCTATTGCGGATCCCCCTCATTCTGGAAGTGAGACATTCTTCTTTTAAATTTGTGTTTTATTTAAAATAAATTTTTGAAGAATTAGATAAGATTTTTTTTTTAACGGAACAGCTTCTTTTGCATGACAACCCTGCATGCCTTTTCTGGTATTGGTACTGTAAAAATAAAATAATTAAAATAATTTCCTGGGAAAAATTCCCAAGGTGGCCTTGTTTGGCTTTTTGGTGATTTGATACGGTAACACCTCCACCTAAAACAACCTCCCAGTTGTCACACATGTACTTAAACTGATATTGATTTTTTTTGGGTGTGCCTGTTTTAGGTGGCAAAATGGGTTTTGATGCTGATGTTGTCCACAGCAGTACATTGCTTTGCTTCCTTCTGGAATTCCTACTACTTCTCCAAACAGGCTGCCTGCTGGCTGCTGTCTACTGTAGTAATACACCTAATATGCATGAGTACCTCATACAAACCCACTTCAAAAAACCCACACAGTTTAAAGTACAGTTACACCTACCTTTCCCACCTGTAAACCGAACACGTTCTTCAGGCAAATCAATGACTGCTGCAAAAATTCAGAATTGTGTTGGAGGATTCTTTCAGAAAGGAAACAGTGTTGTGTACAACCTAAAAGAACCAAGTGCCAGTAAAGTAGCTAAATGCAAACTTTAGTACAAGTTTGTGTTGAGAATTTTGATGTTATAGCAAACTGAAGCTGAACTCTTGGTCTGGACCACCCTGAGGCAAAAGAATAACACATCATCTGATGAAAACATTATTTATTTTATTAGTCTGCTCTATGGAATGTGCCATAGAGAGTTCTGCAGTTCATATAGTGAGTTGGAGCCATAGATGCCAGCACATTAAATAGGTTGAAATCCTATTTAATGGGATAATATACCGTCTATGGTTGAAGCAAGTTGTTTCCCCCCACCACCTCCTTCTCTGACTTGAGGAAGCTCAGGGAGGGCTGCAAGAACACTGCAGGAGGCAAAGATGAGCACAAAAATTTGACAACAAGCAAGGATGAGTCCTACACTGTAAGTTGATCAGCTGTTTATAACTGTCAGTTGTCTGACAATGTAAAGTTAAGTCTGTTAAGCCCTCTATTTTGAAAATCACACTCTGTTAAGTTCAGTGACTGCCTGTCTTTCTGCCTTCCAGACTCCATTAACATTTTTGCTCAATTTAACCGTTATAAACATTTACTCCTTCTAAAACATTATTAATGATTTCTTATGATTCATGAACAGACAATAACTCATTCAGCAAACATTTGGCATTAATTTGAACTCTAATTAACATAAAACAGGCAAACAAAGACAGTTATTCCGGTCAGAATGGAAATTTGACACTGTGGCGAGTATTTCAGCTTAGCAGGTTTCTTTCATTTCTGATGACATATTATGGTCATTTTATAATTTATTAGACTAAATATATTACAGATTTCTCCTTTAAGTAACTTATTTTCTTTATACATATCACTGATTTCTGAACTGAAAGACAATTATTTTCCATTATATTGTGGTACATACAATCTTTTCCTGCTATCCACCTGAATAACGTATCAGACATCCATAGTTTTTTCAGATCTTTCAAGTTATAATCAATACATTTGAACAGATTATCCCTCTGATATTTTGCTGTTTATCTTGTGATGTCTTATGATCTCACTCCTGCTGGTCTTTTGCCACTTATTTTATTTTGTGAAAATACATTTTATGATATTAACTACATGTTTTGTTTGTACAGACCACTGACAAGTTAAAATCTGGGAATAAAATATGTTTAAATCCGGACAAATGCAAGTGGCAGCCAACACTGTGGGTCTTTGCTGGCACGGTGTGAGGAGAAAATTGGTCATTGTGAGCAGGGTATGCTGGAGCTGACCCTGGCTACAACCAGACATGCGAGTGTGAAATCCAGTTGAAAGCTAAGCAGCAGATAAAGCTACATAACAAAGGCAATATCATCTCTCCCCCTTTCTCCCAAATTTCTTTTCATCCATCTTTCTCCTCCTTTCTTTGCATCCACCCCCTCAATCACTGGGCTGTTTTCACAACTTCATACAGCAGATGGATGTAAGTTTTAATAAAATATCACTTTGTGATGCGGCTCCCTGAAAAGGCTTCGGGCGGAAACGTGTAATGTCTAAGAAACTGATTTGAATTGACACACAACACTGCTTAATTTCTGCTTTTCTTTTTTTTTTTTTTCTGTCGCTTAATGTGTACGGAGCAATTAGGTGCACATCACCCATGCCTGTTGGGTCTGTTACCATAGCTACAATACGATTGTGCAGACAATCATCTGGTCCTTGTTTCCTCCAATAGGGTCGCACGGCTGAAGCTGCAATATAAAGTAAAGATGCTCATCTTTCAGCAACACACTAGTAAGAATGAGAAACAGGTTTATGAGTACGAGAAAGTATTGCAGAGTGGCAGGCAGGGGACTGCGCCCAGTCATGGCGGACCACAGAGACAAGATCCGTCGAGCCACACAGCAGGAGAGGAAGGTGAGAGCATCTACCATTTTGAAATTCAACTCCTCTTATTGTTCATTGAAAGAGTTTGGCGGAACAAAACAGTGACAGTAAACAAGATACGCCTTTGCATTCACGCTTTGAACGCAAAAAGGGACCAGGAGGAACAAAAAGGAAGTGTCACTTTAAATGAAATGCATTAGTTGGATGAAAGCAGACAGACAGTCTGCTTGTACTTATAAACGTAGTTCGAGGCTGCTCAGGTCAAATTTACTTTCAGTTGGAGAGATCAAAGAAATCCAGCTGAGCTTTGCTTAAAAAGATGGTGTTCTTTTTTTTTTTACCTTACATATGATGGAACAGCTGGAAAAAAAATGTCAAAACAGTTTTTATGTTTAAATTATCAGAGTTTATCATTTACAAATTTGCAAGTAGTTTTACAGATGTGGCCTCAATCAAAGAGAGCTCCAAATCCCATCAATCAGAACATCTGAGGAAAAGATGCGTTCAGGGACAATCATGGAGGAGCTTTGAGGCCAGGCTTGTTGAAATCAAAGGCCTGAGAGCTGAAATAAATTTTTTGTAGGCTGTCTGTATCATTCTGACAAAAATAAATGTGGTCAGTTAATCTGCGGCTGTGAAAAGGACAACAGCCAATGCAGCATGTTCAAGCTGCCCCCCTACTGGGCGGCCCATGAGCCTGTCGATATGGTGGTTTGATGTTGGATGGAAAATAAGAACCCCCCACAACAAACAGGAGGGCTGGAACAGAGAGACTGGAACAGAGAAAGAGAGGGTAGAAAGGGAAGAACCATCGACAGATGGACTCTGTTGTGATTAAAGATGGCGGCAGTCTTCACTGCAGACTACGAAGGACTATACTCGATCCATAGAAAAGCGGTGGGAGTAGTCTGCGATTCAACACAACAAAACCAAGAAGCACACAGTAAGGTAAACCAGCAGGTATGATGTCTGCTTTTGAATCTCTGAGGATGAAAACTACGCTTACCAGTAACTTTCCATTGTGTTGTTTATCGCTCTATTATGTCTGTTATCGTTTTTCATGTCAGTGCCATACTGGTTTTGTTGTGTCCTCCCTCTCATCAAAACCGAAGCACATCATTTGATTTGACCAGTGAATGCGCATCCCATGACCAGACCACTGAAGACCTCGATAGACTGAACGCTTAAATTAATTTGAATATTTTCAAGCCAGCAGATGTCTGACAATGTACTTTCGCTATTTGGAACATGGTTACGGATGTATGTCTTTGGTATTATATCACCATAGGAAATATGGGCCTTTTAATAAGATTTTTTCCCCTTCTTGCGGGGAATATGGTGTTCTGTGAGCCAGAATATCCTGCAAAATAAACTCAAGTCTGCAAATTGCTCAATCCTCTGTGCCTAATCCACTCCAAGCCTTGTTAGTCATGATATATTCAGCCAGGACAAAGGACATCAGCAGGACTCCAGAATACATTTTCTGACAGTCTTTTGATATTATTCCTGGATCATTTTCAGAACTTAAAACAAACACTGAATACCTATTAAAACACTCGACACACTTTTATTAAAACCTTCTTATCTAAATAACTTGATTAATCACATCTCTGCTTTTGAGTGTCTCACTTTAGTCTATAAGCTCTGTGTTTGTTTTCCACGTTTTGTCTTTGAAAGACGTCTTATGTTTCTTTTGTTCGTCTTAACTTTTAGTGAATTCTTTGAGGCTGGCCAGTTTAAAAAACTAGAAATCTCTATTGTGTGCACCCAGAATGGGAGCATTCATTTAAACACCTTAATGGACTTTTGTTCATCAGAGAGTCTTCAACAGAGATAAGCCTATTTCAGCCAAGGCCTACTAGGGAGTCTAAATCCACACTGACAGGTGGAACAAAAGACAACTGAAAGGGCTGAATTGGGAAACATGAAGTTGTTCTGTGGTAACACTTAACTGCAGCGGCATGTTTAAGAATTCAAAAAATATTTTAAAACATCAGTATAATTCATGATAAGAAACTGCAATCATTCAGAATTTATCCTTCTTTAGGAGTCATGATTGTTTTAACTCTTTTGAAAAGCTTTCGAACAACAGAATTTGTATTTTCCGGTCATCATAAATTAATTTCACTGATCAGTGAACACATACAAAGATTACTCTCAATAACTCTTATTGACAGCTTTTTACTACTAAATTCTTTCAACAATTCTGGCACAAAGACTTCTTTCACATGAGCTTAGCTGATTTCATAAATAACCAGGTCTAGTTCATACAGTCACACCTCAGAGCTGAGCAGGGAAACGTCTTCTATTGTTCGTCCGCCTGCTGAGCAGCTCCACTGGGCCAGTTGCTTAAGGGCTTCTTGTTTGTAGTTGCTGAGGAATGGAAGAGTATTTCTCATTCACCCTCCATACACAACTGTTTCTACATTCAATTTACCAACCTACTGGTCACACGACTTCTTGGTCTTCTGTTACTGAAACATTTCAGCTTTCTAGTTTACTGTAAAAATGTTTGGGAAAGTAGTTTTAAATAGGATGCCAATAGAAGTCAAAATGCATTATAATTTCGTGTCTTGATACAGGAGGGAAAAATCTATCAAAATATTGAGCTCTGGTCTGTTATGCTTTTCTTTAGTTTTTGTGATGTGTGTGATTTTGTGTCTTGCCAAAACCCAAAAATATTCAGTTAAATATGGATAATAAACTGTGAGAAACAGGAAATCTCCATATTTGAGAGGATGAAAACATCATTCTCTACTATTTTTAATTACTTTAACAATTAATTGATGATCAAAATAATAAATACTTTATTTCTTTTTTACTCCTTACCCGGTTGGGCAAGTAAGATTAACTTGCCCTGCGTGGCATTTTATCTGCCCCAGGCAAGCGGGCAATCATTATTATTGAGTCCTGCCATGAATTACTTGATTTGATTATTAGGTGCTATTGAAATTCAAGTCTGTGTACTCACAGTTGTCTCTGTTCCTGAAAATGTTATTTATGATAGTCCTGGTAGATCAGTGATGTGAAATGTGTGACATGCCAAGATCCACACGACCAGGGATCTGTATGGATAGGATTCCCTCTGAGTTAATGATCGAAAGCCCAAATGCCCTGAAAGTAAAAAAAAAAAAAAAGTAAATATGTCAGTCAGTGTGGTCCAATTTTGAAACAAAACAAAGAAGCAGTAGTTCGAGCTGTTGCATCCATGGAGTTCAGTAGATGCTCAGTTAGGCCACAGAAAAAAAAAACTATTAAAACTGGGAAAGGCAGTATATCTTTTTTATTTGGCAAAAGTTCCATAATAACTTTAAGCATAATGTAATTCAAGTGGTCTGAGATAAAACTAGACTTCTGCTCCTCCACTTGGCCTCTGTTTTAAGGCTTTAGAAATTCTAGTCTGTGATGGGAGACTTTGGCCGTTTCAGGTCAGTAAGACAGTTGATTGCAGAGTATCATTTACAACGTGTAGGTATTTGACAATCTGAGAAAGAGACTCAACAATCAACCATCTTCCAGCCACCAATCCAAAGTGTAGGTCTGTGACAGTATAGATTTTTTCTTTCCGAAGTGACAAAGCAACATATTCCAGCGGGATGACGGTTTACTGCAACAGCCTTAACAATTACATTTTATCGGACTTTACTGAAGCATACTGAGTTGCGTAGCTCCTTTAAGTAATAAGGCAGTGTGTAAGTGTGTGCAGTGTGTAAGTGAGGGAGACAGAGCACCAGACTGATTGACATAATGGAGCAGAATCTTAAACGTAGCAGTCAGCTGTCAATCTGGCAGTAAATCTACAGTACAGGAGACAGTTAATAAATGTTGTAGACGCTCAAGACCAAGGAAAGTGTAATCTGCTGGGAAATACCCAATACTTTTTACCCCGAAAGTAAGCTGAGCTAAGCTAATGCTAACACAAACAATGCATTTTACCTTTATAACGTTGGCTTCAATGCAATCATATTCCTTTCAGATGCTTTGTAATCCAGTCTGGAACTGCAGTGTCTTTTTGGAGACGTGGTAAAATAAATTCATAACAATAAATCCAACACTGAATGTCTTCTGTAGTTGTTTATCCATTTGTCCGTCTTGAAAACAGTTGTTGTTTTTAGCATGTTGTTAGCTGCCCATTCACAATCTCTAGATGCCTTGGCTTGAATCTGTCAACCAATCAGAGCCTGTGTTCCTGACTTGTGTGTGACAGTGCTGTGCTCCCTTTAAAATAAAATTTACAGTAATGACTGTAATCGGCTCAACCCTGTTGAAGTGGCCACGGTAATGTGGTAATGCAGTTGTCGTCACAGCCTTACCAAAGCGTCTGTAAGTTCATAACCTGGCACTGAGACTCAACAATCAACTATCTTTCTCCAGATTCACTTACTCCACTTTTAATTAATATACACATTTTTCTGCTGTATTTGATGTCATTACTGATGTCCCCTTGAACCACTGAGTGTGAGAAATCTGTCATCATCAGATGCTGCGACTGACTGCTCCTAACTTTGGTTGATCAGGGTGCCTGGTCACATCAGTCCTCTTGAAGCTGTGTTTATAGTCTGTGTTGTAGTTTTCATCACCCTCGTCCTTTTGATTAACTGAGAGACTGCAGCTGCTGGCAGGGGTCTCGTCTGAAAACACTCATCTTCATGACCCCACACCAGCTGCCTGCAGCACTCATTCATGTGTTCCTTTTTACTTGATTATCTATCAGTTCTGCCCTCCATTTGATCATCATGGATCTGAGCTGACCACCGTTTTGATGTTTGAAACAGTGCTGCTGATAATTCAGCGTTGCTCCAGCTAGCAGAAAAGCTATAATGGGCTGGAGAAACGATGCTGTGTATGATCATTAACTTGATAAGTGATTTGCCTGTCTGGTGACTCTTCACCCTACTCCTACACTCTTGTCCATGTCAACTTGTAAAACTGAAGCCAGAGTCAGGGATTTATGCACTGCAACAATTCTCATATGGTTGCCGATGAATTCAGCTCTTTTTAATTAGCCATATAATATTAGGTTTGGCTGCAGAGGCCTCACGGTGGGTTCAAACACCCTGAAGTAATGGATGATTCTTAAAGCTCTTAACTGAACAGTCTGGAGTAGTGGTTTTATTTTGTCTAACTCAGTATGCATTCTGTGTTATTAACTCCTCACAAATCACACCATAAATCCCTGAGTTTGGCTAATGCAGTGGTGTCTAACACAGTTTTGCTGGATGTTACGTTACGACGCAGTAGTAAGCTAGCTCTAATTAGCTGGACATGCTAATGTTTGCAGCTTACGTGTGGCAGATAAAGACAAAGATTAATCCATTCCTCACACGTATGCTCTTGTGTTTTATGTTTTTGAAAGATGGCAAAATAGATGTCACCATCCAGACTCATAAAACACAGAGAAATGCTCCTCTGAGAGCCCCATGCAAACCGCTTCAACATGTGGAGAAATACAAACCTTGACGGGTCTGCTGTGCCCTTTTTATGGTTGCTAATCTATGATTGGACAGTTGCTGTTCACAGGAGGGGCTTAACGAAGGTTCAGTTTTCACAATCAACTTTCCGTCTCTTTAGCTTTGAGAGAGATTTTCGAAGATTGTTTTTTGCTTAGCTAATGTGAGTTTCTGTGTGGCCCACAAGTGCAACTTACGACATGACTGAGCGAATGGCAGGTGCGGAGCGGGTGTAATCCTATTGCAGCCAATCACAGCACATACAGGTTTTAAAAAGACGGAACCAACAGCATATTGGTTCAGATTATACAGTCTATGGTTCAGATGTCTCATAGTAGCTCAGACGTTTTATCATATCACACACATGCCAGCTGGATTTGCAGGCAGCCTGTTGTGGATCATATAAAAATTCAAAAGGGTCACATGCTGCTAGTTGATTAGGCCTGTTTTATGGTATGAAAAAAAGGTATAAAAGGTCATCTTTTCTTCTGCCATGTATGAAGCGGATTTAACAAATATTTCTTCTTCTGCAGGGACAAATGGATGGCAAAGACAAACTATTATGGCAACGTTCTGCTACAGCCAGGCCTTCTTGTGTCAAAGTTATGAGAGGGATGTTTCCATTACTGCAGCCAGATGTGTTGAATAACCGTGCAATGGAATCCTCAATAAATGGATGTGCTGCTGGAGGATGTGCGAGGAAGACAATCAAACTCAAGGTAGAACATGTTGATTTGCATGTAAATTTCCTCCATTATTTTCATATGAACTGCTGACACAACGTACACACCAGGCACAGAGAGAATATTGAAGAACTGAACCATAAGTATTTGGTTCATGTTTAGCTTCTTACCTCTTTGCACCATGTGCAGCAGTGCAACTGGTCTGTTGCTGGTTGACACAGTGACACACAGTTTGACTATCAAAATGAATGTTCAGTGACAGGAAGCTCTTTTAATGAATAATGCACTTTAACTTCTGAGTACCAATTAAAATGCCTAACATGTATTCTTAAATAAATTATACCAGACCTGCATTATTTTCCCCTGAAAATTAAGGGACAGTTCACCCCAAAATCGAGAGATGTCTGCCCACTATCAAATTTAATGGAACTAGATGGCACTTGGCTTGTGGTGCTCGAAGCACCAAACATGATTAAAAAAACTCAGCAGAAATGTCTCCTTCAGAAATCATGACGAGCCTGTGTGTGTTCTAACAAAGTGTTGTAAACAGCCTTATGCATTGTGTGTTTCATCAGAATACAGAGATGGGCTGTATCAATAATACCAAGGAGGTTTTGTATCTATCATAAAACAACAGATTGAGTTGATCTGCAGACTGTAAACTGTCAGCCATGTTGGTGGCAGAGAGAAAGGGTTAAATTCTCAGTCATAAGTCTCTCTTTTAATGGTCAAACTTTTGTCAAAAGTCAGTCTTTTCATTGTTAATGAAATACTATCCAGAAATCAAAAGGAGACTGTAAAGAAATCAGTGTCATGGGTGGAAGAAACCTGACATTTGGCATCTGTGTTGTGAGAACATTGAAATTCTATTGGAAATAACAACAATAATAGATCAATGGTTCCCAACCTGGGGGTCCCGAACCCCACTAAAGATCTTGATTTTAAGATAAAAAAAAAAACAAACATACAGTAGGGCAGCATTACATGGATTTCTGTGGATAAAACTTTATAAAATTGTTATTTTCAAAGTTTAGATTATTTTTTTAAAGCTGCCACAATGAGCAAACTAGACCATCCATGAGAAGATTGGTTATTTCTAGATAACTGCTTTTAATGTCTACCGGGGCAAGTCTGTGTTTACATTTTCCCAGTTAAAGCTACAGTGAGTAGTATGTTAGCCAGTTAAAAAGAAGAAGAGGAGAAGATTCTTTTTGAGATCATTTTATTTTTGACATTGCATTTTGTGGCTTTCCAGTGGAAACATTACCACTTTTGTCCACAGAGGCGTCTAATATCAACATAAAATAGATAAGTTCCTCGTAGTAGCTTTAATATATAGCCTTAACTTTAAAGAAATTTCACAGGATAAGGGCACGGTGAAGATTTGAAAAGAGGCTACATTCACAGAGCCTTCAATCTCTGCTAAACTGTCTCATCCTGAATTTAAAAAGTATGTGGTAAAACAACCAAAGAGCTAACAGAACAATGGTGTGTGTGTGGTGAAAACACCGAATTTGTCAAAAAAGAGGCCTTTTAAGTATGTTTAATTGTTAAAAACTTTTAGTATACACAATACAGATAGAGACTTTAATAAAAAGTTAATCAAAAATATCAGGAGAACTTATCTATGGTACAATATTCACAGAAAATAATGGTCTCAAAATTCATCAAAATCACTCATTTTACTCAAACTTCCTGTAGTTGTTGTGTTTACTATTTGGGTTAATTGGGTTAACAGTTTTTCAGTTGTTCTGTCTTGTTATTGTTATGCATTGAATGTACGTGAAATATCCGTAAAATATGTCACTTAGTCAGAGGTCATCAGTTCACTGAATGAGTTCACTTAAGGAAGAAGGTTGGGAACTACTGCGTATCAGAGAACAGTTGATGCTATAAAGAAACCAGTATTTGAGCATCAGAATGCTTAAATTGTTGCTGCACAGAATCTATTTTGCCTCGAGGAAGGTGAAGTGTGTTCAGTCTTTTTCATCTCTTTTTATCTTGCTGGCATAAATATTGTAAGCACTGTGTACTCTGCACACTTTAACAGGTTTCTAGGTTTGAGCAGGCAATTCAGGTGATATGATGAGACAGAGTGTGAAATATATATTTCTGTTCTTTCGTGCGCTCCCAAATGATTTGAGATAATTACATAATCAAATGCGTTTATGCTTTTATGACGTTCCATCGTCCTTTCATCTTAGACTCAGTAAAACCACGTGCCTGCTCAATGATTGCTTGGCATGAAAGCATAGAAACTGACAACAGCCTTTACTGCTGCGTTTGGTTGATCCTGTCGTCTTTGTACACTATAAAGTCATAAAGTAAAGACGTGATCAAGTGTAACTAAGGTGCTAAGTAGACCCATATAGGGTTTTTTCGAATTGATCCCACAGGAAAACCCTTTCTTGTTCATAGTAAAACGTTTTATAAAGGTTCCACTTGGAGCCCTGTCAGGGGGTTCTACCTAGAAAGCAACATACATGGTTATACCTACAAACATCTGTAAAAGGTTCCAACAAAAAACCCCTATGAGAGCCCTTCTATGCTGTCATGGTTCCACCCAGAACCCTCTCCACCCAGCACGCATTTCCAGCAGTTTTGAGCAAAACAATTGTAATCAAGGATGTCATCAACAGAGGACGTTGCACAACAATGCACAACAACCTGCAGAATATGACATGCTAGCTTTGGTTCCCAAGGAAAACCTGCTATTTTTAGGTTTCCGTCTGGGAACCAACTTTGCTGAACCAATTTATTTTTGGTGGAAATGCTCCAAATGGTGACCTTTCTTTGGTGTAATGGGTTCACCCAGCACCCTGTCTGGAGGTTCTATCCATAACCCTTCCACCGTCTAAGAGTTTCATCACACCCAGGGGGATCTAAAAATCCCTCTTTTTTAAATAAGGGTTTCACCTATAATTATATTCTACGGATGACGCAAAAACACAAGAACACAAGTAAAAATAATTGATTAAGGGAATTCCAGATACATCTACATTTAAAACTCTTTCTTTCAAAAAGGGTTTTTTGGATGAAAAGCGTTCTTAATGGAACCCGTAGTCTTACAAAGAACCCTTGATGAACCGTTACCATCACAAAATGGTTCTTCAGAAGGAAATGGTTCTGAGTAGAACCCCAGCCCTTCAGGATGAGCCATTTTGGAACCTGTTTTTCTAAGAGTGTGTTTAAAAGTGTTGCCTAAATGTAGTAAAATGTCCTGAGCTGAAACATCGTTGCATTGAATGTTTTGTTTCAAAGCATCAGTGCTGATTGTTATAACATATAAAGGCAAATTATTGCAGTTCTCTGCGCACACTTTGTGACAGAACAGTCTAAACAAAGGTTTAAATTTTGTCTAATGGTGCAAAGTGGCATGTCGACGACTGTTTGTAACACTAGTGTTTATATAGAAGAAGTATGTCACTGCTTAGTTTGGTTTTCACCATAGATATATTAGATTTACTCATAAACATGGCAAAACATGAATTAAGTGTATCTCCAATGTGGTGGCAAAACTTTTGGCGACATCAGAAGCTATGAACCATTCAGAGACATCGCAGATTATTGTGATATTGATGAGTCATGTTTGAATTTGAGTCATGTCACTGGTAAATATGACACATAAAACAGACCAATAAAAAGGTCACTGCAGTGTGTGTTTACTGGAAACCAGACATGAACATCACTCATTACGCATGTTGTGACTGAATAGTAGTTGACATTGTGGCCAGCTGTCAATTATGTGCTGAAGTAAAATATCTTAATTCATAAACTCAGGTATCAAGGAGTTTCTCTGAGTTTACTGCTGCTGTTTACCACTTTTGTCAGCTGTTCCAGTGAAACTCCATGCTGATAAAATTCATGACAAAGGCTGCCTGAATGCACCACCTAACATGAAAGGTAAAACTTGTGTCATGGAACGCTGATTTAACTGATCAAAGTACCTTCAGCATGCATTAACTAATCAGTGAAGTGATCTGGTGCGGTCGTCGGTTGGAATGAAAACCTGCAGACTGGCTGACTCCACAGCGCATTGTTGTCCAACCTGCTCTTTGAACACTTTTCACTTTGAAATTTCTTTTATAACACTCAAAATAGCAAAATATGCACCTTATACTGCATGTCTCATGATATTTTGTCTGAAAGGGGCCGCAAACATTGTTTACACTGTAAATGTGAACTGCAGACATTGTTTTTGCATTAGAAGAAGCCATGATGAAAGGCCGACTCTATGTGTTCTTCGCTGGGTCTTTCAAATTGAAATTCACTCAGCTGTTAACAAAATGCAGCGACATAGGTGGCTCTGAAACTTTTTGAGTTGGGACCACTCCAAATAATTAGGTTGGTGTTTGCAACCATTTGTCCCCATTCCCACCCCCTGTTCAGGGATACGGCCCTCATTCCCCATAATGCCTGATGGACTGAGCAGTTTGTTGAGTTTGCAAATTTATGTTGCAAAATGACTTTTTGTGAGTGTATGTTTCTATTCAAAACATAGTGGTTTATGCTGATACTTGCCATTTTGTGCTGGTAGTTTTAACCATTAGTGAGGTGACTGTTACATTTCTGTAGCTTTATTACATGATTTTGGGTGCTTGTCCCTCATCACTGAGAGCTGCTTCCTGGCTCCATGTGGGTTGCCACAGTATTTGATTTTTAATAACCATTTGGTGACTCGTGAACCCCTTGGGGGTCCCAACCCCCAGGTTGGGAAACACCGACATAGATTAGAGTGCTGATGCCCTGCAACTAACGATTATTTTCATCATCATTTAATCTGTTGATTACTTTTTCAATTAATCAATTAGTTGTTTGATCTTTAAAACATAAGGAAATAGTGAAAAATGTTGATGAGTGTTTCCTAAAGCACAAGAAGACGTCCGCAAATGTCCTGCTTTGCCTACAACCCCAAAATATTCAGTTTACTGTAATAAAGGACTAAAGAAACCTGAAAATACTCATACTGAAGAATCTGGAATCAGAGACCTCTGACTTTTTTTTAGAAAAAATTAATCAATCACCAAAATAGATGGTAATTAATGTAATAATCGATTGATTTAACTTTCTGACTAAACTAAATTAATAAACTTTATTGATCCCACACTGAGGAACTTCACTTGTTACAGAAGCTCAAGGATCAGAAGTTCAGGTAGAAAGAAGAGTGAGTGAAATATAGAAATACAAATAAAACAGCAATAAAAATAGAATAAAAATATATTTAACAAACCCATATAAAACAAAAAACTATACACAAACTATATGCACAACAGCTTGCCAAAGGTGCCTCCTGATACTGTTTTTTAGAGTATTGCGTTCCGTGTTGTATGAGGCACTTAGTGGTTGTTGAAAGGGACTGGGTCAGGAAATAGATCCAAAAAGTGATAAAACGGTCGCACACTTTGTAGGTTGAAAGTCTGTATTAGATTACACAAGGCATAGGGGTGCTGTCTCCCTTTTGTATTTATGTTTTAATCTGAGTAAAGAAGTTTGATAGAGTTTTGGTTTTACATTCTTTTTTTTTATTTGTTACTTTTAGGTAGTTATTAGCTCCCCTTCGGTGAGTCCTGTTTTTGTTATATTTCTTTCTTTGTGTTGAGCAGCAGCCATTGTTTGTCATTTTTCCAGCTTTGTGTTAATTAATAACTTTACTTTTACCACTTACATCAGGTTTATGTTCCGTTCCCTCTTCCACCACAAGCGAGGGGTTGTAACAATACACCTTTCACTTTTCACAGATATATGGGTGACAGGATAACTGCACATGTTGTAACATACGCATGGTGTGAAGCATTGTTCTAAGAGAAACATATAATATTGTCCTGAGATACAAGCTGCAAATTCACAAGGTGGTTTCACAGTATGAGTGGATATTATTGCACGGATGATTTCACAGTGTCAACAATAAGTAAAAGTATACTGCATATGAGAGATTTACTGCATTTGTATATAGAATATATGATGATATATATATATATGTAGAGCGAGAGAGTGGTATACACATAAAAAGGAAATAGTATGCAAAATTGCACAAATATAATAAAGATACATATTTAAGAAGGATATTATATATTGTATGTTTGTATATAATGATATGAAAATATAATGTCTGTATGTACATATAGAGTAATGTATGCATGTATGTATGTTAGTAAATATGATATACAAATACAAAATAAGTTTATTTAATTAATTTACCAGCTCTTTTCTTGTTTTTTGGTCACAAGATATCAAATATCTTTTGAATGCCGAGCCATATTTCAGTGGATTTCAACCCAGAAAGCAAGAGCAGGAACAATTCAACTTCGTTTTCAAAACATTTATTTAAATTCTTGAGAGAGAGGGAGACAAAAAAAAAAACACAATCAGTGCACCACATGTACCCAAACTAAACGCTGGCAGTTTGTGTAGTGAACGGGCGAGGCGCTGTGCATCATCTGCTGCTGTGTGTGCTGAGCAGCTCCGCACAGACAGTGAGAGAGAGAGAGAGAGAGGGAGAGAGAGAGAGACAGCCATGGAGAGGTGGAGAGCGGACTGTTTTCTTTGTTATTTTTAAAGTCTTTGCAATTCGCAACTATGACACTGTTGGCGGTGACTTGTGCACGTCCAAATTCCCGATGCAGTCGAAAGCAGCGAGAAGATTTCCACCGGTTAAGTATATGTCACTTTTTTTTTTTTTTTTTTTTCTCCCTTCCTTCTCTCCCCCCCCAGCTCAGAGATTGGGATTGCGGTAGTCGGGAGATATGTGCCATCGCTTCGCCGCTGCTGGTTGTAAATCTGTTCGGGAACTGATGCGGGATTCCCTCCGTGTCCTCTGAAGGCAGGCGGGGGAAATGTTTGCGGTCGGCATGTTTGTGCTCGTGCAGTTCAGCGGCTGGTGGCGGAGGAATCACAGATATTAATAGGTGAATAGTGTGACAAAGTTGTGCACTTGTCGGTCGGCTGCTGAAAGGCCTGGCTGTGTGTGTGTGTGTGTGTGTTGTGTGTGTACGGAGTTTGTTTCTGGTTCCCCTCCCCCACCAGCCGCTGCTGTTCTGCTCATTCTGGAGAGGCCAAGACATGAATGTGATGAGAGGCTCACTTCAGAGCAACACAAACGGATACAGTTTCGGAAAAAAAACGGGGGGGGGGACACGTCCTGAAAATAACGCCTCAAACCTCTGAATATTCCTGTCAGGCCGCACACCTGTGACCGCAGAACCGTTCATTTAAATATCAATGCGCTAACCGAGCAGCTCTCCTCCCGGTGCATCATCACGTACAGGTAGACGACTGAATGATTCCTCAGTATTGATAAACTATGCATGAAATGTGCTCGTATTATCACTTCACGCGTTTTATTTCTGGTAATCATTGTCAGTCCTGCGCACCTGAACACGTGCTGCTCACACTTCAGGAATGTGCAGAGAAATAAAAGGTAGTGCTCCCCATTTCTGTCTTTACTGTCTTTGTTCAATCAGGGAAATGATTTTTATCTGTATTGAACAAGACAGAGAGTGGGTGTGCCCCAGAGGGAATGTAATGGCAACTATTTAAAAGATATTTCTTTTGAAATCGCAGCTGCAGTAAACCCAAGCTTTTTGAAATGATCAATCTACTGTTTTCAGGATCTATTTTTTGATCCAGGCACGATTAGAGATAGAAGTCAGGGCTGTCTGTCTTAAACATATTTTAAAGGAGAAATCTTTAATGTATTTACTGTAATGAATCATAAAGTTACCATGATATGTCATCAGAAATTAAGAAAACATGCTACAGCCATGGTATCTCCCTTTGAAATTTCCATTACGGGCTGAAATAACTCTTATTATAATTAAAATTAGTGCCAAATGTTTACTGAATGAGTTAGTGTCTCTTTATATATCATATTACATATTATATATGTGAATTTCTGATTAGTCTGCTTTTGTTTGTAAGATAACAGGCTTAACTTAACATTGACAGACAACTGACAGGTATAAACAGCTGATCAATTTACAGTGTAGGACTGGTTGTTGCTTGTTTTTGTCAAATTATGATGTTGCGTTCGTCATATGCTCCTGCAGCATTCATGCATCCCTGAGTCTTGGGAGGAGGGTGAGAGGGGAAACAACTCGCTTCAACCATAAATCAAATATTAAACAGGAGTGTAGTAACAAATTTGGGATGCGCAATTGTTTCATATTGCTTCTTTAACCTCTTTCACTTCTTGTTTTGATTGGTCAGAGCCATTACTGCACTAGGGCTGTGCATTTAATAGCAATATTATCGAAATCACGATACAGCCAAGTGCAGCAGTTTTTTTTTCCAGTGAAAATAAAAATGCTGATGCAGAAATGATCATTCCCACTAATCGTGAATCATATCACAATATCTAAGAAAATAATTGCAATGTGTTTTTTTTTCCAATATGTGCAGCCCTACTGGTCGCCATGATTTTGTCCTGCCCACAGCTGTCAGGAAATATCACCTGCTGCGTGAATGTGAAAATTGACACAGTCAGACAAAATTTGCTTTTTCATGCACTGTGGTTACATCCAGAAATGGGAGCTAAAATGATTTCTGACACGGTCTCTGGGAAGCTTTATTATTAGGTGTATGTGCAGACCATCGAGGTGGAGATACAGGCACCGATGTGTCTCTGCACAGCAAGAAAGCTCAGGGAGTGAAGGACAATGCATGAGCACTGGGATGTGTCCTTGAACAGAACATTCATGATGCTGTTCTGCAGCTGACCCTGTACTCTGATAGCAGGAGAATGAAGTAAGAAGATAGTAAGATCAATAAAATATCAGTGGTACTGCTGCTCATATAAGGTAATAGTTGAGAGTAAGGCTGCTTAATTATTGAGTTCTTTCTGTAAACCTCAAGTGACTTTATCATTGTGATGATACACTGATAATAATTTGGATGAAGCTGGTGTAGCTTGTGAAGTAATGATATGCATGTAAATCAGAGGATAGTACTGCAAACTACATTAACAGTAGGTACTCGTACCTGGACAGCTGACAGACAGCAGTGAAGTCTAGACTCTTGGCCTGGTTTGGTACAACATTGCCACATATCCTACCTATGGATGTGGCTGCTTAAGGCACCATTATAGACTATCAAACCACATTATAAGCCTGATGACTTCAGTTTCCAATTTCTGCGCAGGTTTGCAGATGTTATGCAGAGTATATGGCCACAGATCAAGTGCTTGAAAGTTTTTCAGGAATCAGAATCAGAATTGGTTTTATTGCCAAGTAGGTTTTCACATGCAAGCAATTTGCTTTGGTATATTGGTGCATAAAAACAAACAAAGTTCTAAAAAATATAAATAAAGTTTAAGGCAAGTACTGCAAATCAAAACAGAAAATAAGTAAAAGATGTCAACCTACACAAAACAAACAGTAGAAAAATATGTAAAAATATGACTGTTTTAATACCAGGCTGCCCAGGCTTATGCAGGAATATGCAAAATATAAGACAAGCAATGTACAAGTTCACAGTGTTTGCCTAATTAAGAGAATATTTGCAGTGTGTAAGACTTAACTTTAATGTAACACGTAGAGGGTGGATGGGGGTGTGAGAGTCAGTGTCAATGGGGGCTCCGGGCCTTGTTGATGAGGCCGGCTGCAGACTGTTTTACCATTTTCTGAGCTGAATTCATCACCAGTTTCAGAACCTAGTCTATTGTATTGACTCCCTAATTCAAATGTAAGTTTACTGTACCAGCAGTGTACTGTAGAAGCCAAAGAGCGCATTAGTTAGGGCTGTACATTTAATGGAAATAATATTGAAATTACAATATGGCAATGTGTAGTATCATAATGGAATCTGCATTCTTTTGATAATGTGTGACAAGATATCATTAATGAAGTACTGTAGTGCTGCAGAGATGCTCTGGCCTACAAATCTTGTTCTCCAGATGTAAAAAATGTTTATTTTGTCCAGACCCCAACAAATTAGACATCATTGCAATTTTAATAGGAAATGTGAAAAATTATGACATAAAAATGAGCATTCCCACTATCAGTGAATCACATCGTAGAACGATTTTTTTTTTTTTTACCATATCATGCAGCCCTAGTATTAATATGTTCCTGCCTATCAGATTGTAAACAGCCGCCTTTAACAGCCTACCGTACAGAATGTGCTCCATTTAGAGGTGAACCAGGAGCTACTTTCTGGTTCGGAAGCTTTAGAGTAGCTTGTCTCACATTTTCAAATCCTCTGGGTTTCTGCGGATTTGTATTAATTTTAATGTTCAGCTGGAAACTGTTCGCATGATGAGCTTTTCATGAAATCTGGTAAAAATGCAAACTGTGCAAAATTCTAAAAATCCCCTAAGAACTGCTAGTTCTCTTCTAACCAGGCAGATGGCAAGTATGGCACATAATCGATCGACCTTTTGTCAGCAGTAGATCTATTAATATGTTTTGACTTGTATTTGGTACCAGTAAATTGCTGCATAGATTTTTTTTTTTTTTGCCATTTATGTGAGAATGAGTGTTAAAATATCTTCTCATAGTTGTGCCGTGTCAAGGCTGGCACTATTCTACCGTTCAGTGATGTGATGAAGCTCATTCTATATTTTTCCTCCTTGCAGGAGTTTTTTTGCAGTGGCATAAGTAGAGGTCTGGATCTAATAGTTGTGCAGTGCGGGCTCTACAGGGACGCGGTTTATGGATGCTGGGACTATGAGCATAAGCGACAAAAGGGGCTACTTAGCAGACCTGGGAGGCAGCTTCACTGAGGATGCTCCCAGACCTCCAGTCCCAGGGGAAGAAGGTGAGCTGGTGTGCGGCGATGGACGCCAGTACGGCAACCTCGGCTTCTCCTCGAAGAATGAGAACCTCAAATGTGAGGCGTCTGTGGCTACGCCCAGGCGACCTGACTTGGACCTTGGTTATGAGCCGGAGGGAAGTGCTTCCCCTACGCCACCCTACTTAAAGTGGGCAGAGTCTCTTCACTCCCTCCTGGATGACCAAGATGGCATCCATCTGTTTAGGACGTTCCTCAAGCAGGAGGAGTGTGCGGACATGTTGGACTTCTGGTTTGCGTGCAGTGGCTTCCGCAAACTCGAAGCTAATGAGGGTAACGATGAGAAGAAGCTAAAACTGGCAAAAGCGATCTATAAGAAATACATCCTGGACAACAATGGGATTGTTTCCAGACAGATCAAACCAGCCACCAAGTCCTTCATCAAAGACTGCGTCATGAAGCTCCACATTGATCCTGCGATGTTTGACCAGGCTCAGACTGAGATACAGACTATGATGGAGGAAAACACCTACCCATTATTTCTTAAGTCTGACATATATTTGGAATATACACGGACAGGAGGAGAGAGCCCTAAGCTGTACAGTGATCAGAGCTCTGTTTCTGGGAATGGAAAGGGGCTGTCGGGTTATTTACCGACTTTAAACGAGGATGAGGAATGGAGATGTGACCAGGAGCCGGAGGAGCAGCCCGAGTGTGACCCCACGCGAGCAACCGGCTTACTCAGAAGCTGCTAATGGAGACGGCACCGCAGCGTGTTGCCAACAGTGCGAGATTCCAGGACAGTCACGAGTACAGGTAAATCCTCCCTGCAATCTAAAAACCTTCACTTCAGCTCTAACTACACAGCTTTTCTCTGCAAACTGCTGAAATAGAAATAAACCCACAATACCACGAACGCTGCTTGAAGTTTGAAATGAAAAGAGTCTGAGTGCAGCACAAGAGACAGCTGATAAGAGGAAGATGGTGGTGGAGAGGAAATGTTAGAGGCTGCCCTTGTTGTTAGAAGGTTGAAGTAGAGTTCTTTGTTTTTGTTGTGCAGGTGCTGTGGGATTCATGTTTTCCCAGAAGCTTTTGTAGAGAAAAAGTTCAACATGATTTTGTTTAAAGATCCTCCCCACTCAAAAATGTGTTTTTCTTATGTTTATGACACCTTAAATGTCTGACCTTGACTATGCTGACTTGTATCTGTGCAGAGTTTGTCATTAGAGAGGTGTTTTCACATTCCTCTGCTGAAGGGGGAAATGTGCATGCACTTTGGTTCATAACAAATTCGAAGGCCAATTGTAGTAATGCAGGTAGCAGTTCGCAATATATCAATGTGGTGACGTGATTAGATAATGTCCTAGATTGTGGATATTGTTAAATTGAGGTATGGTGTCGAAGATATTGTGATATTTTGTTCATGTGCAGATCACCCAGCCCTGCTGTTGGGTAGTTTAATCTAGCGATGCATCATATTCTATAGGATAATCATATGTTTGCACTGATGTTACTTCAAAGACATATTACTCAGCTCTAAATGCAGGCAAAAAAACCTTAAACCTCCAGTGCAGCCCTGACTTGTCAGTACAAAGCAAGAGTTTGCATTAGCTTTGTCAGCTACAAACTAACAACCAACATAAACGAATAGAGGATGCTAACTACACTTGCCATTCAAACAGACTCCTCATCTGAGTCTGACTGAGGCTCAAACATGAAAGGCCGAATCTCTGCAATATTTCCTTTAATGCTAGCCATCTTGATGCGCATTGCTCTTTCTCTGGTCAACCTAGCTCAAACAGTGGTGGCGGGCGGGGCACGAGGCCAGATCCAGAGTCTCTCAGTGAGGGAGAAAGAGTAGATGTGCTTCCAGCCCTTTTTAGAGTTTTTTAAACCTTTTTATATGAAGGGGAAAAACATTTCCAACCAGATATTAATCAGAGCAAAGTATTTAAAATAGGTTTGGAGGGGAGTTTTAAGGAGGAGCTTTTTGAAATCACTGGAGACTGTAATCTTTGCATTCCTTCCTCTTCCTCCTCTTCTTCTTAAAGGTAGAATCAATAAGATTTGTCCAAGCTGTTCATAAATGCACCAGAAAGATTGTTGACTGTTTAGTCTCATTCTCAGAACATCAAATACTGATGTTTTGGTTTGTTAAAGCGTTCGGAGCGCAGCAAAAATAATGAGAAAATAAGGAAGATACAATCTGCAGGTGCAGCCACCACCACACACCTCTAGTGGGTCATAAGTGATGAGTGAAAGTGATTATGTTTATATGAGTCTATATATAGTTTTGTTTTTTGGAAAATGTTGCATATTCAATATCAATCAATATTTTAAGGGAAAATTGTTCTCTTACTGTAATAAAAATTGATTTGATAGATTGTATTAGGTGAGATGATGATCCGGTCAAAATGCTTCTAGAAAGAAGGAAAACTTTGCAATAGGGGAACATTGTGAAGTACATTCTTTTCTTGACTTTATCTGTTTATATTAAGATGCATATCTGCTTCCTGAATGTGAAATGAAGGACAATGTGCTCCTTAAGGGTGGAAATGTGTTCTATCACATACACCTTTGTGCCAGAATCAATACAAAAGTAATTTTTTATTTTTCCTAAGTTGAAGTAGAACACTCAGCTTGATACCGAGGGTCAGTAGAGCAAATAGCTCAGCCTATCAATACAAAGTATGTGATTTCTTTGCTGCTGACTTGACTTGCTGCAGCGAAAGAGCTGACTGTGTTGGCCTGATATGTGTGTGTGCAACAGCAGCATTAAATTAATGCCTTTAATTCTCAGTGTGAGAGGTGAGGGTAGATTCACCAAGATCCAGATGTTCTACTGTGTGCTGTGCCAATGGCCTGTGTGATTCTGCACACTGTCTGTTTGACGTTTATTCTCTTTAAATGGAGCTGAAGTTAATACCAAATGTTTGCAGAATAAGTAAGTGTATGTTTATGACTCATAAGAAATCATTAATAATCTTTTAGGAGTAGATATTTGTAACAGTAAAATTGAGCAACATGTTAATGGAGTCTGGAAAGTAGTAAGACAGACAGTGACTAAACTCAAATTTCAGAGCAGTGGGTTTTTTTTTACATTGACAGATAAATGACAGCTCATCAACTTACTGTGTAGGACTCACTTTTGCTTGTCACTGTCAAAGTGTAATGTTTAGGGTTGCAGCTAATGATTATTTTCACAACCATTGAATTTTGCAGTTAGTTTCCACTATGTGACCATGTGAACAGATGGTAAACATACTGAGAAACAAAGTGGAAAACAGGAGGGCATTTCGACCTGTGCAATAAGAAAAGCACAGGTGTAAATAATAAAACTATCGACTCACACCTGAATAACGGAGCTATTGTTAATGCAAAAATCATCTATAGTTTGAGTCTTATGAATGAGGTCCACAGTAAGAGTGAGCTTGTATGTGTGAGAACAAGACTTTTTTTTTAAGGTGTTAATGTATGGCTGATTGTCCCGGGCAGCTTTTTATACTGTAATGGGCATTTGAGTTGTTTGTAGTGCATTGTCTCTGTCTAAAGCTGGGGAGACGGTGTGTGTTTTTATTGATATTGTACATTTTGTTAACTCATACTACAGGTTTTAATCAGTCTTTATGCACAGCCAGAGCCTGCAGCCTTTATGCTCACACTTTACAGATCAATTGACTGGCCATGATGCGGCTGCAAACACTGAAAGTAAACACCTAACCCCTGGTTGGTTTTGTGACAGTTTCACTGAAATATATTCAAATGAGAAGGCTGTGTTCTAAACGGTGTTGACTGAAAAAAAGAGAAAGGCAGCATTACTCTGTGCAATTCTACCATGAGCTGAAAATGAAAAGAGGAAAAGAAAAAAATATGGACCCTCCAGTGACTAGGGTCCGTGTGTTAACATCATCACAGCGGTCTCTAGACTACAGTGTTATCCACAACATGTAAAATACTCCAGTATACTCTGATATTATAACAATCTTGCTGCAGTTTACTGATATTTGACAGCAGCCATGTGGGAAATCAGTCTGTGGAGCTGCTCAAACTGCAACTGCAAACTGACGTGCCAGAAATCCATCAGTCCAGGGAAATTAATCGGGAGCGCTGTCGCGACCCCCATCAAACTGCACAACGTAAAATGAGAACCGATCTGTCAGAAATTCATCCCCTTTCTAAAATTAGTTCGGGGTGGCCAATTCTGGTCTGAAATCCGTACAGTCAGTAGCCGGCTTAACACACAGCCGCCAGCAGAGTGACAGAGAGAACAGATGCTGATTGATTCTAAAAGACTCTGAGTAATCAGACTGTGAGTGCTTGTTTACATTGTTGTGATCTTCTGCAGTTAGCAATGAAAAGTGACTTAGCATTACATGATTATGTTTTGAGTCTCTTTGTAACTGAAAATGTAGCAATGAAACATGAAATGAAAACCTCAGAAATTGCTCACTACAATAACTTAAAGATCCCCTCCACCCTGTGTTTTTCTTATGTTTATGTCCTCTAAAATCGCTGACCTTGACCATAGACTATACTGACGTGTATCTGTGCAAAGTTTGTCACTAGAGAGGTGTTTTCACATTCCTCTACTGAAGGAGGAGATGTCTGTGCACTTGCCAAAAGACAAGACTCAAGCGTACCCTGGGCAAACCAGATTTAGTACGTAACAAATTCGAAAGCCAATCTCTGCAATACAGGAAAAGAAACTTGAAAGCTCCAGCACAGAGCGGACTTGTCGGTGTACAACAGAGATCGACAGTTAGCGTCAGCTGTGGCTGCCACTGCCAGCTACAAGCTAACAAACAACATAAAGAAAAAGAAGGTGCTAAGTATCCTTACCATTCTGATACATCTGCAAGTCACTGATTTTGGTGCGCAACAGACTCCTGATCTGAGCCCGGCTCTGACTCAGGTTCAAAGATGTGTGGCTCTCTGATGTTTCTTCAAATGCTAACATTTGCATGATGTGCATTGCTCTTTCAACGGTCAACCTAGTGCAGGCAGCAGTGGTGGACCGGGAGTGACGTCAGATCTAGAATTACTCAATGAGGGGAAAAAATAGATCTGCCTCAGAGAAACTTTCTATGTGATAAAACCATGTTAAACAAAACATGAATCAATGCAAAGTACTTTAAAACACGTCTGGAGGGGAACATTAACTCATTCACTGCTGGCTTAAACTTGTAAAACTTAATAAAGTTACATCTTCGACAGAGAGTTGGACCTTCGCTAAGCTCCGCCCTCCTTAGTTACTGTTGCTAAGTCTGTCAAGCTGTGCTGGTTATAGTGACAGCAATGTCAGATTTAATATCAAAATTGGGAATAACATTCTGTTTGATTTCACAGATAAACAAAAGCAGCTTCTCATTTTTTAGCTTACGACCGTGGATTTTGTCGGCTTAAATTATGATGAAGGTAGCCAGGCATGCTAACATTCATACCTTTTGTTAGAGCAGGTAAAGACAAAGTTTAATCCACTTTTCACATATGTGCTCTTGTGTTTTATGTTTTGAAAGATTACAAAAAAAGACACCACCATCCAGACTCATGAAACAGAGTGTCAGTCTTCTTCTTCTTAGAGCCCCATACACACATCTACTTTCTCAACATGTAGAGAAATACAAAGCTTTATGGCCCTGAGGTGCCCCAGTTACTTTTGCTAATCTATGATTGGACAGTTGCTGTTTGCAGGAGGGGCTTAGCGAAGGGTCAGTTAAGGCCATCTGCAGTAAAAAAAAAAAAAAAAAAACATCCAATAACAAGGTGTCATCACTGAAATGTAGCCAAGAACAACGTGTACCCTCATTGTTGCAAACTAAACTGAACCAGGGATTTACGATCCTGATGTGATTGTGATCATTGTTAAGTTAGTAAAAACAGTGATCCTTAACAGAATTGAAGATGACTTTGCTCTTAGACACTACGGAAAGGTTCCTGTATTTGACCTCTGCTGCTGCAGCACCAGTGTTATGAGGAGAGGCAGGAAATCACGTCAGCTGACAGACGGACAGAACCTTCCAGATAAGACCGTCTCTGCGGTGGACACAGTGCAGCACAGGCAACAGAGACAGAACAAGTCCCAATCACACTTCTCCTAGTTAAAATATCACAACTGAAGTCAAATCAAACCCGACATCAACTGGGCAGCTCCAGACTTTTCTTTCTATAGTCTTGTCTCGTGTCTCATTACATTCTCCAGAGTTGGCACGCAGCTTTTCTGGCTGATATCCGCAGAACTTAAGATGAACCGAATGCTTGTTTGTGTTGGTTTTTTTTTTTTTTTTTTTTTGAAAACATAACCAAAGGCAATTTTGTTGGAGATCAATGCTTGCTTGAAATATAAGAGAAAGTTGAGGCATTTTAATTAGTGAGTGAGTTTTGGGTTTATTTTCACAGCGTTATTACAGCAATCAAGCTTTTTGGAATTACAGAAAGGCACGCTTCATTTTAAATAGCCTTTTAGCAGCACCCGTCGGGTTTCTGTGAAACTCAATTTTGCATCAGTTGTGTCTGATGTCTTCAGAGACAGGCAACAAAAGACATTAAATAGTCTTTCAGATCAGCTTTAAAAAAATCATCTGACTTGAAAGAGGAAGACATTCATTAATGTTTGGTGAGATTTTTGAAACGTGAACAGCACAGTTTTGTTCTCATTCAAGTAAGTTGTGCGCTTCAAAGGCAAGACTTCATCGGCTTTGTAATTTTAATGAAAGTAGTTGTTTCCTTTGAGTGATCTTTTGAGGGTCTTAACAATCTGCACGCTGGAATAAAGCTCAGACAAACATGGAATAACAATACGGATGAACAATTGTGTTGAACCATATCAGTTAAAATTTAGAGTTTGGAGACCTTTTTTTAGAAAGGGAAAGAATACATTATGTTGTTTACGAGTTTTTTTATATCTTTGCATGTATTTAACAGTTGAGCTTTTAGAGAGACAGGTGGCATAGAGGGAGAGACAAGGGAGAGGCTTGTGGATGTTTTGATTACATATGGAGGCCAACTGAGGACACCGTGGGCAGTATCTTTCAAAAACACATTTATTAAACATGTTTGACAAAACACGACTATTTGTTAAAGGTAGAATCAGTAGGATTAGTCCGAGCTGTTCGTGAATGCGCCAAAAAGATTAGTTTATTGTTGTTTCTCATTTCCAGGAATTCAAATACTGATGTTTTGAGTTGGTGAAGCATCCCGAGCACAGCAGAAAATGAAAAATAGAGACACAGTCTGCAGATGCAGCCACCATCACATGTGCACAATGTCCCCAGATATGTATATTGTTTATCAGGGGTGTTATAATATATCAATCTGGATCAGTGTATTGATTCAATGTTCACTGATCCAGTATGATAAATGCAGAGTGAAAATGTTGATCTATATTGTCGTCTTTAAGATACACCTTTATTTTGAAATTCCACTGGCATGTCTTTGTCACTGTCTGAAAGTGTTCAGTCATAAAATGTCGAATCAAAGTTTAATTGCTTTTTGTGAGTTGACATAACTGTAACTGAAGCCATTAAATGGACATATGATATCGCCAGATATCGATCACGGGCCTCTGAATTTTATCAAATCAAAATCGTTTTGTGGCTTAGTTTGTGATATCAGCGTATATCGTATCGTTGTCCAAAGAATCAATATAATATCTTATCAGAATGAAACTTGTGATTTACACCCCTGTTGTTTATGTGGGACTTTAAAAAAATAGTACTGTCTAAGCATGATATGCTTACGATGAGATAAGATAAAATAACATAAATATTATTGATCCCACACTGAGGGATACAACATGTGTGCAGGATAACTGCACACATGTTGTAGTACACACATTGCGTGCAGCATTATACTAAGAGAAAAAAAAAGTAGGTTAAATAATATTGCTTTGTGAAATGGATAATTCCACACATTTTGTACAGGACATGCATACTGGTAGACCAGTCCAGTTTATCAGTTTATTTTAAGGTGAACACCCAGGTACTGTATGTGTACACGCCTACTATCTCAGCGTCCAATCCCTGGATGTTCACCTGTGAAGTCTGGGGCATTTTCCATTGTCTTGCTGGCACTGATGTGAAGATAGTTGAGTTCACACCAGTCAACAAAGTCAGTGATAACCTCCCTGTATTCTAAAAAAATAAGGATTCATAAAACAGGACTTAACATGATACATGGATCATTTCAGATCCAGCTCTGAACGTCTGTAAATATCTTATGATTTTATCTGTTCTGCATTGTTGTTATATTTGTGATTATGAGAAATCTAAGAGATGTTGCAGAACAGTTTGACTCAAAGAATCTTCTCTGCCTCTCAGATCGAATTAGATTCATGTTTGCTTCTTTCCTTTGTCATTTCCTTTCATATCTCCTCATGAAAAACATTGCCACAGATCATCACAACTTAAAACTCATTTTCTGTAGACTGCACTTTGTATTTGTCCCAACCCTTCCCCAACCTGGCACTGTAATTATTCACTGTAGCTGAATGTAGTATGCTAATGAAAATCAGTCGGTCACAAAGGTTCATTTTGAACTCTGGGTGCTTCTGCATTCCAAACAGGGAGAAAGCTCGGGATAAATGCTCCAGGGAATTCCAATTTGAATAAAAAGAGATGATGCCTAACATCTTTAATTCATGTGTACAAAGGCCTGTAAGAAGTGTGTTCAGCAAAGTCAATGACTGAGAATGTAAATGGTGTCAAATGAAGCTTCCCCTTATATCTGTAGACGCTCTTGAAGAATGTGCATCATAATAACCTGCAGTTAAACTCCACCGTTCAATACTCGGGTATCGAATGCGGTGTGTTCACAAAGGCTGTTGAAATACAATCAAATATGCTGCTAGCAAACACCAGCATACTCACACCGGCTGCAGGGTTCAGGGGGTGAGGTTGTGCGCACATTGTAAATGGTTAGCTTTTTTTTAACCCATTCATGTCCACAGTGGAATTTAATCATTTCCCTCACAGCACTTAAAGTACTGGCTGAGCTTTTTCAAATCAGTCTAAGCATGAGGCAGCAGCACCCTTTTTTCAGTCATTAGTCACAAGGGATCATAGGAACCTGTGTTTCCACTGGTGTTTTTGTGACTTTGTGACTAAACAACCAAACACAGAATGATTCAGAATTAGGTGTAGCTCAAAAACTACAAGGGGTTGTCAAATGCTTCGTACCATTGGATTTAAAATAACTTCAGTTCCAATAATATGTGCTTTGACCAACTGTAAATCTGATGTTTAAGCAATGGAAGAGAAGAAAATCAACCATTCAGGCATGATAAAATATTTCGTCATGTATAGCCTCATCTTGACAGTTTCAACAACAAATTTTACCACCTCTAATAGAAAAAAAATCTGTGGGGCTTTTTCTAACATATTAAACCTAGTCCATCGTCATTCATCAGCCAATTGTGAGCAAGACACATCATTTTTCTTTTCTTAAAGATTCTTTTTTTGGGCTTTTTGCCTTTATTTTGATAGTGACAGCTGAAGTGCAGACAGGAAAGGGGGTAGAGAGGGAATGATAAGCAAAGAGCTGCATGCTGGAGCTGAACCAGCGGTCACTTCAGAGGATTGATAGCCCCAGTACATTGGGCGTGTGCTTTACCAACTGAGCTACAGGAGTACCCCAAAAGGGCATTTTTCAGTGAAATAATTAACTTTTTATTGCTCTCTGGTGAACAAACTATGTCATAAAAGCACTGTTTCTAAATGATCTGCTGTAATTACAAAATGCAAAATGTAATGTCAAAAATAAAATAATCTGAAGAAAAATCTCCTCCTGCTTTCTTTAGCTGGCTAATGTACGACTCACTGTAACTGTGCCCGGGAAGATGTAAACACAGGCTCGTTTCACCTGATTTCAAGGACAATCCGACCTGGTAGCAGCCATTAAGAACAACCATATAGAAATAGACGATTTTCTCGTGCATAGTCTTGGTTGTACATGTAGGTCACATAGAGGCATCAGTATTAAATTGAGCTGTTTCTTTACCAGTTGAAGATACTTGTAGTAGCTTTAACTGAGCATACATGTCACATACATGCTGATGCTACTGCAGTTGTCACGACTTAAGTGTGTTTACTGGAATCCTTCTCATCTGATGGATCAAACCAAAATAAAATGGAAAACTATTTGGCTCTTAAATTACAAAAAGAGTCAGTAATCCTCTGGTAGAGTTCTCAAATCAAGTCAAGTCAAACTTTATTTATTTAGCCTAATATCACATAGCACAGTTTGCCTCAGGGGACTTTCTCAACCTTTCTGTTCTTTACAGAATGTGAGCAGACAAACCTTTGGCCTCTGGAAAGATTTCCTCTCACAATATTCAACCATTCACAATAAAACAATACAGTATGCTTTTAATGTAGGATTACACCATCGAGTTGTGTGCTGCCTTTGTCCATAAATGCATTTTTATGATGTGATGCTCTGATCCAGCAAATCTGTTTTTTCTTAGCATTTCCTGTATTTCTTCCTTTTTTCCAGGCATGCACCATGTCGGGAGCCCATCAACCCGTATTATGTCAACACTGGTTATGCTATGGCTCCTGCCACCAGCGCCAACGATAGCGAACAGCAGAGTATGTCCAGCGACACGGACACAATTTCCCTCACCCGACGGCAGTGTGTATGTATTTTTCTCTCACACACACACACACACACCATCATTATCATCAAAATGAAAGACAGAACCCAATCGTCTCCTAATATTCCGAGTTGTTATTTAAAAGGAGGTAATGCACGTTAGCATTCCTTGAAGACAGGATTGAGGGTTTAATTGGCTTCAAAGTTGCACTTCTTTTCTGTTTTTACCTGATCTCAAACTTAAAGGGAAAGTCAGGATTATTTGATGTAGGGTTATATGAGGTACTTATCCATAGTCAGTGTATCACCTGCGGGCCATGTTGTTCAACACGCCTCCAGTTTGGAGAAGTAGAGAGAAGCACCAGCACGCAAGCTAAGCAATGCATCGCTGTGGATATTTAGAATATTTTCACTGCTTTAACTTGCTGTCAGACAGCCTTTTCTGATAGGAAACTACATAAGTCAAATATCACTCTCTCCAAACCAAACTCTATGGGCAAAATCAGCCATTTTGAATTTTCTTTACCTTATTTTAACTGTATTGCTGGTCTACTGCAGCCTCAATCTGTTAGTTTATGTATGTTATTGTGTGACCTCAGTGTTTTAAAGGACAGTTTTTTTGTGTAATTGTGTGATTTTGGTGAATCTGAATTAACATGTTGAGGCAGTGGTCGGTTCAGAGAGAGTGATATCTGGCTCTTATAACATCAGTTTCTCGTCTGGGGGCCTGCTGACTGCCATCTACTGTGATTAATAAGTATGTCATTGAACCCTATATCAAATAATCTGAACTGTCCCTTTAACAAGAGGAGCAGCATCGAAAACGTCTCATCTGCTCATTAGCCAAACCAGTAAAGGCTGTTAGTATTGATCACTAATGCTAATTAGAGAAACTCACTCTGAGCAGACATAAAACGTGTCTGATTAAATGTACAGAAATTAAACAGTAACACACTGACCTCTTTTGCAAATGTGACACAAGAACCGGTTTGAAGTGTGTAATTATAGTCATTCTTTGGAGTCACAGTTCTTAATTTTGGGTGAACAAAGCAAAATTTGTTTTCTTTTATGGCTGACTTTGTTTGGGCACAAGCATGAAGCCAAAGGCAGTGTCTTTTTACCATCTGGGATCACTTGGACACAAGACTCAGTTCAGTGTGCAAACCGGGCATGTGCTGGTGAAAGAAGATTCAAAAAATAATGTTTTCTAGGTGCAGAGATGGCACTGGGGAATTATATGAAAAAAAAAAACTTCAAAGCTTGCACAACTGGACAAAAATGTGTTTGAAGCTGAATGGATTAGAGGCTGTTATCAGCTAATTGGTCCAGAGCTTCCAGCACAGGAGAGTGTGAAACCCAGCATGACCAATACCACATGGAATTACCGACTCATGGATGTGTTAACATGTAACTGTAATCTGCCAGACCACTTGTGGTGCAGCAGGGACACAATAAGCCTGTGAGAATGCCTGTCCTGCCGCACTGATTAATCAGAACTTACAAGGTGTTCGTTTTAGGCAGAAATGCAGCAGAAAGCTTTCAACTTCAAAGCTGCCTGTGTTGTTTATTCATGAGGATGTTTTATGAAAATGTCTTTGTTGTTAATTCCAGAGATGGGGTTCCACCCTACAGATACCGCAAACAGCATCGCCGGGAGATGCACGAAAGTGCCAAAGCAAATGGGCGAGTGCCACTACCTCATATTCCAGTGAGTTATTCATGGGTTCTTTTCCCTTCCCTCTCACTTTCTGCCTCTACACCTCTCTTTAACTGTCTGTCTCTGCCTTATTTTTCTCCGCTCCACCCTTGGAGATGTGCATATTTAAGTTCTGCTGTGTCGCAGGGCCTGTGATGGAGTATAAGAATAGCTGATGGTGAAAGAGAAGGCTGTCTAAATGCAGCTTGATGCTTTCCTAAGCTGTGTGCGCTGAAGCCTAGCAGACATGAATCCTCCCCTGTGACAGCCTGATGCCTCCCTCTGCAGCTTACGCTGTCTCTTGGTAGGAAAACCCCGGCCCTAATTAGGCCTCGGAGTAAAAAGTCAAATTAAAACTCCACACGTAGCATCCTATTAGGATGCATGAATTGACTGTATAGTAAAGCACAAATCCCCAAAGCACAACACTCACGTTTCCCTGGCCCAACAAATTAATCATGACTTTGCTGCATTCGTAATAAGAAGATTGACAGGGCTTGTGGGGCTTTTTTTTTTTTTTTTTTTTTTTTTTTAAAATGTCACTTTGTTTTCCAGCCGCTTTTTGATTGAAGCTGGTTACAAATCAGGAGTTAACAGCTTTGATTTGTCATAATTGCAGTGCAGTAAGTCGTGCTGGCAGGGGAGGAAATAAATGTCACTCATGTCCTTATTAAGGCAAGATTATAGCACATTTCATACTTGAAGTGCTTTACATGGTTAACAACAATGTAAAAAGCATAAAAACATTAAGAGGATTGTTATTTGAGATTACAGTACATTTGTTATCCTGTAGTTCATGTTCCCAAAATTATTTTGAAAGGTGAAATAAAACAAAAAGTTTGGTATTAAATCAGATACTTTTTACTGTAGACATGCCTATCAAATGGATTTATGTTATTAAAGGTCATGTAATTTTGATACTTTCACATACATTCTCTATTGTGAGGGGAAAAAACACATTACCATGTCAGAAAGAGTCAGCTTCAGTAGTATTCGAGTGCTTAAGTTCTGTTGCACGTTATTTCATATTTAAATTTATTATCCCTGTGGACGGTGACCACTTGACACTGTCTACTTTAATGTTTCCTGCTTATGTTTTAGTCCCTTCATATGGTCACGGACAGGATGTTAGAGGTCAGGGTGGTAAAACTGGCCATAGGGTGTTGACAGTACTGCACTAATGTCAGAAATTCAGTGCTTACAGTTTGACACTTCTTCCCCCAGCGCACAAACCGGATTCCAAAGGATATCCATGTGGAGCCGGAAAGGTTTGCTGCAGAGCTGATCAGCAGACTGGAGGGCGTACTGAGGGAGAGAGAAGCTGAGGAGAAGCTAGAGGAGCGACTGAAGAGAGTACGACTGGTATGTTCACTTTGTTTTCTCAACCAGTAGCCACTGTTAGGAGCACAAGCACAGTTACTGTTTTCTTAATTTGGTTTAATGCGTGAGTAAGAGTCATCTGTCAGGAGTCATTGCAGAGGTTCACACTGCAGAGCACTGTCTGGACACTACATGACCTCCACATAATACAATTGAAGGTGTGCAAGGAAGCAAAAGGAACACGCATGTTTAGCCTGTATAAGGCGCTGTCAGGATCTGAATTTAACTGCCACCATGTTAGCTTCTCGTGACACCAACTGAATCATATTGGTGGCCAGGAGGGAAAGGAAATTGAAGATTCTGTCACCAGAGTAGAAGCGATTTGGGGCTATGTTACAAACCCCAGCTTGAAAAAAATTGGGATGCTGACAAAAGAATGCAATGATTTGCAAATCTTTTTCGATGTATATTCAGTTGAATATAGTACAAATACAAGATATTTAATGTTCAAACTAATTAACTTTATCTGTTTCATTATCGGTTTAATCTGCCACTTATTTTCTGGATGAAAGGATTTTGTTAGGGTTTATATGTGCAATATGACTAAGAGCAATATCCAAATTACAGGAGCTACAAGTTTTGACAAAGAAGAATGTGTCACATACCATTATGCTTAAAGAGATTCAGTGTATTATTATGTATAACAAAGAAAAGCTGCAAATCTTCACATTTGTCAGTGTGAAAAATAATGAAATAATCAATCAGTTTATCAAAATAGTTGCACATTCATGTCAGTCATCTAGCTAATTGAGTAACAAATTTAGTGCTAAAACAGTTTGTATAATATCGGAAATGTTTTTATTGAATATGAAGTAATATTTTCAGACTTTGAAAAGAGTGAAGAGCTCCTGGTTTTAGCTGATTTCAGTGAATGTGTTCTGGTTATGGGATCTCCTTTTAAATTCTCGTTCTTGATTTCAAATAACTCCTTTTCACTCTGACTTACTTTAATAAAAGAATAATTAAATAAATTATGATCATAGATAGCATATTGAAAAGCAGACTGAATATTGAACAGTATTAGTAACACCACCAAAGCCCATTTCTGAGCCAGAAAGCGAGATGTGTGTCTGGCCGTTGGGCTTAAAGTTTCCTGTAACAAAGGAGACTTAAATCCGTCTGGTCTTAATGAAATTAATGAGGCTAGCCATTTGAACGGGGAATAAAACAACATTATGAATCATTTGGAGAATTCCATCCTCGGCCTGTCAGCGATCTGGCTTTGTCGATGAATCAGATGGAGCACCTGCACGCTCGGCCACTTGTAAGCCTGGAACAGTGTGCCGCCTGTTTGATGTCACTTGAACAGTGATGAAATGGTTGCTGCTACCACAAACGAAATCTCCCTCAGTGCACAGCGCCAAATATTAAGTCTCAAGGCAGACAATTTATTTGGTTTGGCCCTGAAAGGAGAGAAGCTGCCATCACACAGCTCAAGGTTTGCTTTATTAAACCTGGAGGCAAGCATGAAATGACTGCTATCGTCAAGTGATACTTTTAACCATAATATCAGAGGTATTAAAAATGATATGGCTATAATTCATGAAGAATTTCTGTAGCATAAAATCAGATTGAAAAATCCACCATCTGGTTAAAAATTGATGTTATAATTTTATTGCTGTGAGGAAAAGGTCCATGTGAGTAACTTAACTTACTGCCACAGCTCCGTCATTGTCTGCTAAGAATTAAATTATGGCTTCAAGTAATGTAATCTGTTGGAACAATGGACCTTGTGGCCCAGCTATGCACCGGATGATTCACATAAACAAGAGCAACAGCAAGCTGTTCAGAGAAGCAAGTCAATGGCAAAAAGACTCTCAGGATGAGCAGGATGATCATCGCTTGTCTGAAATTGATTTTTGTTTGGTGTTAACAAGATAATACAGCATACAACCACACTATTACACCTCACAAACAGAGGCACAGTGTTTTATAAATTATCTACTGTAGGCTGTTATCAGTAAAACCACATCCACCACTCTCGAATACCTGCTGTTGTCAAGAATTTTAATTTTCAAATGTGGAAAAATGTGCTCAAATGAACATCTCGTGTGTCCATGAATAACCTTCAGTGGGCTCAGCTAACACAGATACCTGGATCTGGTGAAGACACATCAATTATTAAAAACCTGCCAAAAATATTTGGCTGCATTCGGCATCTTTCATGATATTGCTGAATCTAAGAAAGCAGTAGGCACGGGGAAGTTAAGTTTGGGCAGGAGCAGGATGAGAAACCCCTTGATGTTTCATTTGATATGGTTATAGCAAATGGATGGTGAGCTCAGGGTGGAAGGAAACTCAGTTGGTTAGGCATCTTCACAAGTGAAGCTTTATTTAATTATTAACATAACTGACATAAAAAGTTTGGGCACGGGCTGGCTCAAAGATGAGAGTGAAACCCCTGCCTACTGTAGTCTTTCCACTATATCTCTTTGTTCTCTCCCCTTCCTTCTTTTTCTGCCAAAGTGTTTCTAACTTCATACAGGATGCACTAAAGAAATAAAGCTCATGCATCATGGGGAATTATGGAAATGAGTGCTGTCTCTCAGCTGCACATGTGATTGTCACAAGCCAGAATCCTACTTTGCAGCAAAATGGCTGAAAGATTACAGAAGTTACATTACACAAACTTCACAAGCTTTCCAGGCTGAAGTTCAGTTTCAGCCTTATGTAACCTTAGTACTTCTACTTCTATTTCTACTGCTATAATACATAATAATAATGACAATAATAATGACAATAATAATGACAATAATAATAATTGAAAATAATAATAATAATATATAATAATAATAAATCAAACAACAAGAAAAAAACAGTGCTAGCATGGTTATAATCTCTGTTTCAACTGATATCCAAATTCAGATATTGGAATTGGATCGGAACTGAAAAAAGTGGATTGGTACATTTTTGCCCAATGGTGCTCACTGTTCCAGCTGCATTAAAAATATTGTCTTAAGGTGATATGTGAAAATTCAAAACAGAATATTTAGTGATTTGATAAACTGTGTCAAGTGTGCAGCTCCGGTGAGAAAATATTGGGTTTAGTTTATTTATTCATAAATTATGTAGTAATGGTGGTGTTACAGTTCAATACAGCTGAATTCTCCATCATGCACATCCTCCACTGCCTGCACTGCCTGCTTATCAAATGCTAATACGAATGCCTGCAGCACCCCACCCCATGATTCCCCCCGGAGAAGATTTCTGTCAGAGCGTGATTTTGTCCCTGTCACTCAGAGCTCAAACTGTACTCGAATGCACTTGTCATTACATGAAACAACACGAATGTGTTGTGTGCATGCATAGCACTCCCAAACCTGAGACTGTTGTATCCTTGGTGTGTCACCAAACCTCTGCAGTAAGAATGAGCAGACACATACTGGCAGATGGTGAAAATCTGCCATCTTCAGGTTGAAACAAGTACACCTTATGCACCTTCATAGAATAAAATACTCAGTCTCAGTATCAAATATGTTTGGAAATAAGGTGTTAAAAGAATAAAATCACATAATCGTACTTAATATGGCTTAGTTTTACCAAAGTGTTGGGTGTAATAAGCCTCTGATATTCATACAGTGTCTTTATAAAGTGGATTTATTTTGCTAGATTTTTATTCCAGATTAGATTTTTTCTTCTAAATGATTTTTTGTTGTGTTTCTGTGTGTTTTTGTTCTACAGGAAGAGGATGGTGATGAAGTCATCTCCATAGCCACAGCATTATCCAGTCACAGGCTCCCCCCTGGTGCTTATTCACAGAATTACAACCCCCGCTATGCTGACGTTACTTACAGTGGTCCTTTAATGAGAGACGCTCACGAGGAGAACCCTGAGAGCATCCTGGACGATCATGTCAAGCGGGTCATGAAGACTCCCGGCTGCCAGTCACCTGGCACGGGCCGTCACTCTCCCAAGTCACGCTCACCAGATGGTTTCCCAGCGGGCAAAGGGATGGGATTCGGAGCAGCGGTAACCTCAGGCCAAGGTAAACATCTATCCAGGCATGGTGTCAAGGGAGAGAGCAGCCACCTGTACCACCACAAACACGTGCACCACATCCACCACACAGGCGTCGGGAAGCCCAAAGAGCAGGTGGAGGCTGAGGCAGCCATGCGTGTGCATGGCAGCTTTTCCTGGAGCATGGAGACGAGTCATTATGGATCAAAGTCTCGCAGCTACGCAGATGGCATGGGATCCTACCCAGTGGAGCACACAGGGTATAGGTACGCGCTGAACTCAATCAGTAGTTTCCCTTTTGTCATTACTTCACCCAAATCGCTTTTTGCTTTCTACTTACCAGCTGTTTTCTTCCATTATACAGCAGCAAAGGTGGCACACAGTGTAAAAGAGCATTCAAGAAAGGTGAAGAAGTGCGGCCTTATGACATGCCTCGCACCTGCAGAGGAGATGGAGAAAAACCAGAAGATCCTTTTGTGGCTGATGGAAGGACAAAAAGAAATGGTTCAGCATAAGAGGAGCCCATACGGGTCAGTGATGACAGTTATTTGAGTACAAGCACTTATTTTATCTTTACAGTCAGTTACTATAAAGAATCTCTTGTGCCATTGTCGTGTTTTGTTTCTTAAATACTGCTGGGTGTGTCACTTAACGGAAAGCTTTCCTTTTCCAGTACAGTCAAGTAAATTTGTGCCCTCCACAAATTAAAGCAAAAACAAGAATGCTACTGTTAGTGTGTTTTCTATTCAGGTTTACCTGCACAGCTGCATGAGAGAATCAACTTTTACTGCAAGAGTAAGCAATGACTAAGGCCCTGATCAGACAAAATGTAGTTTTTGCAGTGAGAGGCGTCTTGCCAGGTGGTTTCTATACGCTGTAAGCATTTCGTAGGCTGTTAAATCACTCTGGGTGTCTCTCATAGATGCTTGGAGCGGATGAGTTTTTGCAGGGCTCAGACTCAAACTTGGACGTAAAGCACAAAAATGCCTGATGGCAATTCTTTCCCCATTGTCCAATCGAATGAATTTAGAGCCAGGCCTCCTGTGGTGGTGATGACAAAGTTTACAGTTGCTTGGAAATAACAATCATGATGGACAAACAAGTGGCTGCTGTTGCTGGATACTCAGAGCTAGTGTGATGTGGTTTTACCAACAGCAGGCGGTGATTTGAACAGAAAACAGCAGGCGAGGAGTTGCAAGTTAGTTTGATTTAGAGCAGAGTTTCTCAAACCTGATACACCACGTACCACCCCAGAAAATATTGAGCTTTCCAACTACCACTTGAGTGTTTTGTGTAGTTTGGTGCGACCAGGTTTAGTGAACAGGTGAGAGCCCCCAGCTCTCCTGCTTGGTTCACTGTTCACTTCATTTTCAACATGGCTGCTCAAAAAATATTCTCCTGAGCTGCACTCCTCCTATTTGGAGCCACGGTTGCAGTGTTTTTGAAGCATTAAATTTCATTCTCTTTATTTTACCTCTGCTTTTGTCTTACCATCACAGTTTAGCTTGTAACTAGTGCATGCCACGTGCATAATCACAATTACATAACAGGCTGATATTGAAACATTTAAATAATGATGTTTTGTGAATTTTCATTAGAATTTTTGTAGTATTTTGATAGTATTATTTGTTTTTAAATTATTTTGTCATTTTAAAAAGATATTTGTGACATTCCTTCACGTACCACGAGAGGGAGCTTGCATACCACCAGTGGTACACATGCCACGGTTTGAGAGCCTACGATTTAGAGTATTTCGAGTAAGTCTCTGTCATTAATATAAACTGTACTAATAGTTAACTGATAGCAGTACAGTTCATGGTTTGTGTTAAGTTAATGTTAACTCCTCTTCAGCCTCTCCCTAGGTAAGCCTCACTGTGATTTTACCTCTTTCTGAAGGTCTCATGTACCCACGTGGATCTGTGTCCAGTGTCTAGAGAAGTATTTAGAAGCAGGCTGTCTATTTTTAATTCTGATCTTGAGGTGGCTAACTAACTAATAACTAGGAAGTAAACTACCTCTTGCTAACCAGACTAAAAGGCACAGATCTGAGTTAACTTTACAGCAAAATCGCAATTAGTCTAAGCACCAGTTATTCGATGGTTGCCTAGTAAAAAACCTGCCACACTACTTGTTTTTTAAAAACATCAGCTTCAACAAAAAAAAAGCCAGTCCGCTGCACCTCGCATCCTAACCGGCCTAATCTTCGACTTTACATTTTAGGAGTACCACTGGGTCCAAGAGGACGACTGGCCACGAGGGATCCCGTCTCAGCTCGGCAGAGAGAATGGGGTCGGTGCACCCGTGCGTCGGTGCCCAAATGCGGAACAACGTGCAGCCGTCTCACCCTTTCATCCAGGATCCCACCATGCCTCCCAACCCAGCCCCCAGCCCCCTCATCCAGCTGGAGGAGGTGCGCCGGCGGCTTGAGGAGGAGAAGATTAAGTCTGGAACGTTACAACCTAAGCAAAGGTAAATGGATGGTCCCATGACCGCAGTTATCTGAGCAGTTAATCAGTGCAGTTTTCCAGCAGAAACTGTTCAACATGATCCAGGGGGAAGAAGCCGGATCTGCTCTTTTTTTCTTCTTAGTCAAAATTTAACAGTTACCTTTTTGTTCTGTAGCCTGTGTGCTCCTCAGGACCGCTCTGTATCTAACTGCGGGGGTTTTTCGGTCCCTCAGGTATGTGATGGAGGTGATCCAGAGGGGTCGTACCGCAGTCAGGCCTGCACTGTTCCCTTCGCTCAGCGTGGTGCCCGCCGTTTCTGACAGCGAGCTCTCCGAGCCCGAGTATGTCCACTGTGTCCTGCCAGTAACTTTTCCCACTATCTCAAAATATTCCCACAGATCACAGCAACCCACCCCACTTCCCATTCTCATTACTGCTAGATTAGTTGCCCACGACTGTGTATTTATGTAGAGCTATTAGAAAACAGTAATGAGCAATTTCCCTCTTCTGTGTGCTGTATTTGTAATGTCATTATGTCATTATGTAGCGTTCCACGCTCTGTCCCTCAGTTTGTTTTAATGTGGTGTCGTGTCTCAACCAGCATCCACATACTCCTCATACATCCTCAAAGTTGACATTGTCTGAGATGTTTTTGTCTTGACCTGACATTATCAAACTTATAGAAACTGCAGCAGATTATTTAAGGAAAGTGTCTTGTTTTGTGAGAAGTATTATAAGATTAAAATATTGTGCACTTTGATTTAGAGCAATGGTTAAACCTTTCACTGGAGCTATCTGTGATTTTACCAGACTGCTATACAGTGAGGAAAAAAAAAAAAAAAAACATTTTCATTGTCCGTCCATGGTATAAACTTGATTATTTTTTGATCAGAGGTGATGGTAGAAAATATGTCAGGTCCCTTGCTGGTTATTTCCCATGAAGACCAGAAAGAGGATCACAGAGGAAGCAGAAGTGTTCTTGCAGAGGCAGAAGTATTGGGGGAGAGGGTCGGCTTTTTGATATTTTGTCAGAAACACATTTCTGTTTGATGTTTGACTGCCCTCTCAGATGGGTACTTAGCAGATGGAGGCGGATAGGGGAACTGTGTAAGAGACAGATGAAAGGCAGATTACGCTGCACTGCCAGTGGGTGAAGCCTCCGATCAGGCCTGTGAGGACTGGGGTTCAGGACCGGATCAAGGCTGACTGAACCTTTCAGTACCTCCAGCGCCCAAACTCGAAAATGTCTGAAGGATAGCTGAAAGACAGGAGTCTGGAAACAAATTCAGGTTGATTTTTATGAAAGAACATGGTGGTTTTGAGTTGCATTGCTCACTTTCACTAAAAAATAGATTACAGAGTATGAGATGTAAAAGTATACCAAAAAACAGACTATTTAAAGCATCTACAAGGAACTCTGATTCATTCAGTGTTGATTTTGGTGGTGCCTTTAGACACAAACAGTATGACCACCACCACCTGGTGTTGTAAAGCCCTCAAGCTGGCTGGCAGGTGCACAGCTGTTTGCAGGATGCATAGTATGAGATTATGTGTCTGTTTATGGCTCTGTATGATTAATAACTTAAATGACGATGCTGAAACTCAGTAAACCTTGTTTTAGTACCGTTCATACACGTAGGTTACATGTAAGCCTACAACTAACAGATTTGGTTGCTCGCTAACAGTATTTTTGTTGAGAAAGCTGAAGTTATGAACATTCCCTGGTAATGTTATGTCTTCATAATAAAAAGGCAACAGCTGGATATAACTCAGCAACAAGGCCAGCATAAAATGCTGTGTTATAAACCAATTGTTATGCTGCTGTCTTGTAAGTGATGACGAGATGTCCACTGCTGCACCACCAGACTACAGGGCAGCTTTTTGCTTCAGGTTGTGAGACTGTGCAGTTCATCCTCACACTCCAACATAGTTTAGTTCTACTAGATGTCTGCTGTGCAACAACAAAAAATGCAATATGCAAGCAGTGTATGCAAGCAAAATTACTCAAATTGATCAACTGATTATGAAAAAATAGTTGGTGATTCATTTAATAATTGATCAACAATTGATTATTTGTTGCAGCTCTAGACTGTGTCATAACCAGTTCGAAACTCCATGTAGATGCTTTAATTTGTTTAGCAATACCAGCAAAAATCCCAGTAAAGCAAAGTGCATATATACTGTACTGTACGTTTACATTTTGGAAAATTGGCAATAGTATATATTAAACTAGCGTCGCACCCATCTGATATTTTAAGCTTAAGAAAGAAAAAAGCAAAGCAGTCAAGTGCGATTAATGCAATTTTAATTTTAATTTTCAGGTATTTAATGGTGCTGACCGATCAAAAATAATTTTTAAAGTTTTGTGTGTGAAAAAGTTAAAATAAAAGGAAGCAGGCAGAGTTGTATAACTGAGTCATGTTGTGGGCTGTCATGGGAGTAGAGTATTTGTTTCACAGTGTGAGCACAATGTTTTTTTAGATGTTTTGGAGAAGCAGAGTACATCCATAAAAAAATACACTGCTGCACTGACAGTTAAAAAAAAAAGAAGGTATCAGATTGGTATTGGCAGGATGGCGGCATCAGTAGAGAAAATGCCATCCCTGCTTTAAACTATGACTTGATTACTTTGATACTGAAGAACTCTTTAAGTCATGATGTTTCACACGCATGTTCTGGTATTATAAAGAGTGTCTATTTTTCTATGATTTTGAGGGTTTATGTCCTGGGGAAGAACAAGTCATACTGAATCTAAAAATATCTGTATCATGTCAGAGTGTTCAGATTTGACTAGGTTATGACTCAGATAAGGAGCGCTATTTTTGACGCAAATTGCAGCAACCAGGCACTAAGGGAGGGTTTTTAAGTATTTTATTTGCCTCCACGAGCTGTTTGTCACAGACGCTGCTGCAGCTAATGTGGATTTCTGCCGTAATATCCTGTCATTTTAAACCAGCCACCTCCTGCATGTTGACAGAGGACAGAGTTAGAGGACAGATTGATGTAAGGCTGTCTAAATATACACCCACAGTAATGTGTTGACTAATTGACAGAAATTGACATCGCTCAACTGATAGTGAGCTTTTTCCTGTTTTAAATTTGTACTGAAAATACATTTAAATCTGAAATGTTTAGAACTTGATCACTCTCAGGCCTGTTGTCACTGCAAATTTAAATACTTTCCAATGACAAAAAAACAGATGCAGTTATGTGGTTGTTCAAGTTTGTACAAAAGTTGCTCGGCTAAAAACATTTGAGATCATGAAAGATAACATTATCTCACTGTGCAGCATGACACACCCAGAGGCTGCTGGTAAGGTCATGATCTCAGGCCCTCTCCCACTCAGAGGAAGTCATGAGTACAAGAGAACACCCATTTAATCACACTGTCGACTCGCTGGCTGGTAATTACCCCTCATCAGCAGACGTATGCCCAGTCGCAGACATCTTAAATGTTAATTTAGTGTATTTTTCAGTTCCTCTTGGTGGTATTCAGCCCAGTGTTTGGTGAGGTTTTGAGATATCTGTCAATAACAGACCTCACTGTCAACACTTTTTATCTGCATCTATTTTCTCCCAAACTAGAAAATAGCAAAACCTGTCTACTGCAGTGTCTTTTTTTTTGTTATGTTTTCTAGCCCCACTTCATTTTATTGTATTTATTGTATTTTCTTACCCTTACCTGCTCGTCCTGTTGGCTTGTCATTTTCCTTGTTTACCATGTTTGTTTTTGTTTTCTATCTATATTCAGCCATCTTTAGACAGTGCTGTCTCCTCCAGAACTAAATATTGAAACACGCTGCTTTTTGTTCACTGGTCTGTTCAAATCTAAATCTCAGAAATGTCCAACTTGTTCTAAACTTCAGTCAGTCAGCCAGCAGGTGAACCAGAAAACAAGGATGTCAGCCCATATGGTTTCTCTCGTTACTCGCTCCCTGTAATTGCACATATTGATTAGAAACATTTAAAGGCATAGTTCAGATTATTTGAAGTGGGTTTGTATGAGGTACTTATGTATAGTCAGTGTATTACCTACAGTAGATGGTGGTCAGCGCGCCAGTTTGGAGAAACAGTTTATGTTTTGCTGTTGGCCCTGTCCACAGCAGTACATTATTTGGCTTCTGTGCTGGTACACCTCTTCTAAACTGGGGGTGTGTTGACCGCTGACACAACCCCACTTCAAATAATCCTTTAAGATGCAAAGTTTAGATCGACTCATGATCCTTGCAAGGTTACATAAACATCTTTCATAAAGTGTAGGACTTACTGACACTTCAGCATTTCTGATCATTTCATGTATTTGACCTGGTTATTTATTTATTTATTTTTTTTCATCTTTGCTAGTTATACAGTTGCTTATTACCATGAGCGTGTTTGTAATTGTTATTCCCCTTTGTATTCTTAGCAAACTTTAGCTCATATGAACATGTTAATAATGGGAAAATTTCAACTTTTCTAAATAGTTTTCTCTCCTTTCCATTTGCAGACATAAAGCCACTAAAAAGCAGCCATGTGAAAACATCACTGTGGCGTATTACTTCTGTGAGGAGCTGATACCATACAGGACATCTGTCAAAGGGAGAGTCGTCACACTGGGCCAGTTCAAAGAACTGCTGACAAAGAAAGGAAATTACAGGTGAAATTAATGCTGCTATTTGATTTATGAGGACATATATTTCAAGACACGTATGACAGCTAAAATTCAGAATTCATGCTTTAATTATTGGCAAGCAGAACTGCATTTAGATTGTATTGTCTATAATAAAACTTAGGTTAAGATTCCAAAATAAAGCATCACTTGGAGTTCTAGAAATGTTATTAGAGCTATAATTGTTTGGCAGATAAATGGGAATGTAAGTTCAAAGTATCATCCAGTTAAATAAAACTTTATTAAAACCACTGGAAACCCAAGTCCACAATAAGGGTTTTATATACATAATAAAGTAAGCATCTAAAAAGCTTTAGAAATAGGCCTCTTTCACAGCAGCCATTTTGACATGAAATAGCAAACACAGGTGTTATCAGTTATGCTAATTAAGGCCAAATGGCAGAACACACTGGAAGAATCTTGACGCATGTCAAACTGCCTGAACTTGTTTTGATTTTGGAGCGTCAAATGAGGACCAGAGCTTTTTTTCTGCACCTGCAGTACTTGTTTGGGGAGAGCTAAATTGAATAAAAAAAAGGCACAGATGCGAGGAGCGTGTGCTGATTGAGCTGCAGCTCCATCTGGAACCAGGTAAAACAGAAGAAAAAAGCAGACCAGCAGCAGAGAGGGAGAGAACATGTGAATATGGATAGATGTGTCAACTTGTTATATAAACTTTTTATGATCATGATGTTACTGTACACTTCTGTGGTGTGCATTTTTTTTTCACTCCAAGTCTGATTTGTGTACTTTTAAACACTTAATTACTTCATGCTGATTAATCATAACTACAAGGGAGGAGAGAGAGGCAGCACAGACAAGGGAAGGAGGGGGAGTGAGTGTTTGAAGTGCAGACCAATGTAAAAACTTTTTTGATCATGAGTCCTGTTGTTACTATACAGTTCTGTGGTTTAAACACTGCAGACTAAAATATCTGTCTCAGTAACAAACAGGCAGATGCTCGTCTCCGCAAAACATTTGTCACTGTGCTGCATTGTTGTAAACTATGATAAAGTGTCCAGACATGTCTCTCCGTCTTCATCTCCATGGCACTGAATCTAAATGAAACGGATGTAAATTATCCTGCTGCCTTAATACAAAAACACGGATATCACACATCTAGCCATTATATAGGCTGACCTGAAAAAAGGTGAGGATTTTTCCCCTCAGAGGACAATATTTTATGCATATAAAAAAACATATAAAATGATACACATGTAAAATGATACAGATGAAATTACTGCTGGTTCTGTGGTGTTGGAATTTTAAATCTGAAGTGGGCAGTGCACCATAGAAGCTTCAATTGGCACGCATCTATTGAAGCTTTAGTGCGTTTTAGTCTTTAAATTCCCATTCCATTCCAGTCAAACGGAGTCAAGGTGCTGCTATTGCACATGTTGGTTCACTAGAAAGGCTCTGCTACACTAAATGGAACAGGACCTTAATTAGTGTCATTGGTATCATTGGTTAGATAACTCAGAATGTAAGTAAAGTCATAGATTTTAACCTGGATAAGCTGACTATGTCCCTTCCTTTTTCAGATATTATTTCAAGAAAGTAAGCGACGAGTTTGACTGTGGTGTGGTGTTTGAAGAGGTACGTGAAGATGATGCTATCTTGCCCATCTTCGAGGAGAAGATTATCGGAAAAGTTGAAAAAATTGATTGAAGCGTGCACGTTGAAGAGGAAAGAGTGGAGGAGCTAGCGCGTGATCGACCGACAGAGGAGCAATTGGATGGCATAGAGAAAGTGTTTTAGGCTCGAAACTGGGGGAATGGAGAAAGAAGGTGATTCGGCAGAAGTGGATGTGGAGTTGAAGAGCAAAGCAGCGGTCACAGCAGATGGCTTTTGACTTTTGACAGCACCACTGCGGTGCCGTTGGACTAGAAGAAAAAAAGACCTCATTCACTTCTTTGGAGTGTAATGTAGCATTGTAAAGTTTACTAGATAAATGAAGAACAAAAGTGCTACTAAAGCTACATATTTTTGATATGATGTATCAGAAGGTGTCCTTTCTAAAGTAACCACAGTTGTAATTTTTATATGAATTGGTACCAGATGTGTACAGTTTGTGTTAAAAGATAACAAAATTTTATATCTATTTAAGTATTTAAAATGCTCATTTTCAATCTTATTGAAGTGGGAGTGTCGCCCCTGTTCAAGACGATCAAAATATTTTATAGGGCTGATTTTTTTTTTTTTTTTTTTTTTTTGGTCATTCATTGTAAGAGCCCTCTGGACTCTGTTTGTGTCCCTCTTAGTGCTTTTAATATTTTACTTAGCAGTGCTTTGTTTTGTGGCATTCAGTCAGGCTGCACTTTCATTGTATTTTATACCACTGACTATGTCTCAATGTAGGCTGCAACATGAATTTCTACAGCGTCCAACATGAGTGACCAGAAAAATAGAAACCCCTGCACAATCCACTGCAATCTACAGCTGGAGCAATTGATTTTTAAGTTTCTTTTTTAACAGTAGAAAATCTGCTGTATATTTACTGTAATAAATCATAAAATTACCATGATATGTCATCAGAAATTAAGGAAACATGCTAAGTTGAAATAATTGCTGTTTTCTTCTTTGAAATTTCTATTCTGGGGCGTAATAACTTATGTAATGAGTAAATGTCTGTTCAGTCATTAATAATCTTGTAAAAGGAGTAGAGGTTTATTACTGATAAATTGAACCATATGTTAATGAAGCCTGGCAGGCAGTGAGACAAGCAGCCAATGAAATCAAACACCAGAGTGTATTTTTGTAGCTGTGGGCTTTTGTTTTCAGGACAAGGGGCTTAACTTTACATTGACAGAAAACTGTAAGTTATAAACAGCTGATCAACTTTCAGTGGAGGACTGTTGTGGCTTGTTATTACAGTGTTACAGTGTTGTGCTTGTCTTGAACTCCTGCAGTGTTCCTGCAGCCTGCCTGAGCTTCCTCGAGTGTGGGGAGGAAGGGGTGGGGAAACAACTCACTTCAACCATAGATCGTATATTAAATAGGGATCCAGCCTATTTAATATCCCGTCTATGCCTCCAACTCGCTATTTGGACTGCCATTCTCATTTTTGCACGCTCAGTTGCTACGTGTTGCCCCTTTAATTAATTTGTAATTGTTGAATGTTTAGAAGTTTTTCTAACTTAAATATGTGGAGTGCCAGTCAGGGGCTGGTCAAAATGTACTTATTTTTAGATTGTTACATATTGCTCCTTAATCCAAATTAATTGCAGTCTATTGATGATTCATTAATTGATTTGAGAAAGAAAAAGTTCTCTGCTTCCAGCTTCTTAAATATGAATGTTTTCTGGTTTCTTTAATCTTCTATGACAGTAAACTCAATATCCTGGAGTTTACGACAAAACGAAACATTTATGGATGTCATCTCAAGCTTTGGCAAACATTGAATGACATTTCTCACCATTTTCTGACATTTCATAGATCAAACAACTGATCTATTAATCAAGAAAATAATCGACAATGAAATTGCAGCCCTACTGCAATCCAGCACAACAGCCCAGTGTCTTAAATAAGAAGATTATGGTCATTCATGGTTATTTTTTAGGCTCAGATACACAATCACGACATTAAAAAGACCATTATAAGTTTCACAAAGTTGTTATTTATTATAGGACTGCTTACTGAGTTGCATTGCAGCATATAGCACAGTTCGTTTTATTTCACTGGTCATTTGGTGTATACTGCATGCAAATGTAGCTGATGGCTGAATTTCTGTGCAGTCCTCTACTGCACTGTTTTTAAACCAACCCAGTTGAAGTTTGAAGAAAATAACACAGTAGACGCAATAATACTGTAAAAAAGATGTAATTGGAAATCATGAGGTGAATATCTATGCAAATACTTTTGCTGTTAGCCTAATCCAAAAACTACATTGGGCAGTTATATTAATTAACAGAGTAAATAAGTAACATGAGAGAAATGTTCAAAATAATTGGAGGCCACATAAATAATAATATTATTAGAACCCTGTTCAAATGAATTTATTTTAATTTGATTTAATTCACCAGGCTGGAAGTTGAGTTGGGTTGAGGCCAGCAGGGCTTCTCTAAAGGTTTATTTTGATGATTAATCCTGATTGTGGGTGAGTAATTTGACCTTTTTTAAAACCAGTGCCAATGAAAATTACAGCAGTTACTCTTAGGAGGCCAGTTATGCAGTTTTCTTTCAATTATTTCCAGTTCAACACTGAATTACATCATCAAGTACTGCCTTCAGCAGGAGAGGTTAGTGATGCTTATGAAACAGGAGAGCAGCTCTTCCACCTGTAGACTTGCACACTCGAGCTTGAGGCCCTTGAACCTGCTCATCAGCGGTTATTTTACAGCGTTTGAATGAAAAGGCCAGTGAATGTCATCAGAAAACTATGAAAAGTTGTGTAATGAAGGTCACATAAAGGTATATTTAAACTCAGTATAGTGGACGAGGGTTCAGTATTGTAATCGCAGATTTTATCCCTGTGAGCTGCCATTATGTTTAAACCAAGTTTTTCTTTTTCAGCTTCGATCTCCGTACATGTTCGTTTATGTGATCCCCAAGACTAATCATCTTAAAGGGATGGTTCACTCCAAAATCAAAAATACATATTTTTTTCTCTTATCTGTAGTGGTATTTATGCATCTGGATTGTTTTGGCATGAGTTGCTGATTTTTGGAGATATCAAATATAAGAACTAGAAGACAATGGCTTCAGGTGCCAATAAAAGACATTTTAACACCACTGTTTCTTTCCAGAAATCATGACCCATTACTCAAGATAATCCACATACTTTGTTGTGAGCAAAGGACATATTTTAAGAGGGGTTCAGTTTTTAAATTAAATGTAGATATCAACTCTGTCAGGTGGAAAATCTGTTGGAGTCGGAAAAATGTTAAAATTGCTCAGAGTTCTCTTAATTCTAATCAAAATACACATTTTTAAACTATAGTTCTTATTTAGCTTTGTTTTAGAAGAGCTACAGAGTAGACTTGTTATGGTTGAGGCACATCAGATGGCAATATTATTGAAAGAATTTGTCTAAAAATAGAAAACTAACTAGTGCATGACCAACATTCCTAGCTTTATTAAACCAGGAAGTGAGACAGAGGTCCTTAGGGTATAACTAGTCCTTTTTGTGCCTGATTAAATCATGTTTTTATAAAAATCTGATGTTGAAAGAAATCTGGGACACAAGGGCCGTTTTCATAAAAATTAATTTTAAAGCAAAGATTATTAGAATAGCACATTTTTATCCTTATGTCGTCAATAGGTACTGTTAGTTTTAGATTTGAAGGCTTTTAACATTTTAAGTGTTTGAAATTATGAAATCATGTCTGGCACAGCAAGTTAATTTTAAAAATATTAAAGCAAACCAAAACATTTAATGAATTACATATATTTTACAGGAAGAGGAGGAACTGCTTTCTTTCTCCTGCAAAAAAAGTATTTCCTACATGAAACTGCTTGTATTAAGGTGTGGGGATTATCTTGAGTAAATGGGTCATGATTTTGCGAAAGAAACATTGGTGTTGATTTTTCAAATTATTTTTTTGGCACTTTGAGCACCACAGGGTGAGTGCCATTTAATCTCAGTATATTTGAGATAAGGCAGATGCTGTATTTCTAGATATCTCCAAAACTCAGCAACTCACACCGAAACAATCTAGATGGATGCACAGCACAGCAGACCAGAGAAAAAATATGTATTCTTGATTTTCCTTAACTGCCCCTTTAAACTTTTAATTACTGCATAATTGATCGATCAGTTAAGAAGGAGCTGATCTTTAATCTGTAGCCTTCTCTAGCTTATCAAGCTACATCTTGTGCCTGGCAGGAATTCATTGTTTTTACGCAAATGATCTACTTTTGATAGATCATGTTACACCAAAGAGAAAAAAAAAAAGTAGGTGGTACGTAATGTAGGCACGCTCTTGAATTGGCGTTGATATTCCTCTTCATTTTGTGGCAGCACTTATTATTTGGTATCGTGAAAATGTTGAAGCTCTTGCGTGAAAGGCCGGAATGTGTTTTTGCAATGAACAAGGTGTGCATAATTGCAGTTTTCTGATGCATCTTGTTATAAATATCAGGCGTTCGGCTGGAATACTTCATGAAGCGTGCAGGGCATTTAGATTTTGTTATTATTGCAACACTGAAAAGATTCCTCAGTCAGTTTATATTAGCAGTCCCCACTATTTGGCAAATGTAAATGAGCCTTTTGCACTGGAATAGCACCAACTGAAATGACAATAAGAATCATGGCACAGCCAGCTGGAGAAGCTATGTGACATTAAGATTCAAGGCGAACATGTTTTTTTCCCCCTGTACCTCATCGTTGTGCTGAAGCAATGTGCTACAGATTAAAAACCTTTTTTTGTGATGGAATAATGGGCAGAAAGACAAGTGGACCTTGAAACCAGAGTGCTGTATTGTATGTGTTGTTGCATAGAAACCCAGCTGCAGTACAGGAATATCTTCTTTTTTTTTTTAGATGCTGTTTTATGATGCTGCCTTTTTAGACTCCTTACTTAAATCAGTTTATATTTAATATATTTAGTGTATTTGCCTCCAGCAATGGTCCTTTGTATGTTAAATTATACATTTTTGAGTACATGATCAAGTTACATGTTTTATCTTGATTTTTCATTGTTTATTTCTTTTGAAATATAGAGTATCAAATCTGTTATGATTCTTACTGTGAAAGCCCCAAAATTGAACTTCCCTTATTTAAGATCAATGAAATGTATATAATAAACATCAGTGCCTTTATTACTATGCTAATTATGTCTGCAGTGTGACTTTCAGACAGATGTGGGGACATAAATACCAGGGATTTGCTTTATATATATATTTTTTGTTTAGACGTCTTTTTTATTTTTTATTTTCTTGTTTAATGTTTGTCACCTTTTTTTGAATGTAAATATGTACAACTTGCATTGTCATCAACCAGCAGCCCAGTCAGCACATTCAGTACCCTGGACCTGTTTCTGTTCACTAACTAGCATGGTTACCATTTAAAGGTACCTGGACAATAAATACATGCAATAAACCAGCACTTGAGTTCTGAGTGTAATTGACCAAAACTTTATCATTATTTGCTGCATGCAAACATAGGTTAGAGGGAAATTTGACCGCTTTCTATGTGGATAACCAAGCAGTGTGATGGTAAATGTAAGTAATCAAAGTAATAAATTCCTCCTGTGTGCTATATTGACCAAGAAAGTTGAGTTCTCCTGCTCACAGAGCTGTGCCATAAGTGTCTACATGTACCAGACAACAATGCACCAGACAACAATGCTACAGCTTCAGTGTCCTCCTTTGAAATATCTATTCCAGCCTGTAACCCATGTTGTTGTGTGCCTGTTTCACAGTAATTAGAATTAAAAAAAATAAATAATGCAGAATGTTTACCAAGTGAGTAAGTGTCTGTTTATGAGACAACTCACTTCCATACAGCATATATTCAACTGGATTTCAGCCTATTTAATATACAGTCTGTGGCTACAACTCGCTATTGGATGAGCAATTGTGACATATAGTCCCTTTAACACCAACTACATCACCATCACTGTGCTGGTGCAGGAAAAAAAATAGATTTCATAGCAGAACAACTCAGTTTTCTTGATCAATATATAGCAGGTATCGAGGAATTAATTGCTTTGTTTGACTACATATACATCAATACTGGCTGCACAGCCACATAAAATATGGTGAATTTTCCCTCTAGAGGACTTGATAGCATTTAAAATGTGGCACATGACTTGTCTTTGTTATCTGGCAAAATGTATTTGTCTAAAACATAATTTAATGGGTGCCCCAAATTCAGGCTTGGGGAGTTTATGGATTACATGATACAAAAAAAAAGGTAACTGTATTCCTCTATAGTTAGAAAAAAAACATTACTGATACACTGAGTATGAGGATTATTTGCAGCATTACCTTTTTAAAAATACATACAATACAATACAATAGAATAACAACATACTGCCACGCACAGTGCACACATGTTACAACACTTGACAAGTCTCACAACACCATTAGTTAATCTAACAGTCAATTCATTGTCACATCCTCTAGTGAAAAACATGTTTCACTTGGTGGGAATTTCAACATTAGTTTGTCTTTAAATCAGAAAAGGAAACATTGTGATAATTGTATTAGGCCACTGACTGCATTTTTAACAGGTACTCAGTAAGTGAATGGGAATACATTTTTAATTTTCATTTTTTTTGTAGCCCTTCCAACCCTGCCTGAATGCTAAATATACAGTATCTGTTTTAAAGCAGTATCATGTCACAGACTGAAGAGGGCGCTCTTAGTTTACTGGTAATATTTGATACACGTGTTCATCTCACAAAGATTTTTCCCCCAAAACTGTTTGGACAGGCATATCAGAATGGATTGTGGATCAGTGTGTATGCTGAATGTAAGAACAGAAGTGTACAGGGTTTTTTGGGGGGATATGAAGAGAAAAGGTTTTTTTTTAGTGTGAAATCCTCCTGAATAACCTGCATGGACCTCATATCTGAGTGGATTAGAGGAATGTTACACCACAAACGCTGCTCTCTCTGTCTCTGGCTGTTGAGATATTGATTTAGAATAAATTACGATAATCAATTTCCTGCAGAGATTACCAGGAATTGTGCTGCTTTTACCCACCTCCATACTCATGAGAGCTGTGTAAATGAACAGGATGTTTGGAGCCATTAAGGCTACACTGCTGCTGCGGCCATGATGTGTTATGTGTGCTCTCAACCCACAGGCTCGTATTGGACTCATGATTGATTACCCGGCTCTGATTAGAAAATAAAATAGCCTCTTTGGGTGATATCAACATGCTCTTTACCCTCTATGGTACAGTGTTGCCTCCAGGTAACATAACCATTTTTGTCCTTTTACGCTCACACAATACTTTGAAAAAGAAGCAGGGCCTGAAGGAAACTATTTGCAGTGTTTTAATTGGTCAAATGACTCTCTGGGGGCCATGTTGAATCCTTTTGTTGCAGCCTTCCTCACATGGTTCAGCTCCACTAAAACTGGACAAATTTTTCAGTCAACAAAGGTCAATAAAACAGATGTAAAGAGATTATCTATTGTTTACATGCAGATATGATTGTATGTTTGTAGGCAGAAATATGTATCTGTATGTGTGATTTATGAATGGATGCACTGAAATATGTTCATTTAAATGCTCATCCACATTTTCATATATATGTATATGAATTTACCCTTTTCTTCTAAAATGCATTTTTTTGATTTAACAAAACACTTAAAGCACAACAGGAAACTCTTCATTTTAGCTTTGTTTATTTTTATTTATTTATCTTCTTTGTGTTTTTCTTTCTCTTGCCTAACTTAATGATTTGCTTTATTTTTTGTATTGTTTTTCTACTTCTGTATGTGTCTTTTGACCTTGTGTAATAAAAAAAGAAAACAAATTGGATTCACATTAATAGATGAGTAAAGCTAAAATTCTAATTGTTTAATGTGCTTTATTTCGCAAATCAACTAATGGAAAATTGTCAAAATGCAATTGTTGCCTTGAAATAGCACCCATTATGGATTCCCTCCATGACATTTTATGTTATTGTGTATTTAGGTTTATATACTGTTCAAAAGCATAACAATCATCATCATTTTCTTTTTGTCTCTACATATTACCAAGATAAGTTTGATCATTTAGGTGTAATAAAGTTTCAAGTGAAAAGAGTTCATTTTTAATGTTTTTCGATTTCAAGTGGCATACATTTTAACCTGGTGAGACAATTGAATGTTTTCCATGAGTATTGTAATAAACTGAATTCAAATTCTAAACAATAAGTCTCTTCTCTCATTCCTTACCATTATGGTACTGTGGTTCTTTAAGGTAATGCAGCCTAAAGTGTGCCCTAAAAAAATGTTATGGAAAATTTCTTCAAATTAAACTCTAACAAATGAAAGATAATAACCTTTAATTAGACTGTTTTTTTTAAAGCTTAATTAAAATCCTTACAGTGTGTAGTAAACAGCCATTCAGCTGCACTGTAGTTGTTTTTATTTTGCACCTGTCAGAGACACTGTATGACTTCATCCTGCTGCCTGTTATTTCATAATGTTCCTGCTGATGAGATCTCTCTGCTCCGTGCTAACCTGCCTGTAAACAACTCTCGCTTCGCTCACCTCTTCCATTGAGTCAGAGGTGCTGAATTTGTAACCTCAATCCAGAGAGGCAACAGATTAGATGTAAGGGAAATGAGTACAAAGAAGAGACTGGTCCACAGCTACACAGAAGGATATGCATAATTACGATGGTGAAATTGTGACGGCAAAGTGCCAAAAAAAAAAAAAAAAAAAAAAAAAAAAACAGGTTGGATTAGTTTCTTTATGGCTGGGTACATGTGTGTATGTGATCAAAAGTAGGTGAAAACAAACACAGAAAAGTGTCAGGCATTGATTCTCACTAAGTGTGCTGAAGTACTTGAGATTAGGTACTTAACTTTCATGGTCAGTTAGGCCTGTTGCCTCAGATATTATTTCATGCATTTGGAGAGAACTGTAATTGTGATGCAAATGCTGCCACTATGAATAGTCATCAGTATTACATCTACATCTGAGATTTATGTATCTTTGGTAATATGACTATTAAGTCTAGAGTGATGCTCAAACTGTGCACTTCTCACTGTAGCAGGATCCTACAAATATTTTGATAAAAATGTTCTTTTATTACTAAAGAAACTGCTGATATGAGTAAAAAAAAAATCTAAACTCTAAAATTTCCTTCATGTCATGTGGTTGAGTCTAGATGGTCACTCCAGACCTCTGAAAGATCTCAAAAGAGTGATCAGTTTGCCCACTCTTTTTCCAGCAGGAACCAAGTTTCTTTGCCCCTAAACCTAAACAGGTCGTAACCACAGCACTGTCACATTAAAAAAACATGACTGATTTGTGCATTGCACACAATGAAGAAACAACATGTACAAATCTCACAGAAGTTTCACAAATTTACGGCACCAATTCTAACAACTACTGGCTGCTTTTATTTAAACCAATCAATTCCATCTAAACCTCAAATTGCATCACGCAGGGATGTGATCATTCCTTTAATTGTTCCCTCTAAGGGTTCTCCCATGTTCGTTATAATTTATTATTCATTCTTCACATTGTGAAATAAATGATCAATTCTTGCCACAGCTTACATGCATGGATGGAACCAGTTCCAAAAGCACCCTTACTAAGTCCCCCCCACCACTTTTTTTTTTTTTTTTTTTAACATTCCCCTTTTCCTGTTTCCTGTACTTAAACATGCTATGTTGAAAAGAAAACCAAATTTTGAGGATGGTTGAAAGATGTTGCTGGGGTACCTGAAAAAGCAACATATATTTAATGTTAATGTTAGCAAAATGCTAACTAACAAGCTCGCTAATCTACATCAATCCTTTGCTAGCTCATTAGCTACTTTTTTGCTAACATTAGCTAACTTAATATGTAATCCTATATGTTGCTTTTACAGGAAAAGAAGAAAGTGAACCAAGGTGCCAAATTTGCTAAACTGTTATTGGAGCACTGAGCAAAAATGGACTTACGAAGGGTCAATTGTCCAATCCATCAGAATCGTATGCCTAAGAGCTTGGTGTGCTGAAACATCAATCCAAGGATACCATGTGTTTGACACTCTATGCTTCCCAACTGAGCAGCATGTCAGCTAGCAAGGGTAAATATTCTAAGCCAGCGGTTCCCAAACTTTTTCTGGCACGTCCCCCTTCAGAAGCCGAAAAAAAGTCCAGGCGCCTCCTCCTCACAATCATTAACAATAACTGGGGAAGCCACTGATAAAAAAGGATTCAAAAGTTGGATTTGAAGGAAATAAAGGTCAGCGTGATCAGCAAACACTAGTTTGTTTATTTCCCCTACATAATTCATATTCATTCAGCTTTCGCTCTTTATTCCTCCCGTTCATCCATGCCCCCTCTGAGCTGAGCGGATTTTTCCTTTGACTAAGAAAACCTAGATGAAAGTGAAGGTACAAAATAATATTTTCTCACTTAGATGATGACGGACAGGCTGTCGCTCTCAGCTCCCAGCTTTTCACACCTGAGTCACACGCACGCCTTTTTTCAACTCCACGCAGTTTTTAGACTTAGAGATACAGCACTTGTGTTGATGCTGTAAACCTGTCTAGACCTACTTTTTGTCCCCATGGAATCTGGATCAGGAATCAATAAGGGAACTGATGAGGAATTGGATCAAGTAGCAGAACTGGTATCAATAACATCAACTCCCTTTGATTCACTCCTCCCAACAGTCTGTTTGTTTGTGTTTGTATGGCATCAATGGCCGACTGTAAAGCAGCATCTACATAACTCCTGCGTGTCAAACAACTTCTTTAATCAACTAATTTCAAACCCCAATTAAAACAACACGACTGTAACCTTAAGCGACCTCGAAGAGTAATTGCAGGGTGGTTTCCAGAGCAACCGCAGCACCAACACAGACCCTGTCAAGGTTGTGAGTGACGTAAGTATGAATTTCCCACAATCACTTCCAACCTAACAGGCCTAATATCCACAGCAACATCACAGAAAACATTAACATTCGGAAAAAAAAGAACACCCACTCTAACCCCACTTTGCAGATACACATTTAGATTTAAGTGTAAGATGTGTGTTTTAATAAAAGCTTTGATGCCTCAGCGGTGGAACATCTGACTTCTCTGAAATTGAGATGCTGTTGGTGTGAGTCAGCGCATCTCTTTATATCATCTGGTGTCTGAACTTTGGATGGTCAAAGAGATCATAATCACTGAAACATTATGTTGAAAATTATGAATCATCGTCCTTCAAAATTTGGCCATTAATTAACCTTTACAATATGGGAGGTTTAGGTTACATCTACCACTATTTCATGATCACGCAAGAAAAAAAAAACGATGTTACTAACTGAGCATTAAACACTCTTAGATCGCCAGCAGGGATACAATAGAGACACAATATAGAAAAAAAAGAAGAAGAAAGAAAGAAACTATTCAAAGGAAAGCTGCTTTTTAATGTTTTTGTCCATGGTGTTTACAAGTTTAGAAGCCCTGACTTCAAAGGCCCTTCAGCGAAAAAAAAAAAAAAAAAAAAAGCGTGTTGCTTTCACATAAAAATCATAAAAAAGTACAAATCCTATACAAGTGCCTCAAATGTCTCAAACTGTATTACACTGATTCTCTATTGACTTAAACATCAAAAGTGGATAACAGGCTGCTCATACAGAGAGAAAACACAAAAGTATGAAATTAAACGATGTGGTGATTGGCCTTAATGTTGTGAGAACTGCAGGAGCGTTTCAGAAAATAATTGAAAAAAACACTATAAGTCGTCAACTGATTCATTAACCACTAAAAAAAGTGTCAAATTATTCCGTTTGGTGTCTGAACTATAAGCCTGAAGAGACATAATCACCGAATAATTATCTTGACATCATGAATCGTCGTCTTTCAAAATTTGATCTTAATTAACCTGCAAAGATAACAAAAATTTTAGATTACATCTACCTTTTTAAGACCCTGTTATTTTATAATTACACACACAGAAACACCTGATGCTTCTGGCTGAGCATCAAATACTGTTAGATCACCGGCAGTTTTCTGTTGTAAGTAGCACCTTTCTACAAAAACACAATACAGAAAAAAATAAAGTTACAAATGAATAATAATCAAAGGAAAGCTGCTTTTTAAAGGTGTCCACAGTGTTCACAAGTTTAGAAGCCCTAACGGCAAAGACACTTCAACAAGTAAAACAAAACATCTATTGTTTCTTTCACACAAGAATCAAAATAGAAATATCTTCAAATGACCCAGTGATGCGTAGAGTTTCAGTGTCAAATTGTATTGCGCTGTTTCTCTATTGACGTCAGAGCAGGCAGGATAACAGACTGCTCATAACGAGGGGATTTGCAAAGGCATGAAATTAACAGATGTGGTGATTGCTTTTAATGTTGTGAGATCTACAAGAGTGGCCTCTTGAACAGCTCGCCAGAGGCCATAAGTCTGTTGACGCTTTTAAGAAGCACCTCACGACCTACTTTTATTCTCTGGGTTTTAATTGTTCTTACTTATTTTTGGGATTTTATTTCAATCTGGTTAAACCCATCTCTATTTTTGTTTTATTCATTCATCCATTCATTTTACAGTACCCGGAGAGAACCCACGCAGACACGAGGAGAATATGCAACTCTGCCAGCCCGGGATTCGAACTCAAGACCTTCTTGCTGTGCGGCAGCAGCGCTAACCACTGCGCATCATGCCGCCCTATTTTTGCTTTAAATTCTGTTTATTTCTTTTCTTAATTGCACAATTTCTGTTATGCACCTTACGTGTACATGTAGGGTCCTCATATGACTTTTGTGAAGCACTTTGGTGGAAAACCTGTTTACTTTTAAAAGTGCTACATTAAAGGAATAAACTTGAAATTTGAAACTGTAAGATTGTTTCAGAAAATAATTTAAAAAAACACTAAAAGTCATTGACTGATTCATTGACCACTAAAAAACTGTCTAATCATTCCAGTGGTACACTCCAGACTCCTCAGGCGTGTGGACACGTTGATGGCAAAGTGTGAAACACACGAACACATGCTGCCTCCCCCCTAAAAAATATCCTTTAGTTTATTATCACACTAATGAATAAGGCTTGTTCGAGGTGCAACTTTCCATTTCTATTAGAACAATAGATTAGTGCAGAGTCCCCTTCTCTGGTCTTCCATTAAGGACTGCAAGGCTGCTACATCTTATAATAGATGTCTTAATTGTTATGGGCCACCATGTGCCTCTGATGTACTTATCACTTATAGACCTGTCAGATCTCTCAGGCCGTCCAGTCTGTGAGTAAGGCTTGTGTATGTATGGACTGTCTGTTAGTTTGTTATTGTCCATGTGTTTGTGCAGCACCTCGGCTTATTGACTATTTTCCTTCTGCCCTTCTGTGCAGACAGAAATCCAGTATTAAAGAACAACTTAGTTGTTTTTTGTTTGAATATCATTATGTAATGTCAGTTTAGTTCTGCCTCTATTATGACAACAGAAGCTTAATTTATTCATTAGTGTCTTCTTTTAAGTACAACATAGCCTGTGCTGCCTCCGGCTCTGCTCTCACCTCAGAGAGAAGCAGTGATCTCTGGAGGATCTGCTCTGTTGTGCTGTGCTCGTTAATATCATCTCTTACTTCTGCAGCAGAAAACAGCAGTGAGCAGCCTAAGGCAGCAAGTAAACACTGTACGCAGTAAGAAATACATTTCCTGTCATATACATATCTTTTCTGGAACATATGTGGAACATGGTCCTGACTTTTCAGGGCTGATTTTGCCATTTATGCTCCGACCTCCCTCTCTGCAAGCCCCCAACTTCAGCACAGCAGAATTTTTTTGGAGTGATGATAAGAAAGTCTTAAAATAAAATTATATATGTGATCTTTTGTGTGACGGCTCTCCAAGCAAAACACCACCAATCTTTACTGGGAATATGCTATATGGTGAACCAATGAAAACCAAATGAAGCAGCAGGGCTAAGAATCACTGCAATCTTAAGCATGTTAAATCACTGCTTTCATTGCTTGGAGCAAACATTCTCCAGATGTTGGGCACTGCTGGTCAGCAATAGATAAACATCAGTGAATCTCCACTGTGGTGGATCAATAAAGATACATCTTTTTTTGTCTCATCTCATCTCATCTCATCTCATCTCATCTCATCTCATCCCCATTAGTGCATGGATATAAGAAATTCTCTGACCCTCCCCTGACAAGTAGGTGATGGTAATTTCATGTGACAGCAACAGTTTTGTAAAATTATATTGCAAAATAAGGCCAAATGAAATTAAATCCAAAAACAAATGAGAAAAATGGATATTGAGTAAGTTATCATAGTGAAACACCCAGTTCTATGTAAATAGGTCAGGTTTCTGAACTTGTGTGCTTTATTCATTCACTATAAACATTATGATTGTATAATATCTTTTTTTTTTAATTTTGAGTGTATTCATGTAGAATATGAGATACCAGTAAGATATCATTTCCTTTTCCTGCCTCAGTGGACCGCAACAGAATAAGTCACATGACTTTATTGCAAAATCCTTATAGATACACATTTGTGTATTGTATTTTTAATTTATCGAATAAAATCAATCTGTCAATCAAACAGAAATCTACATATGAGTGCAGAATCTGTAGGCAAGGGACAAGATTTTGGTATCTGAAGTGTTCTAACCTCTGTGGATGTTTTCATATTCTGTGTAGTCTGAGTCTGAAATTAGAACTACCAGTCACATTTGCAGGAAATTTGGTTGTATGCAGACAAACCATGTGCCTATCTGACTAGTCTGACAGCATGAACTGATGAAGTTTCTTGGATGAGAAGCGAAACGTCTTCAATAAGACTTTTAAACAAGTCCAGTTGCTTTCGATTTAATCTTTTCCTGAGATCAACAGCCTGAAGCTTCATTGTCTAGTTGCAATAATAAGCATGGTTAAGGTTTGGGAACAATGCTTAAAAAAACATTGACTGTCAGTAGGAAACAGGAAACAAACAGTGGTCTCCAGATGTTTTGTTGACCCATTCACCCCACCTTTGTCGCTCTACAAATGATTTCCTCCTTTGCAACAATCAGTCAGAGGACTTTTTCAGTCCAATATGAAAATGTGTTGTTCAGGATTTTCTACAGAACTTGATGTCATAGATATTTACATAGATAGATAAAGAAACCTTTGTTATTTTTGTCTAAAGCCTTTGTGCTATGCCATAAAGGTCAATATGAGATCTAATGCATTAGGTAAATATCCACAGCACTGAGCAAGCTGAAAATATTCAGTGAGGTAATTGGTTTTATGTTTACTGAAATAAGCTCGACAGCACAGCAATATTACTTTAATGAGCATAGTGAGCCCGTCTCATTTCGTGTGTCCTCTGGTGTCATTTATTTTATTTCTATTCACTCAGTTCATTTATGCATATGTTGAATTGAATAAAACCTCCACTAAAATCTCACAGCAGAAAATATTTTATTTGGTCATTTACAGTGTTCTAAAACATTCTGATAAATATCTATTTAAATATATATATGTATATATATATATGTTCTTAGAATCTACAGGATGTTATGTTTGAAAACTCTACATGAGGAAACAGAACAAACAGACTGAAGTATATAATGTAGATGAAAAGGGAAAAATCACAGTAGACACACTGGACAAAAATTGGTCAGTGCAAAGGAGAAAGTCCTGCTTGAAAATTATTCTCTGGAGAGGAAAATTGCATCTTACACAATCTGAACAGAACACAGCTAAGAAGCAAGAAGATTGTTCTTTATACAGCTCTGAGGTAGGACACAAGCTTACAGCGTGACAGAGAGAGAGAGATGCTGAGCATCTGCTGTCATTTGAATGAGGAAACGAAACAAACCATGTAAATGACGATAATCATTTCACAGCTTTTAGAAATTACACAAAATACACACATTTTAAAATACACAACGCGCAAATGCTTAAGTGCACTCAATGATAAACATATTAATTTAAATATATAATATTTTACACCAAAGAGAAACATGCCATGAATACAATCATTGCAAAATACAAGTAAAGCAAGAAAATGTTTTCTAGTGTGGTCCAAAAAGTCTACTACTGTTTCAATAACTGCCTGTATTTCATACTTATCAAATACTAATAAACTTCTCATTTTGATACCTGATTCTTGAGCTTCTTTCACCAGATTCCAATACAAAATTTGAGATCATAAATGCTGGAAATGGAAATTAACTGAATATATTTTTTTAAATGTTCTAACATATATGATTCAAACATACCAGTAATAACAGTTATATCTTGACAAGACAGAACAGCATCTGCATGCAAGATACAAAAGAAACAGATCAAATAACATCGTGGTCCAGTTAGATAAACTACAACCTCCAAGGACCAGTGTGTGGGATTTAGTGGCATCTAGTGGAGAGCTTGCATTTTGCCTCTCCCTCCCCTTCCAAACATGTAAGACCACATAAGAGATTTAAGTAGCAGAACATAGAGTCAAACATGTAATTGTAGATACTGCAGTGTTGTGTCAACTTCACATTGGTGGATGTGAAGGAATGCTTTTCCTTCAGACTTTATGACCCTCAACCTGCATCAGGTGCTGGGTGGTACTAACTTACATCAATCCCCAACACAGTGGTCAATCCTTGAACATCTTTGGGCATTTGAAACACTTTTGGCTTTTGAAAGGAAAAGGTGAAACATTCTGTAAGATTATGAGACACATTCTGTGCTGCTCTTAAAAAGTGCTGGAACAATGCAGATACTCAAATACTGACAAAAGGTTAAATAAATACCAAAGTGCAGGCCATGGTTAAGGCAAATGGTGGAAACAGGAAATACTGAGAATTTTTTCACTTTTAGTAAACACAAACCCTTCTGACTGAGAGTATAGATAGTTTCTGAGAGTCTAGATAGTTTTGGTGTGAGTTGCAGAGTTTTGTAGATATCGGCTGCGGAGATGTCTGCCTTCTCTCCAATCTAAACAGCACTCGGCTTGTGATTCTCAAAGCACCAAAAAATACATCTGAAAAAATTCAAAACCTTTGACTCAAGATAATCCACACATCTTGTTGTGAGCAGTTTCATGTAACAACTACTTTCTTCCTGCAGTAGAATCTATCAGAACTACTTTAGAATCTATTGATTTCCAACATGAATTATCTTCAGTCACTGGGTCATAATTTTTGGAAAGAGACTGGTTTTGAATTTTTTGAATGCATTTTCTTGGTGCTTTGAGCACCACAAGCTGTCATTTATTCACATTATATTGGAGAGAAGACAGACATCTCTGCAGCCAGTATCTCCAAAGTTTGCACCAAAAAACATTAGATGGATAAATAGCACTACAAGCCAGGGGAAAAGTATATATATTTGACTTGGGGGTAAATTGTCCCTTGAATACTCTGTATTTATTTGTGTAAATATATTTTTACATGGATCCTTTTGACTCCTCTCCTGTTTGCCACCAAAAGTGTGAAAATCATGATGAGAAATTTGCACATTTTGTTAAATATTAGCTGCAACGTCTTTCACATAAGGCAATCTGTACTCAGCAAAGCTGAATCACTTGTCAAGTCTGCCGCTGAAAGGGCAAATTTAGTGTCACCGTGGCTTCTCTTGGCTCTGCGATCGGCCTGTTAATCATCTCACATTCATTCTGTCGTATGTTCTCCTCATTCATCTGTGACACCTCGGTGGAGCCTGCTTCAAAACCAGGCACAGTGTTGGCCACATGAACAACATGAACCTTATTCCTCCCATTTTTACTGAGGATGCAGCTGAACACTTTCTTGAAGCCTTTGCGAAAGTGCTTGGACACCAGAGCATACACGATGGGGTTGACGCAGGAGTTGGCGTAGGCCATGCAGTGAGAGAGAAGCCTGAAGGCATACGTGGTCTGATTGAAGGGGAAGTCTCCATACAGGTAGCACAAGATTACCACATGGTATGGCAGCCAGCAAATGCAGAACAACACGGTGACAATGATGATCATTTTAGTGACTTTACGTTTGGCCCTCTTGGATTCTGACATGCCATCCAGAGGGTCGACGGCTGTCCACAGGTACTTGATGGTTCGAGTGTACGAGAGACTCACGATCAGCACGGGGATGACGTAGCCAAACAGGAAGGTGCACGTGTCCAGCACCTTCCGGTTCTGCTCCTCCCAGCCGGGGATGCACACAGTGCTGTTGGCGTAATCGATCAAGTCGTAGTAGCTGAGATAAGGACCCGCAAAGACCAGAGAAAGACCCCAGATGATCACCATGGCAACCACTGCATTACACGGGGTCCGTAGCTCTCTGGAGCGCAGGGGGTAACGAATGGCCAGATACCTACAAAGAGACAAATGAATACACTCATATGTGAGCCAGATCACATAAACATGATAATTAGTGGTCATACTGAGCCAGTGTGGTACAGTATGATGATTATGGGCTGACATAATCAGCTCACTCTCCTGTCACTCTCCTGCTGTTTCACCGTTAAAATCAAACTGAAAATCTAAACTTCTGAGCTAAAGTCTGTATTTAAATAATGTTTTAAATATAACTATAAAGTGAAACTATTCATTAGCCAATGATTGCTATTGTTTAATCTGCTGCTGCAGATTTTTTCTCAATGTTTTGACTGGTGGAGGGAAAGAGGTGCTACAAAGTCCTTTAAATCCTCAAGAATCTAAACTGCAAGAGTTCAGAACTGATGTGAAATAAGAAGAAAAAAGATGAGGTGAGATTAGAGGATATTAGACAGAATGAGATTAGATGAAATGAAATGAGATAAGATTAGATGAGATTAGATTATATTAGATAAAATGCAATAAAATGAGATTAGATGAGATAAAATGAAATGAGAAAATGAGATGCCATGAGATTAGATGAGATGAAATTAGATTAGATGAGATTATAAGAAGACGTGAGATGCGATAATCCCTTATTATTTTTTGGAAATTTGCATTATCACAGTAGCAAAAGAGGAAAGCACAACACCAGAAGCATCAATAAAAAGCAAGATTGAATAAATAAGTAAAGAGGCAAGATATAAATAAGTGAAAATAAAACCATATAAACAAGAAACAAACTCAGCATCTGAATTTACACTACTGCACAGAGGTCTGATTGGTTTACATAACATTTATTCTACGTACTTTTCTTGCACTTCTTTGTACTTTTGCACATCCTTTTTTTCTCTTTGCACCTTTGTTATTTATGGCTTGTGTTGTTTTCTTATCATGTTTGCTTGTTGTCTGATGTTGCTGCAGGATGTGCAGAATAAGAATTTCTTAGTACTCTGTGACAGACTGTTTTCTGTACATATGGCAATAAAGTTTGAAGTATTTGAAGCATTTATACATGAATATTGCAGTGAATCTGTCAGTTAGAGTGTGTGTGATCTACTGGGAGTGAAGTTGGTTGTAAAGTCTGACAGCAGCAGGAAAGAAGGACCTGCAGTACTTTTCCTTCACAAACTGCCGGTGAAGCTAATGAAAAGCTGAATAGCTGATTAAAATTATTCCAGAGGAAAAATATAAGCATATTAGATAAATTTGTTTTGTTTTACTTCAGTTTGGATTTTCGCTTAATTATTGAGTCACTTCAAAACTCAAACAATAAAATTTTAACTATGATTGACTGAGAGGTTTGAGATAAATGAAGCTGAGACTAAATGCTGAAAGTTAAATCCTGTATAAATCATCACACCACTCATTTCAGTTGTGGGTTACAAATTAAACTTTTGCTGGTGTCAAAGATTCACCATGCATGTTACAAATTTAATTTGCTGTCACATACAGAGAGCACTGCTGCTCAGATGAAGATGAAATGATTTCGTTAACTTCACCAAAAATTCAATCAACCAAGAATGCTGCCACCTCCACATTCACTGATAAGAGCATTGTGGCTCACAATGCAGGCTCTGTGTTGGATGATAATAATTTTTTACCACGTTTATTTGTGGGCTTTATTGAATAAAGGGGAAATGTGTCAAACTGGCTGCAACATCCACAGAGAGGTTTTGTAGGGTTTTCAATAGGATCTGATCTTGTATGCACTGAAAAACCATGACAATAACACAGAACATGCTGTGCTGTTGATGTTGCCTAGCAGGTAGGCGATAAAGGTGCAAATCCCACCACACATCATGTGGTATCATGAAAAAAAAGCTTCACGTTTTCACGGCACTGGTCTCTTTGAATAGTCTGATACTAAAATGCTTTTCACATATGATTGCTGAAAATGTCTGCCTCCTAATCACCTGCTTTGTTCATGTTTTGACACATACTTGCCATATTCAACATCCTGCTTTATGAGCTAATACATTCTGAGGGTGTTCTTGAGGTATTGCAGCCTCTTTTGCCAATAGCAGGGATTCTGGGTAAAGCTGCAAATCCATGTCCTCCCCATCTGGATCACAGGACACTTCACCCGGCTCTTCAGAATCAGAAGAAGCAGCCTCTCTGGTCTTTGAAACCTCACTGAAATGGGGCTTAAGACACTTATGTTGGACATCAAAGGAAAGAGCAGAACCCGCTTGTCACATACGGAGGCTCAGTGGCTCGGACAACTGCAAATTCTCAGACATTACATGTGCGCTTGGCTGAAATTGTCTGATTTATGAAGGCACATTGGAGGGTCTGTTAAGACCCGACAAGATTGTTGTGTTTTTGTTTGGATTCTAAATTATGTCTTGCTGGAACAGAGATGGATTAAAATGTAGAGAAACGGTCTCAGCATCTGTTGAGTGAAATACAAAATCACCACATTGAGTGAAATTGAGCCATGAGTGAATTTCCAAGTGTCTCCCACTTCACAAAGTACCGGCTCAACACAGATGCAGTTCCAGAATTTTCTTTCCAAATGTCTGGAGATGTGACATTGATCATATCGGATTGTTGCCAAAGAAATAAACTGATACTACAGCCTCAAATATACACAGTGAAAAAATCATTTAAAAAAACAGTCAAATGAATTAAGTAAACACTTTTATTAGGTGTTTTGCTTTGTAAATTTACCATATCAACCAATTATTCACAGTCTCCAGAGCCCCCCAGGAGGAACTGAAAGACTAAAAAGGCATATACTGTCTGTTAGGATTATTATTATGATGAGGCCATGATTTAACCCTTGAAACAGGTTAAGAGAGCAACTCTTGTGGGTATGTGGACAAAAATTACACTGTCTTTTAATTCAGAATCCTAAATATGCCATACCACACAATGTGACAAGATAAGATAATATAGATGATAAGATCATAAGAAGCAATAATCCCAACATGTTTCGTTTTGTATGGAATCCATTTTGGATGTTTCCTCTGGCTTAAAATCAGAGTAAACGTATATGTGTGGGTAGCACACTGCAGCAGCCTGAGACTTTGGATCAAAAGGCTGTGTGTGTGTGTGTGCTGCTGCTCATTCAGGCTGAACTGTGATTTAATTCCTGCTGGGGATTCCTGGTCTAAAGTGTAACTATAAGCTGCTGCCTTTTTTCACTTGTTACACAGGAACTGAAGAGGAAAACAGCAGAAATTCATTAACCTCCCAACTCAGATGTTCCTGCTCTTTTCCAGACGGACCAGGAAACGTCTGGCTGGCGGGTTGAAAAATCTATTGAATCCTCTGAAGAGTAAACACAGCCAGTGTGAGCAGAGAGTGTCTGCTGCAGAGGGCAGCTGCACACTGACAGTCCATATTGACTGAGATGACAATGTTTCCCCACAGTTATAATGACGGCTCAGACAAGAGTTTACTCTGCGGGTGATATAATTTAAAGCCAGGGATAAAGTGTGATTCTCTAATAAGATATTCAACAACAGATTCAGCGTCTCTGGAGGGTCCAACGGTTCTTTGACTAACAGTTGTTTTTTTAATGAGAAAAATACATTTGTGATGAATTAACTGCACTTTACTGAGATGCTAGTAAATACAAGAATTCATAGCATGAACAAACTGTGGCCTTGAATAAAAGCTTATGGCCTTCCTTAATAATTTTTTGAGCACTGATAATCTGTTGTCTAAGAAAATTCATAAAAGTAGATGTAAATATGATTCCCATTAACACCATCCCTGAAAATAGTTGCAAGGTTACGCATTATAATAAGGGTACAAAACATGTGCTAAAGTAATGCATAATTTATTGGCTCATGATGAATGGGAAAAATAGGAAGTAATGGTGACCTAATTCATTAATTCATCATACATTTTCACAGACAAAATTGCAGTGAGCGGTATGTCAGCCGCTTAAAAAGAAGCAGGAAGATATTTCTATTTAGATAATTCTATTTTTGACATTATATTTTGTGGTTATGATGGTGAAAACACTACCACTTTTGTCCACAGGTGCTTCAAAATCAACAAAATACGCTTCACAGTGATTCTATAGAAACCTATGGGTGACGTCACAGGCGTTCCGTCCACTGTATATTATGAAGTGTATGGTTTTCTGTCCTTATTATAAAGTGTTGTCCTTGCAATATATAGCAGCATCTGCATGTGCTCAGTATGTAATTTCTCTATTATCTGATTGATCCTTGACAATTCTTTCCCTTGAATTAATAATGTGTGCCCTTGAATTATTGAATTTCTTCCTTTTCAGTTTTTTCAGTTGTTTTTTTTTTCTGAACTGCATGACACTGCATCAAAGTTTTTCAATAGAAAAACTGTGTCCTCTTGTAAATATGTTTGGGTTTCAGAGATAATACAGTTTGTGTTTATTAGTGCCAAAGCTCAATCCATATTAAGTTTGAAATAAAAAACACATTGAGTGAGTGTCAAGAAGGAATAAACTTTAATTTGACTGTACAATGCAACATTTATTAAAGGGGATAAAGCATTTAATATGAGGGTGGGAATTAGGCTATGGATTCAATAACAGTTAAACAAGCTTTTACTTCATGAAGAGCACCTTTGGCTAAATCCATGCACTCTACATAGATTCCCTGGGCGCACAGATCAACATATTTGCCTGCAGGCAACAGCAGGCACGGTGCCTTGAAGGGAACCCCAGACTGCATAAAATCTTGCAATACTTTCCCTTCTAAACAAGACCAACAGATAAAGAGTGACAGACTCTACGATGTGGCACAGCAGTGATGAATGCCTATTTGCAATATTACTGCAGCACTGCTAGATGGTGGAACACACAAAGCGGTCAATGGATTTGTCTGTGTTTTCTTGTTTTCTCAGTATTTTGCTGTGTTCAGGACTTTTGTAGACGTCAACCTTTGAGCAGTGGTGAACAGCCCCCACACCACTGTGTGTCTGATTGACACACAGCTTCAGCTGCATTCACTCAATCTGGACAACAAAACAACCTCTGCAGGATTGTGTGGAGGCGTGGACGTGTTTATTTGTGCTTTAGGACGTAACTGCTGTGAAACAATCAGCAAGTAACATTTTCTAACATCGGTGCCTCTCTAATTCACTTTCATGTTCATTAAGCCAGGGTGGACGGGCCAACTTTGAACCACTGCAATTCCTGCATATTCTACCTTTAATCATCAAAAGTTCTGACAATATAATTTATCAAGTAAAAATTTCAAACATCATCTGGTTCCAACTTCTCAAATATGAACTTTTGCATCTTTTCTCTTGTTTTGTATGATTGTAAATTGAATAGATGTTGGTCAAACAAAACAAGTGATGCAAAAGAGCAACAGCCCTTATCAACAAGAAGCAAAAGGCTTTATGGGAAATGTGGTCTTTCAAAAGCAGTGCTTATAACACTAACAATCATCCCCCTCTTCTCTCATTTTATCACGATAAATATTTCAGGGTCATTAGATGTTTTGAATGTAACATTAGGTCCTGGTGTGTGGGTGAAGATTAGTAATTGTTTTGTTGTATAACATGCTGCATTGTGTTTATGTGCACACATGATGATGATGATGATGAACATACCTGTCAACAGAGACAGCAGCGAGCGTGAAGCTGCTGGCGTACATGGTGAGGTTGATGAAGAAGTGGACCACTTTGCACATAAAGGAGCCGAACACCCAGCCCTCCAGAGAGTAGATGGTGGCTTGGAAAGGGACGCAGAAGATGATGAAGAAGAAGTCTGCCACGCTCAGATTGAGTATGAACAGATTGGTGGTGTTGTACCCAACCTGCCCACTCCGCAGAAGCACGGCAAGCACCAGGCTGTTGCCGATGGTGCCCAGCAGGAAGATGAGGGAGAAGACCACCGACACAATCACACTGGTGGGGTTCAGCTGGTAGCTTTCAGACACATTTGCCTGGCCTCCTAGCTTACTAAAATCCTCAAAGTCAGACATTTTGCAAGTCTGAAACAAGAGAAGAGAGAAGATGGACATGTCAAGAAAATTATCCCAGAGCTTTGCACTCTTTTACTATGTCTCTGGGGTGGACATCTTAAAGGGTAACTTCTGTATTTTTCACCCGGGACCCTATTTTCCCTTGTTTTTGTGTATAAGTGACTCCTTGGGACAACAGTTTCTGAAATTGGTCCACTATTGAGCGAGACCTCTGAGCTGTCAGCCGCAATGTAACCCCTATGGACAACTGGGAAATGTCAAAGCACGTCCACTAAAAGTGCTTGCTTTTGGCACTGACAGGCTCAGATTGGTTTTCTGTGTTGGACGACATGATGAAAGAATCCCTACAGAGAGAGACCTTTTTGTTAAAAAGAAAGATTTTTTTGTTTAACCAGAAACAGTGATTTTTATCATTGTGAAACATCCTTTATTCAAACTCAAAAGAAACAAAATAAAACTCACCAAAAAAAACATCTTGCTTAATCGTTCTACCGTTCCAAAAACCACAAAGTTAGATGTGAAAACAGGGATGAAGACAGGAGCGAGAGGGAAGTCAGACAACAGAAAATCAGGGGGGGAAACAGCGTGTTGAGCCAGAATATTTGCACATCTGTCTCAGTGAATAAAGGGTTTATTTCAGCCGAGCCAGAGTTGGTGATTGCTGGAAATTTTATTTTGTTTTGATTTTGTTTCAGTCTAGTTTGAATAAAGTGTGATGATAAAATGACTGTTTTTGTAAACGGAGGTGGTAGCTTTTGTGCGATAAATTGTCTGTTTCTGGTTAAACAAAACATATTTTACTCTTTAAAAAAAGGTCTGTCACTGAAGGGAGCCTTTTCACAATGTTGCCAGACAGTGACAATCTCAGCCTGTCAGCAGCAAAAATAGACGCTTTTAGTGGACATACTTTGACGCTTTGCCCTCAAGGATTGGATTGCAGCCTGTTACGTGGTTGACAGCTGCCGCTGTCTCAGCTGGACCAATTTCAATTGGTTCCATTAATAACTTAGGCACAAAAATGTGGGGTCTAGGTTGAAAAAAATCAAAGCTACCCTTTAAATCACATCAATTAAGAATACTGTTGTGCAACTGCATTCCCAATCCAGTATCATCTACTTCTCTTAAAGACAGGGCTCGTGCGCTGGTGGTTGTTATTGATACGATGACACAAGACAGTGCGTGAAATACCCGGTGTCACTTCAAGGGTTCCTCCCTACCTAGTGCTCCAGGGTTATCCTGATGTCTTACACTGACTTAATATGTAATATACAAGATCTGAGTCTCCATGTTTAACCAAGTTTAACCATGACGTCAAGGCAGAAAAAGAATCCAATTCTTTTCAGGACGAACGAACATTAGGCTTTCTTAACTACACAACATTTGGATTATGCACCACACATGGAAGAAGGCCTTACTGAAACAAGTGGGTATTAAAGGGCAATACAAGAGGAAACACCACAACAATATTTTCTTGTATTCATATCTGTGAATAAATGTTTCACAATTTGAATAGTAAATACTGAACATACAAACTTTTAAAAGACATATTAGTGACAACTGCAAATGACAATATTTTTTCAAAGATTTTTCCCCTGAAAAACTTTGCTTTTCAGGCTTTCAGGGGTCTCACGTGTCAGTCAAGGGGTCTGAAACTTCCCAAGACCCCCTGAATTTTGCATCATGACAAAAGATCTCACTCAGACGGGGTTTAATGGCGAGTTAGTCTTTGCAACTTTTGAAATTATACTAAAAAAGTTGACAAGCCTGCACGCACCAGAACATTTCTTCATCCAATTAATCCCTGTTCGAGTCACGTCACACAAAAAAATAAGACAAGAATGAGAGGCTGTTTTTAATTAGCTGGTGATGTTTTGTCAGATGTGTCCAGGGAATATTTTCCACTGTTTAATCACAAGAAAGGCTGCAGTGCAGTATATTTCTAGATTTAGGTGTTAATATGTATGGGAAATGCTGAAATGAAATGGTGATGCTAAATAAATCTGTTTTTGAAAGGTTTACTGTCAGTCACTCAGTGAGAAAAGAGGGTAACCATTAAAGTGAAATTTTAATGCTTGGCTGGCATTTATTTTTCTAACACACTGCAGCAATTTGTTGGCTTCAAAGATGAACTATAAGATTTTCAGGTGAGTGAGCAGAGTCGGTTGTACTAGATAACTCAGATCCTCTCCTCTCTAATCTGTGGAATCGCCTTAAACTCAGAGCTGTTGTCTGTATAGATTCAAGTGCAACACATCATCTATTCATGATGAACTGTGGTGAATCTCTGTCCATTTCCGAATAATAATAATGTCAGATTTGAGCTTCTGACGTGTTGCACTTTTGCAAAGTGGCGTCTCCAGTGACGCCAGCATGCACTCAGGCTTTTTTTGTGCGTGAAGTTATTACTGAATGGTGAGTGGTGTAAAATTGGAGCTTGAAAGTAAAGAGGTTCTCTTGATGGTGAAGTATGAGTCACCATGAAGAGAGACACACGCGAGCCTGATGTCTCCAGATGTTAAATTTGATCCTATCTATCTGTCAAAGAGTTCAATTCTGGATGAAATGTTGACCTATACTGAACGAGCAGCTGAGACTGCAAACCATGCGTGTTTGGTTTTATTCCTTGCAGTGATTTGACAACAGTACTGCATTGTTCAGTGCATCAATGTGTGTGTGTTTGTTAAAGGTAGGATCAGTACGACTTGTCCAAGCTGTTCGCAAGTGCATCAGAAAGATATCAGGATGTCAAATACCAGCGTTTGGGGTTGGTAAAGCATCCTTAGCACAGCAAAATAATGAGAAAAGCAGGAAATACAGGTAGAGAGCAGGATCTCTGCAGATACAGACACCATCATCTAGTTTGTCATAAGTGGTGATTGAAAGGGATTTTGATTTTATAAGACTATACATTGTTTTTAAGGCAATGTTGAATATTATACCAAAGAGTTAGAGCCTTTTTGTTTAACCAGAAACAGCCTATTTATCGTTCTCACCGGGGCCACCAGACTCCATTTACAGAAACAGTAATTTATTACACCTTTAAGAATGGGTTGATGTCTGGAATCGAACATTTTGTAGTGCATAAATGCAATTTCCAGGAAATACGTTTGTTCAACTGGATTGGATTGGATGTTACGACTGATAGAAATGATTACTTCATTTGACCAGCCTTCAAAATCTTATTATCAGGATTTGAACCAGTTCTTTCATGAGGGTTTAAAGAGCAGGCTTCGTTCTGCATAACTGAAGTGCTTTGGTGCTCCAGAGGCTTTGGAGTACTACAGGTAATGATGAGCATCTGGATGCAGATGCACCATATCTGGTTCAAGTGTATTTTTATCAGCTCTTCGTGCAGATTTCAGAGGAAATTCTCATGTCTGCCATGCAGACTTCAAAGCACCTACTGCAAATGGGCAGTCTTCTGTAGTGAAAAAAAATCCATGCTATAACACCTTCAAACAGTTGCCTGCATATGGAAATGGGAATTTTGTTACAACCTTTTGGTGTGAAAACAAAACCCAACTTCAGCGGAGAGAAAACAGGGATCAGCACCATGGATTTTATCAAATTATGTTATCTTATTACCACCACATGGTCTGTGTTATGCTGGCAAAGTGCAGCAGTGAAAGTGACAGAAAAACAGGAAACAACCCACATACTTGGGAACACCATGCTCTGCCTTGCTCAGGCTAAAACCATCACAAACAAAAAGAGAGAAAAGAAGAGGCATAAACGACTTTTCATGGAATCACCCTAAAGCAAGAACGTGGCTTAATCTGAACTGAACAGAAGAGGCATGAATGAGGGTCACTAATTATCCTACCTAATGTAAGAGACTCGCGTTTTATATGAAAGCCGCATGATTAATTAATTCTCCATATCTATGGCAGGACAAGTGGGATCATTTATAAAATTCATGGAGCTGAAATGATAACGCAGCACTGAGAAGCTCAGACTGAAACAAAGCGACTTGAAGATGGACAGATTAGATTTTATTTTGGCAGATGTCTCGTCAGAGATGATGAAACAATCAATCACAGATCTGTTGTCGTTTAATGTAGAGCAAAATCACAGGGAAATAAATCCGCAAAATACTACCATTAAAAACGGATATGTTGTGACATTATCATAAGTCATCTTCAGGCTTTTTTGCTCCAATTCCCAATCTCAGCATCTTAAAATGAATTATTAAACATTATTAAACTTTCAACATCCTTTGAGGAGAAACTGCTGGCAGTTTATCTGCATAATCAGAATCGTGACTGAGAGCAAAATGAAGAACTGATCACAGGCAAGTGACACTCTAAAGTGGAGATCGTGGAGGAATATATTCTTATTAACCTGATAAAGAGGCAGGGTTATATTGGCATCAGCTGCTTGATGCTGCAGAGGAATTTTCCTCCCAGCTCTGTGTCCATGCTTGACTTTAGCAGCCTCTCTCATGGTGTGGCTGATTCCCTTTTCTTCCAGCTAGGGGAGACAATCTGGACTGATATTAAATTTCTGACTGCAGTCAGAAAGCAGGGCAAAGACTTCAGCCAGCGCAGAACATGTGCAAGAATCTCAAGGGGGATCAGAGAATAAAGGGATGGACATACAGGAGCTTTATGAGCTGGTAATAGAGCGCGTGGGACCTGACAGGTTAAGGAATTTGCAGACTTTGACTGGGCTCAACCAAAACGATGTGAGGGTATAATTTAGAAACGAAACAATGAGTAATGACAACAGCAGAGCCAGAGGGAAGAAGGAGGAGGAGGAGGAGGAGGAGAAGGGTGATGTGGATGAAGGGAAAACATCTTAATTTTGACAGGAGAATCTCCAGCATTAAAAAGAATGGATTACATCAACATGTTTTGCATCTTTATCAATAAGCAACATACAATACATTGCATTAAATCTTCCTCTGGCAGGTGTTATGGTGAGATTAACAACCAAACTTTAGCTATCAGACAAGCAGCTTTAACATTTCTGCATCCTGTAATCAAATTATGAAAAATAAAATGCTAATTTTGCACCAGAAATTTGAATTGCAAATGTTCAATAGGTCATTTCAAACATTTATATTTCCATAATCAGCATGCAGATGCAGTGTGATAAAACCTACCAGGCTGGAGATGGGTGGGTGGGCAGTTGTAGTAGCAGTATCCACAGCTTCAGCGCTCAGCTCAGATTAAGAGCAACAACACAGCCAGCAGACCTGCTCTGCTAAGATGCTCATACTCTCTACACTGAAGCCTCTGTTCTCCCGGTGTACATTGCTATCTCCCTGTGTTGCTGGTATCTTACTCTCTTTCTCTCCGCCTCCCCCCACCCCTCCATCCCCTCCTCCTCCCCCCCCCCCAGCCCCTCTCCCCCGAGTGAGGACTCCTCCTCCACATTCACTTTAATGTTCACACTTCACTGCAGAAAAGGATTGCAGAGCGAAGGTATGGAAGGGAGGCTGCAGCGCCTGGCAATGTCTTCACAATCAGTGCATAATCAGGAGGTTCCCCGACAAATAACCTTTGAGCAACACTGATTGCCCTTCCGAAGAGTCTGCATATGCACCCAAATAAGCTTCTTTTCAAATGAGGCAGTGACCCTTGCATTTGCATTCATCTTTATTGTGTAGTGAATGAAACCGCTGTCTAATAGTGAGCAGGATTCAATTTAGACAGTTAATTCAAGAGGGAAAAATAATAATGTCTGTATAGATAATGTTAGAGGTGGGTAATGTTAGTTCAGCGTCAGCTTTTCAAAATTAAAGCAGGCGGCTGACGTCACTATGGGTGCCTGGGACTTCAATATGATTGTCTCTATAATAGCCTCTGTGTCCCAGAGGAGAAAACACCCAGTCACTGGAAATCACTTTTCATTCTCCATTTTGCCTAAAAATTAGTATTGATTATATAATATTTCCAAACAAATCTCCTTATTTTCTTATAACCACCTAACTAACTTTCAGGATCAGATTAATCACTTAAGTGATTTGATGTATGTATTAAAACTAATTTTTATATTTACCTGTGAGATGTCAACAGTATACTCTGCTGGTTTGGATGGCAAATGTTGTGCTTTAGGCTATGTGTAAGGAGCATCTTTATTTACCATAGTGTCAGTAACATGGCTATAATTGACTTGTGGTGCTCAACGCATCAAAAAATACCATTCAAGATAATCCACACACCTTGTTGTGAGCAGTTTAATGGTGGAGCTATTCTCTCTCTATCGAACTATATCCGCCAACTATATTGTTAGCTACTAAGTGGTCGTCAAGGACGTTGTTAAAGTCTGTGTGAAGGAAATTCAGAGATTTGTTTAAAACACATTATGTATGTTAGAAAATATAGAAAACATGTGAAAAGACAGAAATATGGAGTACTGAATTGTGGAGTTGGACTGTTTTTCAACATTTCTGTGTTTTGGCGGGCCTGAAATATAGCTCAGTGACACACTGAAGCCGTATGTCCCCTAACACTATATAAGATTGAACGCAATAGCATTTAGTATTTAGCCGTAGCAGTACGAGTGATGAGAAGACCAGTTTTGTTCATTCTCCGCAAGCAAATCATCTCAGAAATTACTCCAGCCACCCACCCACCCCTCCACCATCCCCAACTAGGGTTTTTTTTTTTTTTTAATTGGTTCTAGTTTTCAAATAGCAAACCATCTGCTGGACAGAAACTTTTATAACATCTGGCTCTCACTGTCTTTGCTGCTATACACCCAGTGGGGAAACGGCAAATCACCGCAGAGTCACAGTCAAGCAGATTTAGATTCAGGCAGAATATGATGGAAACTACCACAAAGAAAAGGAAATGCAGCTGCAACAAAGACTGGACATTGAGATGTTACGTGTAAAGGGGAAGAAAAGTTTATTTTTTAACATTAAAATTTCAGACAACCTCTCATACATAACGTGTCCCACATTGTTCCACATGAACGTAATCTTTGATCCACATTTGGCTTGTTGGGATCTGGTCAACCTAATCCCAACAGTCATTTACGATGCTGAAGAAAAACAGTCGAGTTGCCAGGTCTTCGTCCTCTGGTTCTGGTGGCTCAAACATGTCGGTGCAAGTTGGATAAAGCTGCTGGACAGAGCATCCATCATTCAGGTCATAGTGGTATTTGACTTTTGAGACAGCAGAGCAGAGAGTTTTTTCACAATTTTGAGACCTAATTTTATATACTTTGCAATTTTTTTTAATCATTCAAATCATCATTGGCCTAATCAGCTACAACATTGAAACCACTGGTCTAATATTGTTTAGTTCCCCCTTGTGCCACCAAAACAGCTCTGACCTGTCAATGTTTATTTACAGTGAATTTATTACAGATGTCTCCTATGAATAAACCATAAATAAATAAAGTATTATCAGACATAACAATTTTACTAGACATGCAGTAAAAAAGCAGTGTGTATTTCTCAAAAGTAGGACTAATTCAATCTGAAGTACTGTCTTACATTGAATAATGTATAAATGGAATTTACTCCCTTGACAGATTTGAATCATCTTGTCTATCTTGTCTGTGTCTGTCCTCTTGTGTCACTATTTGTATTTTTATATTGAGGAAGAACAGCTGCCATGACACAGCAACTAATAACATATCAACAAATGATAAAAATACCATGGAACTGAAGTTATGTAAACAGAGAGGTAAATGAAAAGGTTGCAAGAGTCAGGAATTTAAGGGTAAACAGAGGATGAGAATGACTCATGCAACAGAGAATAGACAGCAGGCAGGGCTCATGTCTAATTTTGTGCTGTGAATCATCTAATCATTACCATCTGCTAAATAAAAAAAGCCTCTTAATGACAAATTTCTCCAATAATTTGTATATTTGATATTTTAAACAGTTCAAAGTAGATTTTTAATGTTATTTATCACACACATTTGGAGATTTAGCTTTTTATTTGAATAACAGTACTGGGGATGTAATATCCACATGTGGATGTGTGCTTGTCACGCCCCCTGCTGCTCTTTTTAACCCAGTCATTGTATGTCCAGCCACCCACCCATCCATCAAACTGTCAAGTGTGCAGGCAACATCACCCAGTGGTTGCTGTTACCTATCATAACGGATCTACGTGCAGGAGAGAAGTGGTCCTGCTCCAGTTATGGTGAGGTCTTAATGGCTTGGTGCTGAGCTCCACTTGTTAAGGGAAGGGTTGGAGTTGCACTGTCATTCACTTCATTTATTTACTCGCTGGTTCAGTTGTAAACCCAGATGAGTCATTTAAGCGCGTGGTCGTCATCGCCATCTCCAGTGCGAGTAGAAAATATTTGGCAAAATCACCAGGGTCGGGCGTGGGCTGCTCCTCACTCAGGATCAGGATCCATTCGTGAGTCCTGAATCAACTAACATTCAAATGCAGCCTCACAACCTTCAGTCTGACACGTGTGTGCCTCCTCCTGTTTTGAAGACAAGCTCTGACATGCTGTCTGAGCTGCTATCAGCTACCATCCATCAACAAACTACAGGACAGCAGGTCAGACAAAACGGCAGGACGGAGCATCCTGTCCACGCAGCAACCACCTGTGGAAAACAGAGACGTGCTTTTTCATCCATTACTTTACGTTACTGTGATTTATACTGCTGCCCCTATGTCATCTATTTTGCCCTTACAGGTTTTTCTATTTTTTCATCCTACAATTATAACAGTGACATGGCAAATCTGAAATTCATCTCACTGTTGAAGCCCAGAAACAAAGGCCATCAAATACCACATTAATTGTGTGCACATTCATGTGTTGCATCAGACAATTAACACTGAATTACAAAGTTACCAGACTGATTCCAATTGGGATAAAATCCATCTTTCCACTGGTTCTTCATGTAACATGACCATCCCGGCTTAAAACAGAGGGTGAGAAATTTAGCCCAGCTCAGTTTGGACAACGATGGATTCTGGCCTCAGCGAAGGCAAATTAACATTCAGAAATACCTCTGGGTGTTGTTTCGTGTGAACGTTTCCATGGCAACCGCAGATGGATCACTTTGAAAGGACGGCGAAAACACGGGATTGATTTCCACCCAGAACACAAAGAGTAGCATGACATTTTAGTCTACACAGAAACGCAGAAAAAAAAATAGTGAATTATTAACAGGGAGCTTCAGGCAAACAGAGAAAGAAATATTTCTTCTGCCAGCTTAAACGTCAAACATTTCTCGGTAGAATTCAACATAAAGATGGCAGACATTCTTTTACTGATTGCCAGCAGCAAGTTAATTAAATAAAACAGATCAATCCAGAGTTTAACTAATGAATCCAGGCAAATAACAACGCTCATTAGTTGTTTGTTTCCACTTAACATCTTTTGGACTTTAAGAAACAGCGTGTGTTAAGACAGCATCCCTCTATGTATCAGTTTTACAAAGCTTTTACGGATCCATTGTCTTCAGAGACGCTCTATCAGACTGCAGAATATTCTGCAGTGCACCAACGACATGCAGTGACACAGTTTCTGAGATGATGAAAGCAGACTGAGATGAAACCATTGTGCACGTGTGAATAACAGCCTCAGTGGGACAGGCAATCAGAGGGCTCCTATATTAAAAGTGTGACAAAAATACTGATGGAATCATTAACTTCCAAGATTCAAGGCTCTAAAAGAATGGCATACTCAGCTCAATTACTTTGACCAAACCCGCCTTGTTAATTAGTCTTCTACTGAGGTGTAAACACAAGCATTCAATATTGGTGTTTTACAGTAGAAAACAATTACACTATGAGTGGATGCTTTATATGCTGCGTGTGATCTTGCTTTATTGGTCCCTGCTCAATGCAGAAGTTTAATCACAGTGATAGCCTCGGCGGAAATGAGAGGTGTATTTGAGGTGAGGCGTTAAGCTCACGTGCACACCTTGGCTCATGATCGCTGGAGCATTTACATTAGCTGGAACCTGCTGTGCAAAGAGTGGGGTGAGATAAAAGAGAAGAGCTGACACTCTGTGCTGATGGAACAATCAGCCAGTGGTGGAAGTATTGAAAATATCTATTAGCTATTAGATCAACAGCTAATATCTATGAATGAATGCTGTTGTATGAATTTCAGTTAAGGAAATTCAAAATCAAATGTCCCATCCTGTTAACAAATCACATGTTGCTATTCCTTTGATGGTCTTTGATTAGTTAGCAAAACATTACCTTCAAGGTCACATCTGCCATCATAACTCATAACTCCTTACCCTACTTGGTTTTGAGACTTGTGTTAGTGTTTCGTTTCTGCTACTTTCATATTTTTATTGGGGGGACAAATGCACATGCTCTAAATATTGAAGGGGACATGTACCCCTGAAATCCCCCCTGAAATCTACACATGGAAACTGGCCACAGTCAGCAGCAAAAACATAAAGTTACAGACAGAAACACAAAAGGAGGCAAAAATACGATGAACGAGCACTGAGAATTCACGTTACAAAGAGAAATTTCATGGAGTCTGTTACGTAACAAAACATTGATATCATACAGAATCCATCTGTTTTTAAATACAATATGAAAGCATTTTGGATTTAAAAGCATTTAATGAGATTAGCTTTGCGTTTCAAATCATCCTGCAACATATTCCATGCAGAGGGTGCACAATGCTCAAAAAGCCTTTTTCCTAATATTTGTTTGTGACAGAGAGCATAAAGAAGTCCTGATACACAACCTGTCGTCAAGTCAAGTCAAGTTTTTGTTTGTGTAGCCCAATATCGCAAATCACAATTTACCTCAGGGGGGTCCTGGTAGACCCTCAAAAAAGTAGGAAAAACTCCTCCCAAAAAATGTTTAACAGGGAGAAAAAAGGAAGAAACCTCAGGGAGAGTCACAGAGGAGGGACTCCCCCCCTCCCAGGATGGACAGAGTACTGTTGTACAGTACGTACTGTACTGCACATCTCTGTATGATGAAGACACATGTAGTGTGGGAGCAGACCAAGAGCTGCCTTATATATAAAGGTGTTCCGATGTTAAGAGCCTCTGGGTGGCCAGAGCATGCCATCCTACTTGAGAGTAGATCTCACAGTGGTGAGTCAGAGCTCAGTTTATAATGAACCTCGAGGATGGAGGGTAAGCTGTAGCAACCATATGAAGACACTGTGCAGAGGTATGCACATACAAAAGATCACCACCAACACAAGTATGGGTAAATGTATAGATACATAAATGTGAACATATCTAGTGTAATCTATTATCTTATGCTTATTTAATTCATAACTTTAATCAAAGATGTTCAGAATTGTAAATTTGGAAGATGCTATGTTGCATGTATGAAATTTGTGTTGCGAGAAAAAGTAGAAAAAAGCATCCAAAGTAAAGTTTCTTTGGATTTTTCTCTAATCCTTTGTTGTTGTCGTTGTTTTAGTGAGACATTAAATAATTTTACCTCTTTGGGTCTTATTTTTTGAAAGGAGTCACAGGTTAAAAAGATTGGGAACTGGCTTAATCTTTGATTATGCATTTTATTTCATATGCTTATCATGTGTTTATATATATAATCTTAAACTGAAAAGTAATTACCAATGTTTTAAATGTAATAGATTAAAAAGTACAATAATTCTCTCTGAAAAGTAAAAAGAAGTAAAGTACCTCAAAGTAAACACCTCAAAATTGCAATTAAGTCCAGCAGTTGAGTAAATGTGCTAAGTAACTTTCCACCACTGTTATGTCCTCTGCTCAGGTTGTCTGTCTTGACATTAATCAGTTTGTCTCTTAGCAGCCAGTATGGCTAGAACAGCACTAATGAAACAAACAACAGAGCAGGTAATTAAAACTGGATGTTCAGTATACGTGGGAGTGTGTCACTCACCTCTGGCCTGGGAAAAGGCATATTGACCAGTGTCTCCACAGCGATGCCAGCAAAGACTGAGACTGAGAGTTTACCCTGCGCATAATTCTCTGCAGCACCACACTGACTCAGACCAAATGTGATGTCGTGTCTGCAAAAGTCAATAAAAGGTAACCATAAGTCATTGTAGTCCTGCTTCATTATTTCTGAAAATGCACCACTTTCAGTGACTTGCCACAGAAAAAGAAAGAAGAGGAGCATGAATCACACACGTTTGTGTAAAACCAAGGTTTGAATAACTTACTGGTTTCACACACGTCCATTCAAATTGTGTGGGAAGCCTCCAAGGTTGCTTGCAGCGGGTGAATCATTACTCACCCATTCCATATGAATTAGGTAATGCTATAAAGAAAAGACAAATTACAAGCCACAGTAATTTTTTTGATCTGTCATACATCAATCATGGATTTTGACTGAAGTACTCTGAGTACTAAGAGCTGTTGCTGTAGCATACTTCATAAAAGGAAATGACTGTGGGATACATCTGAGAATAGGAAGAAAGAAGACAAAATGCTTGCAGCTGAAGTATTGTGAAGTAAATATTCAGTGACTAAGGTATCAGTGGTTCATAACAGATCATTAATGCTATCCTTCAGGTGTTTCCTGCACTGGATTAAGCTGTTTTTCAGATACAGACATGGTACAAAATGTCTCACAAATAATAAGGCTCCAGGGGGAGATGGCTAGAGCACACTCCTGCTATTTTTGTGTTGACCTCCCTGCTGACTAAGTCATTAAATTATAATGATAGTAATACAGCAACAGTCAGTGCCAGTGATAACCTTAACTTGGGAAAGAGCATGTCAAATTAAGAAATAATGTTTCAGATGCGTAAGAAATGTAACCTTTCCTTTTTATGTGTTCATCCTCCAGAGACCAAAAGGGTTCAGTATTTAGACATATATTTTAATATTTTAAGTATTTTCAATATTACCAATCAGTTTGGTAATGATGCATTTTCATTTACTCTGCATTTCTATTTCATTGGATGAATGTTGGAAATAAACAGAGGACAAATTGTATCATTTGTCATTTTTTAAACGATAAAGAAATACTTTAGTTCATTCAAAAGTCACAGTGGGTATATTTGGATGAATGCTTCATTAAGAAGCAGTTTTTTAGTCTTTAAGACATATCCTGCACTTTACTGTTAGTGCTGTTTCCAGAAGAATGAAAAATTGTTTAAAATGAGAAGAAGCAAGTCTCACTGTACCCCACAAAGGACAAAATGTGTATTCTGAAAGGCTTAAAATTAATATACACTTCTAAAATCTTAGCAGTCTAACTCTGTTGGTCATAACACATACGTGTTACATCACTAGAATGTCCAAGACAGGCTTTAGGATTAGGGTTAAGGTTTTAGGGTTAGGGATGCTACAAGCATGATGTTTGAAATAAAGGTCTCAGTATCCTGTCCTCTACAGAGGACAAATAATGAACTGAAGGTTATTTGTGTAGCAAATGTCATACATGCTGCGTCAGATTGAAAAAAAAAGATGCTTTATATCTGAACAACCATTGATGGACTGTTGTGGTATTTGCTATGTATATATGCAAGGTGCACCATGAGGTCCACATTTGTGGTTTGAGTGAAATGTCTCAAAAGCCAGGCTATTAACCCTAAACCATACCCACCTAACCCTCTCTTCAGGTGAATTGTTTGACCAGTTTGACGATCCCCCGATTTTCCAGCTAGTGTCATGTTCACATCAAATTTTGAATGTGTCTTTAGTGTTTGGTGCAAAGTAGTGTTCGCAATGCATTCCCATACTACCATACTATTTAGTATGCCAGAAAAAGATTTAGTATGTATACACATAGTATGCCAAATGTAGCATGTCAGAAAATACCTGGATGTCCTACTGCATCTGGTCCCATTTTGCAGTATGCAAACCAAGAATAATGAGCAAGAGGGTCAAAGTTCAAGGCGCAGTATTGTAAGGAAATTGTATGTCTCAACTGCATACTGCACGAAACAGTATGTACTTTGTAAGAGCAGCTCCCATACATACTAATGATAGAAAAGAAAAAGTATGTTATTTGGAATGCAATCATGGTAAACATTAAACATCAGCATGTTAGCATTTAGCTGAAAGCAAAACAGAGCCACTAGCCTGGCTGTAGTCATTTAGCCTTGTTATAGTAAAGTTTATGGATTAAATTACCTATTTATGTGAAAGCTAAACTAAAACGGAGGGTTTTCAGTAAATTTCTAAGTGAGCAATTGGAACAAATTTCTCATCAGTCATCATCAGTAATATTCTGTTTCATGTCTTAGGTGTACAAACACTGAAAGCTGTTTGAGCAGCTCTACAGCCAGTTCTGATCCTGTGAGTCACAGGACTGTCTGATGAGAAATGAAATCTAAAGCAAAACACTGATTCAGCCTCATTAGCAGACTCATCACAGCAGAAAAATAAGGTTTGATTGCAGATTGAAAATACTATCTACAGTATTGCATTGTAAAATGCCACCATGGGTCAGTCCAGGTCCCAGCTACCTACTGTATCGTTATCCCCCGGTTGTCATAGAAACCAATGCAGATGATGTCGTGTCTGCACTTAGTGTTGAGTACGATAAATTTGTCTTGGGGTGTGCTTCCACTGGGGCTTTTTTTTTTTCAGTGTCCTTTTTACAGTTGCAAAAAAACAGATGCATGTGAGGCTGAGCAGAGCTTCTGTAGGCAGACATGTCCTTCAGAGAGCTTTTTGCATTTCTCTGAAGCTCCTGAATGTGTCTGCTGAAGGTGACAATATTTCAACTTTTCACCATGTATGCAGTGCCACTCTTTTGTTTCTTTTTTTTTTTTTAAAAACTACCAGTTCAGAGATATTAGATGATATGGTTGCATTTTATTTTGCAGTGCATTAATAAGATGTAATAAGTTGTACTTTATATCAAATGAGACAAAAGCTAGAAATAATGTGTTCTTTATTAGAGAGTATTAGTAGATTTTATTCAGGGGATAATTTGGGACACATTACAACAGAACTGTACTGTAAACTAAAGTGCAATCACATATCTGCTATTCCCCCATTTAAAAACATATATAGAGGTAGATAATGTAATTTGATCAAAGCCAAAGACCGTGCCTAAAGCAGCAGATGTTATTTCGCTTTAGTTTGAGGGTCTAATACTGTCTAATAAGGAACATATTATTTGTAATTATCATCTAATTTAATGCAAAGCATGACTTGTTACATCTTATTAGTGTACTGTTAACTGTATGGTGTCTAATTAGGATATAGTTTGTTTAATGTCTAATAAAGAACATGTTATTTCTATTTTTTGTCTAATGTGATATGGAGTATGGCTTGTTGCGTCTCATCATGTGCTGTAAAATGAGGTGGGGTGGATGATATTAACCCACAGCGAGCTCAATCTTTGGCAGTCAGACTGAGCACTGACCACCATCGACCTGATTCAGGGACAGCATTTTATAGTCGGTAGTGTACAAACTGTGTGAGTATTTTGTCTCCTCACATAAAAAAAATAAAAATAAATTAATTAATTAAAAACCCACTAATTGCCAGTCTTTTCGACTTACCAAAAGAGCACAGAATTATTAGGCCTGATGCAGGAAGCTATATTCACGAAACAAATTTCCTCCTTTTTTCCACAGTTTTTCCTATTTTGTTTGTATCAGTTGATTTCTGGGATTCACCAGTGTTTTCTTTTTTTTTCTCTCTTCTCTTCGGTACCAGCACCAGTGGTACTGCTGATTAAATATTTCAAATAAAAGCTTTCTCTTTACGCTCTGAGCAGTTGGTAACAAAGAGCAAAAATCTTTTGATGTCTTTTCCTTTACCACAATAACAATTATTTGATCAAATAATGCTACATCTTATTTCTAACTCCTTTACTCACTCACTTCAGTTACTGTGCCGTTGTCTGCTGACACACACACAATGACAGCATCACAGTTAATATGTTGATTTCACTACTGCTGAAGTTCTTAAGCTTTTTGGTGACATCTCTCAAATTCTTTTGCATGTGCATGAGTATTTGCACAGGGTCAACATCTACCCTTAAATATTTTTAGGGGGTGCTAATAACAACAACAATTGCATTACACTTGATTTATGATCAAGTGGGATTCATCATTCAGCACACCTGGGCGAGAGCATGTCTGGATGGTTAAGAGTGTTTGGTGCATGTCGAGTTTACTTCTCCTATTTTTTCTCTTTACAGAAAATTTAGAGAAAACATAAGAAAAATTTAAGAGAATGTTGCCACATGAGGCCCAATGTTTGCTTGAACAAATCAAGCATACAGCTTCACATTCACGTCCACCTTTGTGTTAGCCACACTGAGTCTGATACAGTGACTCCAAAGCCATGATTATATGGATTTTGCAGTGCCCTTCAACAGGCCTTTATTAAACAATAGTCAGCAGTGGGCAGCTTCAAGCCTCCTGTCAATAGGCTATGAATGAGTTTGTTTTGACCCCAATCTATAAAGGCACACAAACAAAGACTGCTCAGCTTCATGGAGAATCCTTCAGCAAACCCCACCGCTGAGTGACATAATTGATTGTCAGGAAAAGGAAGCATTCATCACCCTCAGAAACACCACTTCAACAAACACAGTACACATGGCGCCATGGTAAAATGACTGCTTCTGCATAATTAACAGACTGGATGAAACGAGAGCAAACTAAGGAAAGTTAAAGGGAATGGTAAACAGCGTTCCACAGGATGATCAAACCACCCCCATCATCAGAGAAGAAGCTGTGTGAAAATAATGTTCATATTAATTATGATACAGATCGTTTGAAGTTTTTTTTTTTTTTTTTTTGAATAAATTAGAACTTCTCAGCCTCAGAGCTGCTTTCCTACACTGCTTTTTCAGACATCTGCAGCTGCCGAGAACATTGTGAACCCACAGACGGCTCCGAAACCAGTGACGTCTCAGACAGACGAAGACAATTTTACTCATGCTTGATTTATATCTATTTACACATGGGATGTGTTCCAGCCCAGCACACCACAGCCTCAGCTGTTCAGATGAAAGACAACTGGAAACCTGATTCATTATTAAAAGCAGAAAAAACCTGTCTGAAGAAATGCTGCTTGAATTATTGCTGAAATTAAATGTTTATGTGTATAATTAGTGAAAAGAGTTGTGTACTGATGCAAGCAAGAATCATGTGATGAGCAGCAGAAATTATCAGCAGCTTTTACCACAATTTTACTACAATTTATCACAAAATTCCACCTGTAAAAGCAAACTAACAGGTATACAAATATTGCATGTGAAAGATTTAAACCATTGCTCTCAGCTTGCAAAAAATACTACAAACAAATGCAGTGAATATCATCTTATATATTGATCTTCAAATATAAAACATTAATTTTTTCTGTTTAGTGTGAAAATCAGTATCTATTTGGAAACGGTCTCCACTGCAACTGACCACATTTCTGTTCACTAATGATGCATATAGTTCAGGCAGAGCACTGATGTTGCCTTGGTGTCTCCCATGGGACCTAACTTCAGAAAATATATGATGGTAGTGAAGTTTTTTATCCAGCGACTCCTTGTGCTTTGATCAGCCAGGAAGCAAAGGAGCACATCCTGGTATGAAAACACACAGGCATCGTAGCTTCAGTGTAAGCTTTCGGAAGGAGTTTTAAGACAAATGGCACCTTTCTTGACTTGTAAAATTATCTTTTAATTTCATCATATCATATCATTACATCATATGTGTAAGTCATGGCACAATTCAAGGGGGATCAAAAAATATTTGTCTCTCATCATCTACTGCTGTTTAAAGTTTTTCTGAAGTAAGGTCCCACTGTGATTTGCAACAGCTGTTTGCAATATTTTTCACAATGACTGGCTCATGCACAGACATGTGCCATGCAGGTATAATGTGCAGGCATTTGAACCTTAGACTCATCACTGTTTAGACTCATTTATGCTTAAGTTAGATGGGCATACAAATACGGATGGCGCCTCCTGTCCCTACTTGGCATTTATTTCATAAGTAATTGTTCACATTTTCTAAAAGTTTATGGATAATGATGAAAGAGAGTAGTAGCCCTGGTAGCCGTAGAGGGCAGCGTAGTAATGTAATCAATAGTTCAAGTGGTGCACAACCAAAAGACACGATGTAGAAGTTCACGTCACAATGTATTCACTGGACACAGACTGCCATGTACAACACAGCCTTTTACTCATGTCACTTTCTCGAGAGGTACATTATTACAACCTCCTCAGAAACTTTTGTTTCACCTCTTCTTCACCGGGGGAAATTCTGACTCCGAGTGGGGCCCTCTAGTGGACGTTTTGTGTTCATGTTACAGTTACAGTTATATTGTTTGAGACGGATGTATCTATTTTGGTCCCAAAGAGGGCATAAATGAGCCTTTGCTCTCTTATGCTCATTCCAACACAATTTGCTGCCAAAGCTCCTTCCATCACCCAGACCTCCTCCAATGTGATGTGTTATACTGTTGATTTAACTAAGATTAATTGTTCACGTACGTGCTTATTAAGGCAGATCAGCTCTCTCTCAGCAAATCATCGTTGTTGCTTGAATTCACTGAGAGCTCCCTTAAAGAACAGTGCCTTTTCAGCGAAAACTAATTTAATAGCCATTTTAGTCATTTCCTTAACAGAAGCGTCTCTCACTGACGTCAGCTCTCTTCCTGAAAGCTAATTTTGTTCGCCTGGACTCTGCTTAATGGTTGTGCTGGTTTGCTGATGAATGATTTGATTGGATGTTTTCCCATGAGCAAAACACTGGAAGATTTTCTTAACTGACTACAAGAGGAAATGAACAGAAGAAAAAAAACACACTGTTGCTGGCCCTCTAACTTTTTCTCTTGCACCACCAGCAGTTTAATATTGAAATAGTTGAAACCTTCTTGACAGATCGGCATTCATGGATTTGCAGTATGCATATTATAGCCACTAAAGGTCTGTATGCGTTGTCAGCAAGAGCAAGTTAGCATGCTGATGTTAGCTTTAAGCTCAAACCACTGCTGGGCCAAAGTACAGCCTGTAGAGTTGCTTGCATGCCTGTAGACGCTTCGTCTTGTTTTCCGACATGTCACTGGGAATCAGTGGCTTCATAGTAGTGCATTAACACAACAGTTTCATTTTTGCTCTTTAACACCTTCGAGCTGAAATGATTACTGTGGCTGGACAGAGGTCTTAATGCTCGGCTGCACCCTGTGTATATGAAAGACGTGCTTCACCCTTGGGGGCCACACCACTGCCTCAAGAAATCCATAGTGATGAATCCACTGTGGGGTTGAACAGTGAAAAAAAGATTACATGCCACGGCATGTTAAAGCTGTTTCTTTTGCAATATAACAGAAAACCCACTTGTTTTTATTCTTTAAATATTTCCCTGAAGATTACACATGACTTGTAGAAAACAATCAACTCTGTGATATAAATTTTAAGGTGCCCAGAAGAGCACCTCACCCTTGACTGAGCCTGTCTAGTTTCTTATTGATCACAGGGCAGAGTCAGTGCTCCCTGTGTCCTTGGGCTTGTTGAATCATGAATCTGGTGTTGGTGAAATGAGAGGCAGAGATAATTACAAGCCGGAGCGCATAGCCACAGAACAGAAGAGAGACAATTGGACTGATGGAAGCTGAAGTGGAAAAATAGGCAGCACACAGAAATGTGTCGGTCTTCTCCTGATGTTCATCTGTATCCTCAGACTTAATAGGAGCGAAGAAAGAGTACCTCTGACAGATTAGCTTGACTTTGAACATTTGACGCTTTAAGAGAAAATTCAACACTTTTTTATGTGGAAGTTCAGTCAGTGTTAATGGTAAATGTAGTCAATTGAAGCAATAAATTCTTCAGACTTCAAGATAAGTTGCAGCAGTTGGCTGTGATGTCGAGAAATGAGAAACCTGCTTTTGTGTTCCTATGTCTGGAATCAAGGTTTAAAAAAGATTGCTTAAACTTCTGAGTGGTTAATCTGCTACAGATATCATTGTAAACTGCACATGTTGTACATGAACAGGAAACTTGACGTGCAAGTAGAAATGCCCTGGTCATGTTTTTTGCCATCAAACCCCAATAGCTTATTGTCTGCGAGCCATATGATAATATGGCCGATACACCGCTGATTCTGTAAACACCTGGGTGCTTGTCTCTGTGTAAATAGCCACACTGGCTGTTCCAACCTGGGTGCAAATAGCATCTGTCATACATAAATCCTGCTGGGGGTGAAGTACACCTTTTGGTTAATTAACATGCAACACTGACACCAACTCAACTGAGAACTGGCTCAATTTTGCTTTGTCATCTGTTTTCACTTAAGTGTCTACAAAGCATTAATGATTGCATGTTTTTACCAAATATTGTCTGATAATGATCGATGACTGGCGACGATTTGGGCTTAAGTCGCAACAGTAGTCTAACAATGAGGCAGGGCTTAAGAACTGATCTGGTTAGCAGTTGCAGGTGCTGTCAGAGTCAGAAGTGGCATTATAATGATGAATTATTCAGTTTAGATTTTGGTGAAGATGATATTAATGTCAGCTCCCTTTGCTCATCTTTACTTACTTGTCAATTTAAAAAAAAATTAAATCAATCAGTACAATCTCATTGAAATCAAGGCCCATTTACTTGAGCACTACGTATTCTTGTGTGTGCACTTCACACAAGAGCTTACACTCAGCTTTTCTGTGTCCCATACTCTGGCCTGTGTTATGCTTGTACACCACTCATCTGTTCAGTGACTGAACATATTACAGTGGGAAAATTACACTCAGCCAGAGCGTTTCCTGTCCAGTCTGTCCCACTTTCATATCCCAATGAATGTCAAGAATACTTAATGCTACTTAAAATCATCATACCTACTGAGCTTTAGAGCTCTTACTGAGAGGCTCACTGTTTAAATGGCTGTAATTACTGTTTTTTCCACATTGTGCTTATCAGATTTTCATCCATAATAATATCCAAAGACCTAAATGACATATCATGTTAGAATAAGAGAAGTGAATATTCAAAACTCTAGGTTTGATGATAATGAGAAAACCTCCTCTTGCTTACTGCTGACATATTTACGTAATAAAAACATCTCAGTCCATCTGACCTTCATCTGGTATGTGGCAGCATCAACACATTTCCATATATATATACATATATACATACATATACAAATTGAAGTAGCTTCAATTTTCCAATCACCCAAACAGAGGGCTGCTGAGGATGATGATGGCCTGAAGCTTCTCAACACAACATCAGCCAGAAAATAGCATTCAAAAGATACAAAATAACACAATAAATCTTAAATTCCACGCAACCTCAAATCCCCCAAAAATCTGAAAAATAGAAAAAAGCAAATATCATCATAAATATTATTCTACATCTATCCTCAAAGGCCATTAAGACATGAATGTTTGGATAAATAAAACAGGCTAAATGTCAATACATCCATGAATTATCACACTAACATCCACATAATATAGGGATAAAATGCTAATTTTCTGTTTTCTTGATTTAGCGGGGATTTGAGGTTGCATGGATAGTCAGGATTTATTCTGTGATTTTGTGTCTTTTGAATGCTATGGTCTGGGTGATGAAGTGCTGAGCAGTTCCAGGCAATGATCAGCCTCAGCAGTCCTCTGATTGGGTGATTGGAAAATTGAGGCAGCCTCCATGTTTGTATATATGTGGAAATGTGTTGATGCTTCCCATATACGTGATGAAGGTCGGATAGACTGAAACATCCATCCATCCATTTTCTGTAACCGCTTATCCGTGAGGGTCACGGGGGGCTGGAGCCTATCCCAGCTGACATTGGGCGAGAGGCGGGGTACACCCTGGACAAGTCACCAGTTCAGACTGAAACATTGTTATGAAATAAATATGTCAGCAGTACACGAGACAACGCATGGGTGTTTTTTTTGTTTTTTTTTTGTCTTCAAGTTGCACCATGCACCAGACTCTTTTCAATAGGTTTGAAGATAATATAATCTTCATACTCAGTTAACAATCAAAGTTGTTGTTCCAGATTCCAAAAAATGTGATAAAACTTCAAATATTCTATTCCTTCTTTTGTTGAGGACCCCTGCAACCCACTCCATGACCCTTGTTGGTCCCAGCACCCCAGTCTGAACATCACAGGCCTACAGCATGTGGTATTGTAGAGCTGAAAGCACAATAAAATCATTGTTTTCTGTTTGCTGCTGATAATATAGCAGTGTATGTTGTTCTTACTGTTTGCACGTTACCAAATGAAGATGCCTTTTTGTTCTGGAGCTCATAGGGAAATTATGAAGAACCAGCAGTGCCAAGTCAGCTGGCAGTGAGGATGCTGGTGTCAGTGGTGTCAGCTTTGTGTGGTTTATGACCTATTTATGCCAAACCAGCCGCCCAGGTGCTCTTGCTGGTGCTGTTGGTGAGCTGGACATCTCAAGTAAAGATGATGCATGCTTGAGCTGATGAGTTATTCCATATTCACTCACCATCTGGTCCGCTAAAGTGAAATCCTCACATGAACACTCTGCATTAATGAATCTGTTTCACACGCACACATACATACACAGAGTTTTGTTACCATAGCAATCATTTCTGGAAAAACGAACTTATGAAAATATGAATTGAATTGCCGTGGATGTGGCAGTTACTTGTTTATTTATGATCTAAACAAACTCCCCCCACCTAGACTTTTCCATTTGCACTGACACAACAGGGCCACATTCTGGTCCACTCCCCTGTGTTCCTGCTGTGATGTGAAATGACACTTGTGATACCAGGAAATTGGAGCTGTGTTAGAGCTCTGTGTTTTTTTCTCCTCAGCCTCCGGGTCATGAATCTCCAGCTGGGAAGCGTGTCTCCTCCTTTAACACCAACACCTGTTACATCCATGTGATCAATCATTTTTGACCTTCACACTCTACATATAAGGAAGTAGGCTGTAGGGAAAGCACAAGCAAAACAAGTAGTCACATTATAAAAGTGGTGCTTGGTTGTTACTTTGAGGTGGGATTTTATTTTTTCCTAATATTTTTGGAGAAACATGTTTGCATGTAGCAGGTTTGAGGATGCACAATGCAATGCACAGCTGTTGCATGGAATATAAATTAAAGATGCTAAATATTAAGTAACATTAGCCAGCACATTATAAAACTAATGGTATGATTTTACACCAAAATCCAACAAAATGGCAACCACAAATCTGTGTTTCAGTGGCTGGATTCCAGATGTTTCTGTGAATTGCAGCAATGCATTTGCTTCTTTTTTTTTTTTAGCTTTTGGCAGTTTGTAAAAAGATCTCTCCCATTTCTTGTTGAATCTATTCGTACAGTCAATCACACAACAGGTCTTTCCCTTTCCTTTCCTTTTAGATGTTTAATTCTTCAGTGTCCCACAGTTTAAAGGAAGGTTGGTGGTGGGGTCCTGCTCATAAAACTAGAAATAAAATAAAAAAGATGGACAGATTAAAAGTACAAAAGGATGACGTGTAAATGTTTTCATTATTAATAATTTGCCGATATCAAATCAGCTTGATGCTTTGAATGTGCAACAATTGCATTGCCAATGAATATTAGGTTAGAAAATACATTTGCCCAATTTAACATGACTTTTGAATATAAACCACATCCACTTTCAGTCTTCTGTCGGAATACAGTTACAGATAATTCTGTTGGTTTAACAGATACAGATAAGAGAGATATCTGTGCGGCCAACTACATAACACAGGCTTTTAGAAAGTCCTTTTTAATAAAAATTAAAAACCCTGACTTTTGCAAGCTTATATTTATAAGAAGAATTACAGCATTTCTAACAAAACACTGCAAGTACATGGTCATATGTTGAATTGATAACTGTGAAAATAATCACCGGATTCATGGCCACATTTCATGGCCAGCAGCGCTGAATCATTTTCTCCCCACACATAGAATCACTGCTGTTTATTCAGAAACAGTTTGTTAATTTTTCCTGAAGTGACAAAGCAGCACCCCTTAAAATAGAAATAAATTCACATGACATGAAGGAGATCACATTCCCATCACTGAGTTTAACAAGATAGTTGTTAGACTCGCTGAGTGGATGCTGTTATGTCACAGGGATCAGGTGAATCAAACTCATGCCTCAACAATCTTTGTCACGACCTTGACGAAGATCCTCAGAGACGGGAGGCAACAGAGGCGAAAAGATTCTGTCGTAAACATGTCAGAGGCTGAATGTTTCCTACACCTGGAGAAATGACCTTTTCAACAATCACACCAAGAATTTCTATTTTTAAATGTCGTTTTCTATTTTGACTTTCTGTCTCTATTGAACCTTTTCACTTCAGCCTGTACATGGAGGGATGTGTGGAGTGCAGGATTGGTCTGCTTCCTTGGAAATAATTGCTTAAGAATATCATGTATTGGGACTAAAGTTAAAGTTACATTGGCCTCAGTTTTAACAGTTTAATTGAATAACTTTGGTAATGTTACATTATGCAGCCAATTATGAGCGAAATCGGTTTCTCTCTGCATTTTTAACACTATTTGTAATACTGAAGGTGGCAGGTTTCTTTGTTTTTATAATTGCGAGGGCCACAAGGCTATCTCATCAGGGAACATGTTTGACAGTGTTGTGAAAACATCTTGAAGTAAATTGGTGCTCTTCTCCTTGGACGCTCAGAAAATGTCTTTAGTTATAACTCAACAAAGCAGCATGAGTCATCTCCACAGAAAGAAGTCACACATTTCACAGGTGTAGACTCGAGTCAGACTCAAGTCACAAATTTGATGTTTTCAGACTTCACAAAATCAAAAACACCAGTGACTCGTGACTTCTCTTGGACTTGAGCCTTTTGGCTTGAAAATACTTGATACTCTCGCCTGAGCCCAAAGATTTAAAAGTCTGCCGTTTGAAAGGTGTGGAATCCATGAATCAATTCATTTCATTTCATTTCCTGAATCAACTAATGTTGGCACTATTCATTTCCAGTAAGTCGACATTTTCAGGGATAGTTCACCCAAAAATGAAAATTCAGTCATTATCTACTCATCCTCATGCCGATTGAAGGTTGGTTTTGATTTATTAGTCCACAAAACACTGCTTAAGCTTCACAGGAAAACATAAAAAACAAAACATAAAATGCATCCATGTTGCTCATCTGGTGTAATGCCTGTCTCCTAAATATTTTTTAATGTGTTTTCTATGATCATTTTAACTTACGTTAAGTGTCATTGAGTATCCTGTAAAAAACGATCTATAGAATAAATGTATTATCAAAAATTATAGCTTAATCATAAATTAATTATGTACAAATTCATGTACGAGGGGCTCAGCAAAAATGAACTGCAGTTTGCAAAATGGGTCAAAAATGACGGACAACTAACAACTTCCAGCTTTGTTTGACATTTTAAGTTGCACAAAGAACAGTAAGTCCAGATTAAGCAAACTTTGTATCTCAGTAAGGCCGGATATATACTCTTTGTTTCATCACACCTTTGTGTTTGCGTATGCATAGTGTTAATTTCTGAGGACACACACGACTATCCCTCCAAATGGACACTGGACACGCAAGGAAACCATGATGTGTGGGGGGGTGTGTGGGGGTGTGTATGCGAACACGGTTAAAAGCAAGTTTATCTCCTGCTTAAGGCTGACACTCACTGTTAAATTATGAGCCGTTTACGACTCAAAACTCAAACTTTAGGACTTGTAACTTGCTGCAACACTGGTCACCACTGCGCAGACTCTGGCTCCTTCTTTTATTTATGTCAATGGTCTCACCTCAGACACATTGTACATAAAGGGTATAAATATGAGCTTCAAATCCGATGTAAAGCTCTCAGTACTTAAAATAGTTAGACAAAATTACTTTCCTCATGAATATGCAAATTTATGCAGCAAGATGCTACAACTGATCAGATCTAATGCACAATTATGTTCAATTGTGATACTTTTACTGAATTGTATGCAGAACACTAAAGAACCGAAGGTCACTTCACAATATCAGCGATGAATACATACATATAATTGTATATATTTGAAACACTGGTATGTGATGATAGTAATTATGGATTTTTCCACATGCTAACTGCAACAGGTTGAAGGGAGCTTATCCAGCAGCTGTACATGCCTCAGCTGTGCTTATTAAATATGATTATGTAAATATCTTAAGTCAGTTTGTCACCATTTCAACTGCAAAAATTGTTGGTCACATAAAAAAGCTCAGTGGACCTCAACAATGACCTCCTCATCATGCAAATGGACGCAAAAACAAAAATATTGTGGAAAAAAAAAATCCACCAGATTTTACATGACAGCTGAATCTCTGTAAGAATAATAAGTAGACAAATAACATGTCTTTTCTCACCAACAGCTGTGAAGTAAACAACAAATCCTGCTGTCAAGAGATTAAATATTATCGATGAAGTCTTACTGCCCTCTGCTGTACAAACCCTGGATGACTCACATTGCAGCAAGTACATTTTGCATAAATCTGCCAACATTACGGTTAATAAAAAGTCACAAAATAATTAATAATTTTGCATTTTAGCCAAATTTACTTAATTATTTGGCATTTTAGTCAAACTTATTTAGGTCAGATTTCCTAAATTTGAGGCTCTGCTTCTTTTGCTAAATTTTATATCACATTAAACTGAATATTTTTGAGTTTTGCATTTGTCAGAAAAATGATAAATCAATTACCAACTTTATTGCACATTAACTTTGAGTCTAATGGAGCTCTAGTAGAAAGAAAGTGCAGGAGTGAAAACATGTAAATGTTTATACATAAACTGTAAATCTGCTGTAAACTATTTCTATTGTTCAGGATTTCATCACATCTTTGTTTTTAACATCATCTAACCATCATGTTAATAATTAACTTTAAACATTTCTGTTTTCTGTTAATATTGTTCTTGTTTATACTGTTCATGTGGAGACAATAAGAAAGAGTTAGTTGTCATAGCTTTATGTGGTCATTACCCACATAGGTTGTAAAATTTGCTCAAAAAAACAAAAACTGACCCATGTTCATGAGAAACTGTCTGAATTCTGAGCAGTAAACTGTAACTTGTCCTGCTGAAAAGCTGAATAAATTATTTGGTTATCCACAACTCTAATGGACTTGCTGATTTGCCCATATAACAGGCTTCAGTGTTGAGTGCATCTTCAAATCTGAATTAATAAAGCAAAATTCAGGTTGGGTTTTTGAAATAATTTATTCAATATTCATATATGGTAATATAATGGTTTCATCATGATCGGCATATAAAATATGTACAGAGCAAATCATTAGTAAAAATGACAGATCCTGCTGAGAAAGTATGTGCTTATATTGTAGAAGGCGGTAATATCTCAGCAAACTTCCAAGAATATTTCTTCAGTGAACAATCATTGATCCTGGTTATTGATATCCCAGTTGTGCAATTTCTAGTAGATAATTAGCACAGCTTGAAGTAAGTGGTGGTCGGAGATTAAGAAAGGCTGCAGTTGGACTGTTTGGAGTCTCTCCCCTGAACAAAGACAAAATACAGTTAGAAACAAAGACATACATTTCTTATAATAATTAAAAATGTATCAAAGACTAATTAGTCTTTCATCTTCTGCCAATAAATAAAGTTCAAAGAGGATAGGTTGCCATGACAACAATGTACCTCTATTTCTTCCTGTTAGCATGCTACTGACGGCTAAGCTTTCCGGGTACCTGTTGTCTCTGCTGCTGGCGTCTGTATTCTTCTTCACTGGCAGCGAGAGCCTGAGCGAGAGCCAGATCCTCCTGCTCCTGAGGGCTGAGACACAAACAACGACACATCACACTCACACACTTGGTGAGAAAAACACAAGCTAACACCTGTGAAACCTGCATTTATTTATAGTGCTTCTGTTGTATATACACTCCATTTAACTGATGACTCTGTGGTGTGTGTGTGTGTGTGTGTGTGTTTGTGTGTGTATATATATATATATAAGAACAGGGAAGGTGTCAGTGTTCAGTGTAAACACCCAACTACTTCCCACAACTTGAGATTTATGATCAAAAGTTTCAGAAGAGCTAATGAGTGGAGTTTGTGGTGAGATTATGTATGAGTAGGATGGGTATTGCTGGGGTTTTATTGATGCAATACTACTTATCAATACTCTTATCAATAATACTTTCCATAACTTGATGCAAAAAATAAAGACATTACATGCAAAGATGTGAAAAGATTCAATAGTCTTATAACCGGGGTTAAGGTCTGTGGCTGAGAACCTGCATTTACCTATTGTGACTTTTCAGTCCACACTTGTGCAAAAAGTGGGACAACATTCAACTGTCAAACATACCCGTCAAAAACAAGGTGAAATGCCTTCAAGAACCTCAAGCAAAGTCCAGTTGCCTATGACAGCTCCTAGCGAACAGCCATAAAGTTATAGCAGTCTGTTTACTTCTCTGATAATTACACACTGCATAACTCCCTCTGCTTGTATGCTCAATTTATTTTTAAGAGATTCAGAATTTTATATTGTAGGAAACAGAATAGGGGCAAAAGTCTGGAAACAAATATTTTTCCCATACACTCTTATGTTTTTCACACTCATCCAAACCTGAAAATGACTAAAATCAATCCATCACACATCTTTGCTCAATATATGTTTAATTTTTTAATTTTATGTATAATGTATAATGTTTAACTTTACTTTACTTATACATTGTTGCTGTTTTAATGTTTTGCTTTTTGTTGTGCAGCACTGTATAGCCTAATAAAGAAAGGTGTTGCACAGGTAAGCCAAAGATTATCTTTCGGATTGGCTGACAGGTTCGCTTGACGAGCATCACCTGTTTTTCTTTTCCTCCCTGTTAAAAATCTGTCCATCTTGTACTCGACATATTTTACTGTCTGAATAAATATTAATACCCTGGATCTTGATAGCCTTGCTAGAATCTGTGCACTGTTTGTTTATTAAGATAGTGAGAAAAACACACAGTTCCACTCTCAACGGCAGCACACCGACACAAGTGTGTTAGGAGTGATGGTGAGCTGATAATAGGATATTTCTGGGATTATGGCTATGGATGACGTTTACTCACCTAAGTGTCGGCTGAACTGTCTGCCTTGAATCAGCCAAAGACATCTCCAGAGCCCTTTGTAAAGCCTGCTCCTCTGTCTGCAATGACAGCACCAAAGCAGCACACTCATGTTTATGTTTGTCTCGCACTGGGGAATTGTTACCAGGTGATGTCATGTGAAAAATGTTCATACCATGCCTGCCTGAAAGGACGCTGATGCTGGTATTACATTCTGTGCTGAAACGGAAGTAGGGATCCGCTGGGTGGAGCTAAGTCAAGGAGGAAAGAAAACATGACAACAAAGGAGTGAATTGATATTTTTAAGATCGATTAGAATGTTTTTTTAAATTAAACATTTAAAATCAATGCTGAGTAGCAGTGCTTACCCACTGTTGTGGCTTCTGTTAGCTGTACTCACACCATTAGAAACCGGTCTAGTGTTTCCTGAAGATGAACTAGAACCAGAGGCGGAGGTGGAGGTGGAGGAGGCAGCACTGGCCCTCACTGCAGCAGCATGTCTGAGACAAAACATAAAATCATTCTTACGTCACATTTCTTATAAAAGAACAGCATCTGAAAGTGTAGTTTGACTGCACCCACCCTGCTTTAGACATAGGTTTCCCATCAGTCTTACAATCATGGTCCAACGGGTGCCGGTGTTTAAGACAGTAATTTAAATGACATTGATCACAGGTCACTCGCATCATTTCCTTCTGCTTACAGCCTCCTTTAGAACATTTATTTGTGAAAATCTGAAAGAAAGAAAAACAAATAATCTGTTATTTGTTGTTTTGAGTCTAACTGATTCTAAGTGCAACACCTCAGTTTTATATGAACCTTTCTCTTTCTTTGTGCAGGGTCTGATTTGCAGTCTCGATCAATGTGTTCACCGACTTTGATGTCCGGCATCTCTCCTCTCTTGATGGGAATGGGGATGTTGCACAGAGGACATACTGGAACCTGGATATCCTACAGCAAAAATAAAATCAGACATATTAAACAAACGCAGGATTACAGACCCCAAGAGGTTTTAGTTTATCATAATATAGAACAAAACCCCTGTGAAGCTTTGGTGACCCCTACTGGGGTCCTGGGTTCTGCATAATGCCCATGAGCAGTCATAATGATACAGTTCCTCATTTACACCATAAACTTGATCCAAGTGAACTTCTGATAACTTTGACCTGAGTGCACTTCTTGCATAAAGTGAACAATAAAAGAACATCTTTTCATTAACATGTTTGGTAAATTAAAGTATGCTCAACACAGTATAAAATAATTATCAATTACCTTTTTGTAGGATGACATGCATTTGTGATTTGCATAAGTTATGTGGTCCTTGCAGAAGATTTCTTGACAGGCGTCACATCTCATAGGAAGAAAATCTGTGATATCAAGAAGAGATTTTAAATGTCAGGCTCATGTCAGACTTAGCAGGATAAAACAAGCAGGACAATGTAATCTTTCCCAAACAGTACTCACCTAAACGTTTGCAGGTTTTCTCAGTGCAGTGCTCTCCCAAATCTGGAAACTCCATTGCAGAAATACCTCTACAGCTGTGTGAAAAATCTCAACAACCTGAAGGAGGAAGAAAAGAAAATGTTAAATGTTTGTGTGTTTTGATATTTTAAATAGGGATTCATGATATGCATTTTTTCAGCCAATACCAATAACCAATAATTACTTGCTTGTCATTGCTAATACCAACAAAATAACCAATAATTTCACACTTTTGTGTTTTAAAAAGATGTTCACATAACCTGTATTTTATGCTCACCTGAGGGTAAGAAAGGCTCAGATGTACGTGAACAAAGAGGGATGGTTTAGCCTAATATTCCATAGTTCTGACAGAACCAAATCTGACAGTTTTACAAGAAAAGCAAAGACCAGTTCTGACTCTTCAAATATTCCACTCTTGTATATTCTTTTTTCTACTAAAGTACATCCAGAAACGTTACAAATTTACATCGGCATTTATGGAGCATACTTCTATAGAGCACAAGATAAAACCAAATATACAATTAGGTGGCTCCTTGTAGCCACCAAGTTTTGTCCCCACACTGTGAGCCTTTGCCATACAAAGTTCCACAAACGGATTCCTTCGCACAAGAACTCTAGCTCATTTCCCAACAGAAACAATGCCTTCAGGAAACACCACATTACAGCTCATGGGAAGAGAGGACAACACACATCGCCCATTTCAGGAAGGCTGTTTTCAGTTGCATTAAATTGCCTTTTCTGTTATATTTTAACATGGGCCACCAAAAAATGTACCCTGGCCAACAGATTTAGGGGCTTCATGGCCCTTGGGGTCAGTGCTTAAAAATACTGATGTAGGTATTACAACACTTTGTGACTCTCAGTGATACAGACATCCCAGTTTCAATAAACATGTCACAAAGCCTCTTAATGTTTATTGTGTTCACATATTTGATCATCAAATTTAACAACGTTTCCTTTATATTTTTATTTATTTTAATTAGTTTTGGACAATAAGTACACAAAATCCTTTTAGTTACTTTCTTTTCTCCTAAAGTAGAGTTTTCATTTAGTTAACTATAACAACCTTGATGATGAAGTTTTGACTGTCATCAATTGAATGGATGGACTCACTGCATGCTGGCTAACTGGCGTTATAAGCCAAGTCATCATGACTTTTAAGAACAGTTATAGCATCGTTTCAAAAGCTTATAACAGCACGATTCTGCGTCAACTCAGAGCAGCCCCTGGTTTTGGTTTTTAGGAGACGTCTTGTCCCAGAAATCAGAGTGAAAACAAATGTTATGAGACACTGCTAAACAGCTAGCTTAGCTGTTAGCTAGGCCAGCTACCTTAAACGATTAGGTCGGTTACATAACTGCAGCTTACATGGTTACAGTCACACGGCAAATATATAACTTTAAAACATTTCTGCACACTGCTGCGACCAAATCAGTGAAATAACACGTTTTTTCAAACCGTCTCGGCTAACAGTCACTTCATGAACGACACAACTAGAAGCTAGTTTAAATGTCGCTGAGCCAACATTAAGTTATCCATTTAGGAAAACATTATTTATTTAAAAACAGATGGAGACAAACATACCTGCTGTCCTCCACTCTAAACTAGTTATACTCGGTGATTAAACTCTGTTATATTGTTGGTTTTCCTGTCCAACGTTAGTCAAACTGCACTATTAGCTGACTAAGTAGCTAAGCTAAGCTAGATGAATCTGAGAAGTTTTTACTCACCAGATCCCGTTTTCTTTTCTTCTCCGTTGTGTTGTAGCAGGAGACAACGACGTTATCTCAAATTATCCCAGGTAATGCTAATTTTCTCGTGCCTTTCTGCCAGTTTAACCACCGATCCGAGCAGGCGCTGAGCTGTCTGTTTTCATCAAGTTTTGATGTGTCACGCACGCTCCTCCCGTCAGACGTACGTCCCTACGTCAGGAAAACCACGTCACTGCAGGTGTGGTGTTTATAACAGTCTGTGGAAATGACAGGTAGAGTCTAGAAAGATCCAGACTTTTTCATGTCTGCACAGTCTTGTCGTTTGATGGACAGTCGGCCTTTTACTCTACAGTCATGTTATGATGGGCTCAAACTAAGTTAATTTTATTTGATTTATTCTAGCAGCACATATATAAAAAAAATAAATATAATAACAAGGACAATGCAAGGGAGGCCACAAGCCTACAAAACGTATGATGGCTTATGATGGGTATCTCCAATTGTAAATTGGAACAATCAAAATGAAATTACAATTATGATATTGAGTCTAAATATTTAGTTTAAAAACCTAACGTCATTTTTATATAACATAAGTCTCACAGAGAAGAGTATTTTAAAAAAAAAAACAGTAAAATAAGAAAAATGATACAAAACAACAACAGAAAAAACCCTCCAACACAAGTGAGAAAAATCCATCACAATAACCAAAACACAAATCTTGTATCCCTCTATCCTTGACTCTTCTGTCTTTTCCTTTATATTTTGTAAATTACGTTTACAGAGAGAAAAATACTTGTTTATTTTACTTTTTCTATGAAAGCTCATGCCTGAACTACTTGTATTGTATCGAGTCTGTCTTGGCACTAAGGGGTATGGGAATTTATCACATATTGAATTTATAGGCAAACCTATAGAGTGAGTTTGTCGCCCTCGTGTGATCAAAGTGGAGAAGTGCTGCACATTAAATTAGTGCGAAGACTTTCAAAATAAAGTAACCAAATTCAACCGAATAGTAGTTCTGGGTATGTTTTTCTGATCTTTATTTATATGCTTAGTGGTGGATAGGATATCAGGAACACTGCTGCCACCTTGATTGTTTTATTTTGAAAGGTTTTTTTTTAGTATTTAGTTTGACAACCTCAGTGAATACGTCATATGTCCATAGTGAATTATAATGTTTCCCTCTAGTGGTCACAGGAGGTACTGCAAGATTCTATTAAATTTGTAGCCAAAAGATGTTATGAATTTCAATATTTTGAAGAGCTCATTATCAGTATTATCACTATTATGAATAACAACAGCAGTGTCAGTGTTGGTAATAACTGTAGTAATAAGTCTTTCAATGACTGTTTTTTGGTGTGCAGAAGAGCCTAAGCCTCTGGTTCCAAATCAAAACAAAGATGACGCCCACCAAGCAATTTTTTTCAACCACATGGAAAAGTCTAGCTAAGTCACGTCATAGTAAGTCTTTTTGAATGACCATCTGGTTTTCAAATGTGCTGCTAGAAAAAAAAAACTGTGGCTTGCTGCTTGTTGCTAAACAATATGAAAGGTGAGGAAAAAAAGCTTTAATTCTGCACTGAGGAAAAAACTCACAAACTACAGTGACAACTTTAATAATGTATTTGGTTTTATTGTCCGTTAGATGTATCAACTACTACTACTACTACTACTAATAATAATAATAATAATAATAATAATAATAATAATTCCCTGCAACACTTGCTAACTAGCTTGCTGAATGTAGTAGCTAATTTTAGCATTCATGTAACTTTTCCACATTTTGTATTTGCTGCCCTCTAGTGGTCACATTGTAGCACTGCAACATATTAAATTTGCGGTGCTGCAGATATAATTCATTTCTGGTGAGTACTTTCAGAATGAACCAATGAAAAACAAACTAACAGAAATGTTTATCTATTAGTCTAAGATATCAATTTTTTAAAGTAATTGGTTATATTATATATTATATTATATTATATTTAATTACAGTTATTACAAATCTTTTGAGATGTCACTGAGGTATACATAGTCAAAATATTGGTTATGGTATCTGTTTAATAATATACACTGTTATCAAACAATTGCACCATGAAATATAATCTATCATCACTTCTGTCTGTTGATCACCTGTTCTCACATATCTCAACACTGAATCCGGTAAATGACTTCCATCATGGGCCTCTCTCCAGTGTAGCAACAAAATGACACTTCACATCTCTTCAGCATTTTCATTTTAAATGCAGATTACCTTTTTTTTTGACTACAGATACAATCAAGACCACTCCACCTGTCATGATTTTTGTTTCCAGCCTGGTCCCATTTACCCTCTCTGCCAGCTGATTGCCCTCTGAAAGATGCTTGTATTTTAATTAACTTAATCACTGTTGCTCATCCTGTCTTGTTGTCCCTCCTGGGTCACAGCAACATAAGACTGATTTCCATACATCATATTATCATTGTAAATTCATCATTGCATAGTCTTCACAGTTGTCACTGACATGGATTGGTCTGTCATATGTGTGCCTCAAAGTGTCAAGCTCAACAGTACAGAGGATCAGGGGCATAGACAAAATATGCAGCCTCCTCTGCTTTAGTGTTAGTTTGAATGGTTAAAAGACGACTGTCTGTAGATCTGAGAGTTCTTGTTTTGTACGTCTTTTATGTCCTGAGGTGCAAGGCCAGTTAGAGTTTTGTCTACCAATAACGGAATCTTAAAATTAATTTCTGGCTTTGCAGAGACTTAAGAACAGGTGAAAATGTGTTGGAACTTTTTAGTTCTGGTAAACATACATGTGCAGCTGCATTTTGGATTAACTGTAGTTGCTACACAGCTGATTTTGGGAGACGGGTGAATAGACTATTACAGTAATCTAGTCAATGTGTTATAAATGTGTAGATTGTTTCTTAGCATTCAATTTTGATAAGAGGGTCCTCAGTTTTGAGGTGTTTTTAGATGGTAAGAGGCTGTTCTTGTGAGATGATTTAGAAGACTTTTAAAATTTAAACCACAGTCTATGATTATACACAGATTTCTGGCTTCAGTTTTGCCCTCCAGAGACAGAGAACTGAGATAAGCAGCAATCTGTATCTGAACCTTTGCATCAAAGATAAGTATTTCTGTTTTGTGTTTGTTCAGTTGTAGAAAGTTATTTTACATCCATGCATTAATATGCATGGATAGGGTAAGTACAGTTGTAAATCATCTGCATAATTGTGGCAATTTATTTTGTGTTTCTGTGTGATGTGCGTGTGGGAGCATGTAACCTGGATATTAAACAGCAGTGGGCCAAGAATTGAACCTTGGGGTACTCCGCACATAACAGCAACTTTGTCTGAGACAAAGTCTAATGGACACAAAAAACTGCCTGTCCTGTAATTTGAACAAGTTAAGAATCAGATCATATAGGTAGACCCACTCTTCTAATCTGCCCAGTAAAATATGGTTGACACAGTCATGGTCAACTGTGTCATATCAGTGTTTGTAACATATTTTGTAAAGTAGAATATTTGTTATTATCTCCCTTTGGTGAGCAAGACTGCCTTTTCTCAGTCACAGTGTAAGACCAGCACAGTGGCTGGGGTTCTGTGTATGATCTCTCATACACATTGATTAAGCTCTGCAGATGTAAATCAGTGGGTGAATAAACTGCTTTCATTAAGGCAGTATTCTTCTGTGCACATCTGTGAGCTGGAGTGGAGTTAGGGCCATGACAAAACTTATTAGATTGCTGAAATACTGTACACATTTGAAATGTTATGCTATATGGGGGGTTTCCAGAAATCTTAAGCACTGTGATATCAGACTCATGTTGACTATTAATGGGTCACTAAGCAGCCAGACCCCTTTGTGGTGCCAATAATTAGTGCTCCCATGGGAGAAGCGGTGAAGATCAGGGGTGGGACACATGGTGTGTGTGTGAGAACATATTTACCTGAGAGGCAGTTTCCCATCAAGTGGACAGCCAGACAGTAGTTTAACTGCCGAGTTTGGCTGCTTAACAGAAGACCTGCTGGCAACCGCAGGTACCTGTGGGCTCCTGCTGCTTTATTCACAGTGTGTTTTAGGAGGTAAATTTGCTCACTGAACCCTGCAATTATTCTTTTTCTCATTATCATTAACTGGACATTGTATGAGTGTGGCATTGTGGGAGACATTTCATGCTAGTGGTTAACATTTTGTACCTACAGTATTATAGGAGACATGTAATGAGGGAGTGAGGGAATATGAAGTTCCTTTAAGGGTAAAGTTGAACATGACAACACTGTGTTTCTTTTGATCTGTTTGATGTGAGTTTTCCACTGTCCACTGCAGTCAAGGTTATAGATTGAGGAAAGGATCTGACTTGGAGTTGAGTTCGTCCTGGCTGAAATTTCATTCCAAAAATGTCCTCCCTAATCCATAATGCCCTGATTCTGTTTAGATACCGGATGTCTGGAGTTCTCCATATTACAGTGTTAGCTGCCTTGGAAACTTTTTTGTTATCACTTTGAATAGATTTTAAGTTCATAATAATTCTACCAAGAGTCTCCCCTTTACAGACATGTCCACTTCATGCTAATCTCATGCAGTTTTGGGCAAAACATGCACTTTTTTGCATGCAGTAAATGTGATATTTTCACCTATTCTATTTGAAGATCCCTGCAGACTGGGGTCCATAAACAGTGCTGGAATATCATAAACTGGGTCTGACTGGGAAGCCGAGATTCAATAAGTCCAGTTGTACTGTGTGTGATGATATTTGTGTCCAAAGTTGCCATTTAATTGTAGTAATATTTACATTAATAAAAATGTTTCAAAAACATCGCCCCTCTGAGTGGAGTAATATTTTTAGTGATGAGCACAGTGTGCTGTCAGGCTGATTTGGGCATGTTCTAAATGTCAAGTTGACAATTGGATTCGGATATACATGTTTTATAATTATGGTTAAGTAATACTCCTCAGCATAATACGTGATTGACTACGGTTAAGTAATACTTATTCAGCATTAATACATGGTTATTATGGTTAGCTATGTTTATTTAGCATGAATATATGGCCAGTTATGGTTACTATACAAAGATAAAGAAACAGGCAAACTTCTACATGTAGATCATGTGTCCACTGATCGATCTCAACCTTTACTTAAAATAAGTAATTTGTTGGACGATAGACAGTTACCTTTAAATAAACATTTTAAAAACATTTTACCTTAATAAAATAGCTTACTAAACTTCGTGATATACATGTTAATTGACAGCCATATATTCACAATAGCTGGTACCCTAAATAGCATGTAAACTTTTAATAAATGTTCACAAGATATTTTTTTTTACAGTGGATGCTTATTATAGCACTAATTAACTGTAAGTTAATGCATATTAGGGTACTAACTAATGCTAATAGCATCTTAAATTCATATAATTCATTTAATTCATATTAAATAATATATGAATTAATACCATAGTTATCTTGCACACATCAGTAAATATAGAGACTTTAGTTAGCTATTATTTAACTGTTATTAATGCTTATTACTACATTTAAACTACTGTTGATTATTTTACCCTGATTGCAAAGTGTTACCCGTGCAAATGTGAATGTAGTTCAACTACCAGCAAGCTCCTGCAAAATGTGGTTAGTTAACAAACTACTGGTTTACAGTAATTACATTATTCAGCTACTGCCAAATATTTATTTGCACAGCTTCCTACACAAGAGTAGTATTGTAATATGACTTTTGAATGTCATTTCCTTATTTATTTCAAGTTTATCTTAAATACACCAACCACCAGTATCTTTATTTTTTACTTTCTTTCAGGATTGGCCAAGTTGAGGGTTGATTTAAACTTGATAGGAGTCATAATAAATTCAATCTTGTAAGCCTGGAAATATAAGGTTCTCTCTACAGCAGCTCTGATATAAACTGATCATTGAAGACTCAGTGTGCCAGATAGAAAAATAGTTATGTGCTTTCATCCTTTGAAATATTTAACCCCAGAAGTGTCTTTGAAAAAAGTAATATTCAGCATTCATGAAAATGTGTGTAGCTCAGTTTTATTAAAAAGTGAGAGCGAGCCATATAATTCCAATATCACAATCTGACATCAATTATTTAAACTCAAGTCCAATCATCCAATCTTTTGACAATTTACAGAGAATGGTTCTTAAATTATGTTCTTGAATTTGAGTTTGGACTGTTCTCTGAGATGAGTGAGTATAATGGAGTGAAACATTGTTTTAGATGGCACACAGGCTAAATCTCCTGCAAACTGATGGTTTAAAGTGTTGATTTATCAGAGCAGAGAGCTTCTTGGTTTAATGTCGCCCGGCTGAGTGGTGTCTTTACAGGTTTTACCAGTTGATGGCAGCAGGATTCTTCTACAAGACACTGTTCACTGAGCTGAGGAGGAACTATGAACAGAGATCCCAGAGGATTTACTGACTTCAGTTCAAATAGCATGTGTTTGTCTGTGTGTTGTCACGACACGGTGAAAAGCCTGAAAATAGAAATTCTCTTTAATTATTAGATTTAAGATGAAATACACAACACAGCATATACACACTCTTAGAAATAAAGGTGCTAACTAGAACCATAAAAGGTTCTTTGGCTTGTCCCCATAGGAAAACCCTTATTGGTTCCTGTTAGAACATTTTCATAAAGGTTCCACTTGGAACCCTTTCAGACACTTCCAAGAGGAATTCAGCATAAAGTGTTATACCTAGAACCATCTGTAAAAGGTTCCACCCAGAACCCCCTGTGAGAGGTTTTACACATCTATGGTGTAATGGTTCCACCGAGAACCCTCTCTGGAGGTTCTATGGGAATACCAACAAATCACAGGGGTTCTACTGAGATACTGTTTGTTTTCCATGGGTTTTATCCGGAAGACACTCTGGGGTTCTACTGAGAACATTTTCATATTCCAAGGATTTCATAAAGAATACACACAGAGGTTTTTACCGAGAACCTTTTTATATACTAAGGATTTTATCTAGAACCCACCCAGAAGGTTCTACTGAGAACCTTTCTTATTCCATGGGTTTTATAAAGAACACACCCACTGAGAACCTTCATGGGTCTCATCCACCCCTCCATGGGTCTCATCCAGAACACTTCTACCGAGAACCTTTTTATATTCCAAAGGTTTTGTCAAGACGACACCAAGGGGGTTCCACTGAGAATCTTTTTATATACTACACTATATAAGGTTTTATAAAGAGACACAGGGGGTCCTTCTTATATTTCAAGGGTTTTATCTTGAACACATCCAGGGGGTTCCACTAAGAACCTTTTTATATTATGGTATAAAAGACCCTTGACAAAGAGTTTTTCAATGATTTCAACAATCCTTGAAGAACTTTTTCTTTAAACAAGGGTTCTACGGAAGCGAATGGTTCTGGGTAAACTTAGCCCTTCAGTAAAGAGCCCTTTTATTTCTAAGAGTGCTTTTATGGTTATTGAATGACAACCACAGTCTATATTCACTGCATTTAAAGGTGCTGCAATACACAACAATTGACCAAATGTGCATGGACTTTAATGAATTACAAGAATATTTAAGTAGGTTAGTTGGAACGTTTTCAGCGTTTCCATTGCTCTCCTGCACGTTCAAACAAAACTATTATGAGGGGATCAATAAAGTAACTGATTTGAATGACATTACGTGAACATATTCCTCCTTTGAGATGTTCAATATAAGGTAAGAGTCTATCATCAGGCAGTTACAGAGAGCATAAATTTCTCTCCTGTGCTGCAACACCTGCCTCATAAGCTGCTAATGCCGCGGCCAGATGGCACTACTCTGAGAACACCTGGCCCTCAACAGACATCCCTGCAGCTTTCTCCCACGCTGTACACCCAGACCTCTGCTACGGTTGTTGTTGTTAAGGATGCAATTTCAGATTATCAGTCATAATAACAGAGGATTAGAGAATATCTCAGCAGAGCAGCTGAATAGCATCTAATGTATCAAGTCTGTCCACTTGTGTTCTTAAACAGAGGAAGGAAGCTTCTGACAAAAACTGTCCTGCACATTTACTCCATGTCACGAAAGTTTTATAATGAACGTCTCAAACTCACTTGAATCTTCATCAGGTCAGAATGTGTGAACAAGGGAAACCACGCCCATAATTATACATCAGGATGAAAAAGACATAACGAACAGGAAGATTACACAGCCAGACAAAAAATATGCAACAAGACAAAACACAATGTAAAAGACGAAAAAAGATATAACATGAAAAACAAAAATTAGTAATTGTAGTTGTGGCCTAGATCCAGAGCTATAAATCATGTCTCAGATGGCTTTACTGTGGTGTTATTTATTAATTTGTTTTGATGTAATATCTATATTGTTTGCTGTACGTATGAATTGATTTGGTGGCAAATGAGTTTTCTCACTGGGGATTAATAAAGCTTTCTCATCTAATCTAATCTAATATTTACATTTTTACCCATTCAGTTCCGAATTTAATTAATAATCTGTATGTTCTATTTTATGTGTATTATGAAGGAACTACAACTCTAATTTTGTTGTACAATTTTGTGTTGTATAATGATAATAAAGGTCCTTGAATCCTTGAATACTTGAAATATTGATATCAATGTATTTGGTCAAAAAATCGTTATACTTGATTTTGTCCATATCACTCAGTCCTAACAATATGTTATTTTAATTTAAAAAAAAAAAATCAAGATATGAATACTTGCAGAGCTCACAATTATCAAGATATTATTTAGGAGCCATATCGCCCAGCCCTATCAACCTGCTTTGTCTGCAGATCTCAGATCTCAACTCTGTGCACAGAATATTTTTCTTTTACTCTCACAATTATGTGATCGTAATAATAAAACACTTTATTGATTGCTGTGGGGAAACAAAGAGGTCAGAGGTCAGTGACAGAGGTTAGGGGTCAGCTCTTGCCCGAGAACACTTTGGTAAATGCGTGTTGTTTGTCCCCTCCCTGCCACATATTATTGGTCCTGATGTGGTAAACCCCTGAGACATCTGTTCATTATGTTTATGTGTGTGTGTCTGTCAGCACACCTGCTTATAACACACTAAATAGAATAAACAATGGAGAGGAAAACAGCCACTAGAGGGCACAACAGGTCTTTTTATCCACACTGAAGCAGTTATTCCGAGTTTTTGGTTTGATGACACCCTGACATGAGGTCAAGGAGGCCTACAGGTCTGTTATTATACTAGTCAGCTCATATTTATGAGATGTGACTGACTGATTTCAAACAAAATACAAGGCAGAATACAGTAGAGTGCTTGATTCCTGTTGAATGTGACTTATGAAACTTCATCAGACTCACAATTATATATTTTTCTGCAACATGCTTGTCTGTGGGAAAGTAAAACATAAGCCTCAAGTTTGTTGGACATGCATCTCTAAAGTTCACTTTAAGCTTCAATCTGTCTTTTTGTGTCAGAACATGCTGTCTTGCTTTGCTGCAGTGTAGTTCTACAGTAAATATCTCTGGGGTTTTTGTTTTTTTGTTTTTTTTTTTCTTGGTACAGCAGCAGATGGCCGGGCTGCAGAGTACAGTCACCGCTCTCTCTACCAGATCTTTGTAATGTGAGGAAGCAGCGAGGGACTGCTAGCTATCCTGCCATCACTTCCAATTTGGCTACAGCTAAAATAAACTACACAAGCCTCGCAACTAGTTAGAATTTGATGATAATAAATAGATTTCTTTCTCAGGCCTTGTCTCAACTTTATCCCCAGCTTTAATGCTCGGATTAGTCTCCAAAGTTTAGGGATGTAACTCTTGTGCAAGTATCCTTCAGTGAAGATGCATCACAGTTTCATACAGCTGCATAATGTGCAGACAGAGGGTGACCTGTAGAAGAGTGGAGTTTATTTATTACATATCTCTTTCTCATGTTGTTGCAGGGAGTTTTGGGCTGTCCAAGACACTTAAAATCAAGCAAAGCCATCATCTGCAAAGTCTTTCTTATGAACACATACACAGAGTCATACATATGAGCTATAATAGCAGACACCCACAGTGACAGGGAGGCTATATTCACCTATTCATATTTCCACCCATCCAAAACCATTTGGGATTATATGGAGGATGGCTTAAAATTCGGATAGGCTACACTGTTTTTTTTTTTTTATATTCCTGTAGAGTTGAATTATTAGATTGAAGTTGAATAATAAGCACTGAGTCAAACAGCACACCCTTCATCTGCGGAGCTGTAATTAACGAGGGCAAAATGCAGGCGGTGGCGAAGGAAAAAAAATGCAAATTATTCTGCACAAAGGCTCCTCACAAATTGGCGTCACCATTTCTCAAATTATATCATTACTATATTTTGAAAATGTTAATCTGTTGAGCGGATTTCCCGGGGGAGTTGAGTAAATTAGTTCTATTTCCGAGACTGCCTCTCTGCAAAGGCACGGCAGCGACAAGCACCTCTGATTTGCTGATTACAATTAGACTCCCCAGTTTGGGCTCCTTCAAGCATTGATAATTTTCGGCATATTAAGCACGTTTTAGCAAAGGTGATAAGTCAGTTTTAATTGAAATGAAATTATTATTCTAATGGAAGTTTGGTTATTATTATTAGGAGGCACTAGTCATTCTAGCTTCATTTTTAATATATAAATGCTGGGGAGTAAAAAAAGATTTTGAAGGGCATTAGGGTGTCAGGATTGAATGAGGTAATTTGAAGGGAATTACTTTCTCTTCTATCAGAAATGAACTGAATTAAAAGTCCAAATCAATCGCTTTCACTTCTCCATTCTACTTTGACAGCGGCACAATTACAGATAATTAGATGGGAGGAAACTTTTAATTGTGGGATTAGAAGGAGAGAGAATTTGTAGGATCAGAGGAAAATTTCCAGGCAGAGTTTCTTGCTTAAAATCGAATCAAAGGATTTGCGAGCTTAAAATGGCAACCAGCTTTTTTTCTACTGTTTAATTGGAATTGCATCTAGTTCATCCAAATCATCCAAAACAATTAATTTAGATTTAATTCTATAATTATCATCAAATCGAATAATGTGCAACCTAATTTAGATAGTTAAAAATTAACGTGCGTGAAGTTAATTGAGTAATTAAACTCCTAAACTGCCGCCTATTAATTTGCCCGCCTAATTAAAAATGAATTTGATTCTGTGCTGCTAAAGTAAGCATCAGTGTTGGATGGGCGTCTTGATAAGGCCTGTGTCTTATTTTGGGGCTGGGGTGAGTATCATTTGAACACCTTTATTTAGTTGGCACGCCTGTGAAATTCAGTTATCTGGTTATCTGGCGGCAGGTGAGTGAAATCCTCTTAGGAGACTAAACAGCCAAACAGACAAACAACACAAAAAGTTGGCAGTAAAGAGACTTGTTTTGGAAGAGAAGCGATAAAGTGCCAGTAGAGGTGTTTTGAGTTGTATTTGTTTGACCCCCTAAAGAAACTTTAACGGGTAGGTGTGTGAACACTGGACTTTTGAACTCTTGATTAAAGTATAAATAAGTGAATAAGTGAGAGTGGAGACTTCGTGTGTGTGTTAGGGGGATTTCCATGTGCTCCATCAGTGCCACTGCTGCTTTTCTGCACATTCATCACTGTGGTGAGTAGTGGACTTAACTTAAGAGCACCACTAAGTGATTATAGTAACATTTAAAGGTAGAACCAGTAAGGATTTGTCCGATCTCTTCGAAAATGCACCGAGATAATTGATTTTTGGACGCCAAATGCCGACGTTTTTGGTTGGTAAAGCATCCCGAGCACAGCAAAATAACGAGGAAATAAAGAAATACATGCAGAGGGTCTCTGCAGATACAGACACCACCACACACTTCTGGGTCATAAGTGATGACTGAAAGGAATTTCTTAATATTAGTCTATTTTCTTTTAAGGAAAATAATGCATTTCATGCCTTTAACAACCCTCAATGATAAAATAAACATTTAAGCATGGATCAACAATAGCAGAACACAGTAACATCAGTATAAAGAGCCATAAGTCACAAGCATCATCTCATCACAGATATAATACACCTTCCAGGCTCCAGTGTCTGTTACAGGTCATATTATCCTCCAGACATTCTTAAACATGTATTTAATGGGAGGAAAAGTCTGTTTTATCATCCAAACTGTGCTTGAAGTGAAAGGTTACAAGTGAAATGTAAAAAAAAGCCACACTGGAATATTTAATGGCAGCAAATGTAAGTGTTATGTTATTTTAGAAATGTTAATAGTTACTTTTCTCCATAAGCTATATTAAAATTCCTTATTAATTTCCTCATAAAGTAATATTGTGCACTTGTTTTGTGTAACACATAAAGAAGAACACACTAAAGTGTGTATCTGTCATGTTTTCTCCTCCACCACCTATTTGTCCTGGAATTTATCTCCTTGGATGGAAACTTAATCAATTAGTCTATAGGCCATGTGCTCTTATTGATTCAGATCAACAATACATGAATGCAATAAAGACGATGTGTCCAGCTGCAACAAACGACTCACAACTCTCACTGAAAAGAAGAAAACATATTTTTATTATTATTTTCTTTCCCTCTGAACAGCTGCCAAAAAGGGCCAGTTATAAAAAAAAAAAAAAAAAGGTAACAAGGCAGGGCAGCAGCGCGGCTGAATGCTGGCCTTGTTCGCCTTATTATCGGGTTAATTAAAGCTAGAATCTGACAATGTCACCCGGTTGTAGAAAAACGGATTTAAATGCAATGTCTCTGGAGACTGTGTCAAGGGCTGCCTTTCACTGAGCTCCTGTGTGCGGCCGAGTTGTGGGGACAGCCGTGGCTATATGTGCTTGGAAATGACGAAAGCAATTATTGAATTTTAGATGTTCAAAAAGAAATGAATGGGGAGGAATTATTCATAAGATCTTGTCCGTGTGCGTTAAAATTAAAGTTAAAATACAAAGAGGGAAACGCTTCAAAGACGAGCCCACTGCTTGGAAAGAAAAAAAAAAAGGAAGATGGATAAATAGGCGAGATCATTTCTGAGGAGTTCATTAAAATGTAGGGCTACACACTGAAATACAGAGGGTTGTTATTTGGGCTTGGGGGTCAAGTGACGAGCGGATTATATACTTCCTCATAATAATATTAATTAAACAATTTGCATGCTAATAGGGTAACAATTATCGCAGCTTCTGTTGAGAGATTCAGGTTATTACAACATGCCAATCCGGGTGCCAAGGGTCAGGGAATGAGTGGGGTGCGAAATTTCAACTCTGATTAACATTATGACAGCGCCAGACTTGGGATAAATAAAGTCGAATTAATTATTTGAAAACCTAATGAGCAGATAGGATTTAGGCTAGTCACATATTGAGTGCAAAGGGGTTGCACAAGTGGAGGAGCTTTCCAATTTGGTTTTTCCTGACAGGAGATGTTGTGTGAATGGCTGCTAATGTACATATATATGAGGATGGTATTTTATTCTGTCGTTGTTCTTTTAGTAGTTCCTTTATTTGGTCATATATTTTGTTCATAACGCAGCGTTGGTCGTAACTGAAGCTTTCGCCTTGTAACAGTAAAAGATTATAGTTTCACTTTGGTTTTGTGCCTTCAGCTCCCCTTTAAATACAGCCATATTTCAGCAATCACCCTATTTGTTTTACACCCTGCACATGAACCTGCCTGATTGTAAAGGTTTAATGTGTTTAAAATGATGATCCATAACTAACATGGGGGTTTATCTGAACTCAGCTTCTCCCAAGGAAAGTGCCCCAAAGAAGGTTGCAGTCAACCCTGGAGAAAAAAAAAGAAGAATATTTTAATTCAACAATTTTTATTATTGTAATTTTTGACCATCTTTCATGTTTTTGCTGCCCCCACAAGAGTTGTACCCCTATTTAAAATATAAAAAATAACAATACTGAACAAGAAAGATCAAAATAACAGTGGTCCATAACCAACATGGGGGTCTATCTTAAGTTCCTAAAGTGGGGCTTAGGGACAGGAAAGTGTCCCACAGTTCAAAGAAGGTTGCAGGCATCATTGAGGATAAAAAGGAATATTTTAATTCAACATTTTTCATTATTGTAGTTTTTCATCAGTTTTCACCTTTTTTGCTGCTTCCCCAAGAGATGTACCCATTTAACAATACTAAAAATTACAATACCACACAAACAACATCAAAATAATAATGATTCGTAAGGATTAATCTTAACTCAGTGGTTCCCAAAGTGGAGCTCAGGGACAGAGAAGTGTCCCTAAGAAGGTTGGTATCCTTGGAAAAAAAAAGAATATTTTAATTAAATGTTTTTTTCTTTTTTATTAATGTAGTTTTTGATATGCTTCACCTTTTTTACTACCTCTCTGAAGTGTAATGTGCCTGTCTAACAATACAAAAATTACAATATGACACAAAAAACATCAAAATTACAATGGTTCATAAGGGTTTATCTTAACTTAGTGGTTCCCAGAATGAGGCTCAGGAACAGAAAAGTGTCCCACAGTGCAAAGGTGGTTGCAGGCATCCCTGCAAAAAGGAATATTTTAATTCAATCACCTTTCACCTTTTTCGCTGCTCCCTGCTCAAGACGTGTCCCCATATCTGATGTATATAAAATAACAACACACAAAAAAGATCAAAATAATAATGGTCCATAACTAACATGAGGGATTCTCTTAACTCAATGGTTCCTAAAGTGGGGCTCAGGGACAGAAAAGTGTCCCAAAGAAGGTTGCAGGCGTCCCTGGGTAAAGGTAATATTTTAATTCAACATTTTTTATTATTGTTGATCAGCTTTCACCTTTTTTGCTTCCATCCTAAGAGGCGTGCCAATATCTAACAATGCGAAAAATAACAATAAAATAGCAAAATAATAATAATAAACAGCTATGGCTTTAACTTGGATAAAATACGATCATTTTTGTTGGCTAATATTCGTCCATTTGCAGGTTCTCCACTGAACAAAAAAGTCCGGGAGCCTCTGGCCTATCTCATCCGCCTGTAGCCCTTTCTTCCCGGGATTCAGGGAGCCCTTCCTCCCGGTGGGTCCCCCGTGTAGTTGCGATGTAGTTCTTATCAAAGCCCTCCTGTCTTGTTGTGACAGCTCTGATATTGTTTATTGAGGTGGATGTCAGCTTTAATTAGCAATCGATACGGGGAGCGTTTGCAGAGCGCGTCTCTGACGTCAGCGTCCATTACCGCTTCTCATTGGGTCTCATATTCCCAGAGCCTGGGCTAATTATTGGGAGGTTCATGTGGATAAAGTACAGCTCATCCCTCCCTTCACATCATGTCCCCTACTCGTTGGCCACACTCACTGCATGCTTTTTAAATTCCCATCACCGGCCTCCAGACGTCGTTTCCTTTTGCCTGCGGGATGATGGACAGCAGGATACTGGATCCACCTCACACCCAGTTCGGAGGCTCTCTCGGCGGGATGGTGGGCTTCCCGTACCATCTGAGCCACCATCACGTTTACGAATTAGCCGGGCATCAACTTCAATCTGCGTCCGCGGTTCCTTTCTCAATAGACGGATTACTTAATGGTTCCTGCACGGCTTCAGTGGGTAATTCCAACCCCCTCTTGTCTTCGGGCTGCGGGATGAATGGAGATAATCAGCACTATAAACTGTCAGGTAAGCCACATTACATACTACAAAATAACCTCTCCTCTAGGTGGCTGGCTGGCTGCACAGAGACAAAAACAGAAAGAAACAAAGAGACAGGATATTGCGATACAAGTTATCCTCTCGGTGGTGTGTTTAAAGGGCAAGACAAACCACACACACACACACACACTCACATACAGGCAGAGGAGTAGCCTATTCTTCGCCTCCCACTTCATTTCCATCACCGAGAGCTGAAGATGCACCGAAGCAAAAACAATGTTCCTGTCACTCAGTAAACACTAGAGCAAGGAGATGCCGTGTTAACACGCGGAGGTTTCCTCTTAATTCAGAAAAGGCGACAGATTTGATAGAAGCTGCAGGCTGCATGTGCAAAAATGTGGACTGCAAAATGTCAAATGCAGCTCTGAAGTTTGCAGAATTCTTTGCATGCAAAAAAAAAAAACAGTCTTCTTAGAATTATGTTAAAATGTGGTAATTAAAAAAAAATATATATATATATATATATCCATTGTTTACATTTATTCTCATTCTGCTGTCAGACTCGGGGGACCCAGACAAAGATAGCCCTGGTTGCAAGAGACGAAGAACTCGCACAAATTTCACTGGTTGGCAGCTGGAGGAATTAGAAAAGGCTTTTAATGAGAGTCACTATCCCGACGTTTTCATGAGGGAGGCTCTGGCTCTCCGGCTGGACTTGATAGAATCAAGGGTTCAGGTAAATATTTATTATATTCTTTTATTTTGTACTTTTACTGGTGATTTATTCATTAAGCTTGTGTGTGTGTTTTTATAAGCTTTTGTTTATTATTCATCCAGGCTCAGCGTGTGTTTTGTATGGTCCAAACTGCTGGAAACAAAATGTAGAATGAATATGTAATACATAATATAAAACATATATTTTTAAAAAATAATTAACAAGTACCCACTGCGTTGATGTGTGTTGTTTGACATTTCAAGGCTCATGTTAGTCAAATAAATCAATTTTAACTGCACCTTTATTTTGAAAGATAAGCCTTTAATACCGTCTGATATTTTGGCATTATTTTTTTTTTTACTTCATTATTTCTTCAATATTTATTATCATAAATATTAGATATATTTTTCAGAAATATCTACAATCTTAGATAAACAAAGACAAAAAATATTCAGTGTGTACCTCATTTCAAAATCAATTATTCCATTAATTAATAGGCTATACAAACTATTTTATTTTAATATAAGAATATTTTTTGTTGATGAAAACAGCGAGTTTAAGCTAAGTTGAAGAGTAATGGCGGAGTTTGCATATAGAATAAAAATAATTAAGACGTACCTGGCCTGTACTTTTGTAAAGTATTTTGTAAATGTAAAGCTTCTTTTGTCAGGCTTCATCTCAACTTTTTGTTGTCATGTCTGTTCACAGATTGTTTTTATTATTATTAATTTTTTTTTAATCAAAGGCCTAATTAAAGGCCTGCACAGGAAACAACACGAGCAAGACGTAACCTCACTATTTGTTTAATTATCATATTGTTGGAACACTGACCATTTCTGGCCTAATTAATTTACCCCTCGCAGTGACAGAAGTGCACGTTACACATGTTTTTCTCCACTTTTATCCACTGCAGGTATGGTTTCAGAACCGCAGAGCCAAGTGGAGGAAAAAGGAGAACACAAAGAAAGGTCCAGGTCGACCTGCTCACAACGCCCACCCCACCACCTGCAGCGGGGAGCCCATGGACCCGGAGGAGATCGCCCGGAGAGAGCTGGACCGGCTGGAGAAGAAGAAGCGAAAGCAGGAGCGACGGCTGCTCAAGTCCCAGAACAAGCTGATGTCTGGGGATTTATTTCACACCCCGGGATCGGACAGTGACAGCGGGGTGTCGCATGTGACCGACAGTGACCACAACACGGGCACGCCTTTTGACTCTGTGGGGGGACCCCAAACGCAATCGAGCTGCGACCAAACACCTCACCCTCTGCAGACGCAAAACCACAACCAAAGACACTTGGACCAGGACGCTGGCGGATCCGAGCTGGACTCGCCCGACCCAGCCAGCAGCCACCGGTCCAACCTGTGCTCCAACAGCAGCAGCAGAGCCTCCGGCGTGCAGAAGCTCAACCCTTTCAGCGTCGAAAGCCTCCTCTCGGACTCCAGACCGAGACGCAACCCCGCGGCCTTACACTCCTCACGGCCTTTGATAGGGAAAGGACACTTCCTGCTCTATCCCATCACACAGCCGCTTGGATTCATTGTTCCTCAAACTGCTCTGAAGACAGCGACGACGACAACAACAGCAGCAGCAAACTCTGACTGTGGGGACACCCAAGCGGACAGAAACCTGTCCAGCGTCCGATGCAGGAGCAGCTCGCCGGACTCTGCGGACACCGCAGCGGCCACGCAAAGGGGACAGGTGGGGTCATCAGAGGAAAAGACACGCTCATCATCACCGCACACCTCGCCTTTCCCAAAAGTACTCAGACCTCTGTTATTTGCAGCGACTCGACTTTCGCCATGCACGAACACAGTTCACAAGTCATTCTTAATAAGCCTGTCGATGCAGACAGAAAAGAGCATTTAGAGAACAAGGACCACCCTGTCAACCCCGAGTCTGCCCTCAGTGACAGTCCTGCAGCAGAGACAAAGACAGACTCTAAAGAAGACTTGGAATAAATCCTTGTTGGGGAGGGGTAAAAACAGAACAAAACAAAACAAAAAGAAGAATACTGATATAGCCTCTAAACGACACCTTTCATTAGGCCAAAGCTTAACCAGAAACTTTGCATAGGTTTCCCCACTCTGCTGATATTTTGACAATGGTGTGCTCTCTCTTTCTCTTCCTCTCTATCTCTTTCTATCTCTCTGCTGTGAGTGTGTGTGTGTGTGTGTGTGTGAAAGGAGTCTCTAGATATCCTTTAATGTGTGATAATTTGTCAAAAAAAAACACAAGACCACGAGACCAACAAAAATCCTCAAGAGCTGTAAAAAAAGGTATTATACTATTTATATATGTAAGTTTTTTTCTTAAATAAATCTATTGTATACAAGCACCTCAAACCGTGTGAGACCTTAAATAGCAGCACATTACAGTGCAGGACTACAGTACAGTAGGAAGGGCTTTCTTAAGAAATCTCATGTTGTACTTTGTATATTGCCTTAACAAATTTATTCATCTATAAGCCCCCACTGAAATGAGGTTACGAGCCTGAGGCGAAAAGGACCCGCTCGACTCCTGCAGAGTTTTGATATGAAAGTAATTATTTTCCCGGTGGCTACTGCAGGGGGATTCAGTTTATTTTAGCTCAAAGGGGGTTATAATACATTACCGATTTCTAGTGATATGAAATCACATAAACTTCCAAGAATAATAGAATTAGCATGAAAAGGCCTGGGTGTCAAATTGAAATAGGAAAATAATAGCCCCGGCAGCTGGGAGTGTGTGTGTTTGTGCATATTGGATAGGAGATGGGGATTCGTGGGGAGGCATTTTCATGAGCTCCTTTTTTTTTTCTCATCTTCTTCCTCTTCTTCTCCCTCTCTCCACACTTTGTCAGGGCCCCTTGTAGCAGGGCTATATTAAGATAGATGTTCGATGATATCCCTCATTGTTCTGTCGCTTTACATTGATGTTTCTGTGTTATCAGCCTATTGATCATGCGTCGGCTGTAATAGGACGGGCTGAGGCAAACGTGCCTATTTACAATAGCAGAACACATTTGTTCTAATAGGGTTGGTGGTCCCCAGGGAAGCCATGCGGGATCTGGGACATCTGCTCCCTTTTGCAATATTAGCGGTGTTGACCACAATATCACGTCGACCCAAAGGAAGAAATGTCGAGGCTGCTTATGTGGCGTGGAACAGCATTAAAAAATGTAGAGAAAACAAAAAAAAAAAAAAAAAAAAAAAAAAAAAGAAAGAAAGAAAAAACATGCAGTCCAGCTATAGCTGCTCATACCTTGTTAAAATCCACAAGCCCTTTAGTGTTCTCTTTGGGTCTTGATTTGCAAATAAATTGAAAATAATCAGAGGGGTGAGCTTTACGTCTGAGCCGGCGCAAATGAATTTCTGAGCCAGTGTCCCTTTCAAAATATTTACATAAATTTCAACCCATGCAGCTGTTTGCTCTAGGAAGCAATGTCTTATTAGGTTGGTGGGGGGCAGGGGCAGACACACAGCCAACATGGCACGCACAGTGAACATGCACAAGATTAGGCCTGCATAGGCTGCGCTTTAGAGGTGTAACCTCTGTGTCTGCATGCTGCTTTATGTGCTGAGATTATAGTAAGTGCATTATGGTTTTTTTATTATTTTTTATTAATTTATTTATTGGATCTTTCATGATATCACTATAACTTTTTTTCGATAATATTCTGGTGAGTTTGCAGGCATCTCAAATTAATGTAGCCTAAGTTTTGAATGACGATGATAATTTGTTTTATAAAATATTTCCATTATTAAATTAGGAATATTCTGACACAATTCAAGACGTAACATAATAAATTGATAGGTCAAGTCTTTAAAAAAAAAAACAGAAGGTTTATTTCTTCCCTAAATTGTGGGATAACCGGGTCCAAATTTGCAATAACCTCAGATTCATCGGTGTGTAGTTTTCCATGCTACTCTTAGGCTATTTGGGACGTATGCCCAGTTCATCCATAATTCATTAGCACACTGAATAGGAGTATCGCTGGCTGCACATTGGTGGCCTTAAGGTGAAATTAGCGATTTGCTTAAGTAGTTAAGCTTTTCTTGCCTGAGAGCTGCACGCTGCATGATTCAAGACAAACTATCAATCGATATGCCCAGGCAGCCTCCAGGAGATGTGTCGTCCATGAATCATACTTTATGAATTCAATTTATACCCGGAGAAATTTTCAATTTGAACGCCGGATCATTATGGGAGAGTGTAAATTGTTTTTGCTCTATTATGCATCGGACGCCATCATTTTTCTTTCTAATTACGGAGGTGTCAGGTCGGGCTGTCATGCAGACGCTGATTTTCAATTTAACTGATCATCATGCATTCATTTTCCCATTTGATAAATCTGCTATCTCGAAGCTTCTCCATGCCCGGAATGCTAAAAGAGAGGCACAGATTGGCAAAGTAATAGGGGCCTGTATGCGGCAATAAGTGCAGATCAGGCAGCTAATTTAGCACCTCCTGGTATTTCCATTTCCATTTCTCATTTTCAACTCTCAAAGGAGGAAAAGCAGCCCAAAGGCAGAAAGCTGGTAGGCTTTTCACTATCGGAGAAAGACAGGGAAAAAAATCTACCAAAACGGCTTGTTTTCAACCACACATTTCCTAAATTAGGATATCAAGCTTAATTAAGGCTAATAGAGTTTTCTCAGTATGTGTTAGTTTTATTTAATAGAAACAAATTTGCACAATTAATTATGGCCATGATATTAAGGGTCTCATTTGCAGCATTCGAGCTGCAGTCGAAATCACCGTCTTCAGAAATAAGCCTCTCATTTCCAAGCCAAATGACTAACCAAATGTTTTTATACCAGCTTCCATCACACACACACCATATCGGTTTATTCCCCATATTATATCCAAGTAAACTAATTAAGCAGATTAGACATAAATTGATCTATTTTTCTGCACAGGACGACTGAGTGTAAATATTTGCTATTTATTATTACAGAAATTGCATTATTTTGATTTTTAGATTTTTCCAAACATGTTTATAACTCTAACTTTATATAACAGCAAAAAGTAATGTTTTCTCTTTGTCAGGTGGAATTTGAGCTTTTGCATTACTGCTGTACCCACACACTTCATTGGACACAAATGAATGAATTTCCAAATAAGTGTGACAGGGAAGGATTTTGCAAGTTTCATGCTCAAATCAACTGAAATGGACAATCTGTGTTCTCGCCACAAATCCGTCTGTCTTGTACAGGCTACTCTTGTGCGCTTTGTGTCGCTGTATGAGATCCTAGAGGCTTGGATAAGAAAGAACCGTGTCACTTTAAAAAGGATCCTCCATAAAATAAAATGGCACTTGACATTTGGCTTCTCCTGCAGCAACTCTGCCATGCCTTTTAGGATTATTTTACATCTACATACTCATTAATGCGCCGGTGGATTTAATCATTCTTATCTTTCCTGTGCATACCTGGGATAAGCCTGAAATTACCATCTGCATTGATTTCTGGACGATCCTTAAAATAATTTTAATTATCTCGGAGTGTTTCGCGAAAAATCCCCCTAATCAAAATTTAGTTAATAACACTTGAACATTCACAGCTCACGTTACTGTGGAATGTTAAACGCAAAAAAGCAAAACTAGGCGAGTCTAAAAGATTCATTAACACTGAACATGTTTAGTAAATAAGATTAATTGACCATATGACAACCATCTGCACTCTGACTTTGTCTGCTTTTTTTTAAAAAAAATCCTAAAAAGACATTTTTTTAGGCATTCAAGTATTAAATATATACTATATTTTACTCATTTGCTGCTTTTTATCATCCACTCTGGATGACACTAAAAGTGGATTTAAAAGAGCATTAAAATGTAACTTTATTTTGTAGTAAAACACTGCTGCCATCATAAAACATAACTCCTTTCAATAATGGTTGCCATGATCTATTAGGACTAAATAAATCTCCAAGACTTATGAAAACAATTCAGAACACAAAGTGTATTACCAACAATACATGGCATATAACATATATAACATAATATGATATGATAAAATGAAAATAAAATAAAATAAAAGCATGCTCTTTTATTATATATTATGTAATGCTGGTCTGCAATTTAATGCGTAAGGAGATTTCTTATTCTTTTATTAGTCCTAGTGACATAATATGCCAATTGCCACAACAATATAATTGTAATCTTTCTGATAAATAAGCTTTTCCAAATTACTTTACTCAAAATAGTACGAGAACTTAAACAAACAGCAGTCCGCGCAATGAAAGCTGAAATGTTAGACCAAGACAAAAATATAATGTGGCAACAACTAGATTCTGTGAAGTTATAAAGAAAAATATTTGCAAAAGGGCAAACATCTATCTTTTAAACTCATTTGATAGGCTTACATTCATTATTAGACGATAATATAGTTACATGTACACAATTTCTGTTTTTAAAAAATATGTCTTGCTTTCCCCACATGTGGAAAATTATAAACTTAAATGTAAAAGTGAGAAGTATATTGCTATAACAACACATGAAAATACTACAAATTAATATGCTGAGCGGCGACCAATCACACAATCAAAACTGTCTTTTTACTTTGAAGTTACACAATGCAGAAGAATGAGAAGTGCAATAACATTCATGCAATAATTCACTATTTCCCTCTTCCTTTTAAAAAAAAATCTTCCTCATTAAATATTGCACATTTCTGCATTATGCCGGCTCCATATTGTCTTGGAATAGCTGAAGGGAAGGATTAGATATTAGACTCCTCTTCACAATAAGAGCACTTGCATCCTTGTATGATGATGTGAGAGGTGACAGGAGTCTTTTCAGAATGGTCACACCTGTTACTATCTGTCTGGCCTCATTATCTAAAGTGGCCTGTATTGTGCTTTTGGATTACAGAACCTAACAATTCACAGGACAAAGAAAATATTAGAAAAAGCCAACGATGTGGTAAAAAAAATGTCTCGGCAGTTTAAGGATAAGAGGGTCTTCTTATAAGGCTACTGGCAGACATGCTTGGACATAAATTTCAAAGCAAATGAACAAGTGCTTTCTGACACCTCACTGTCTTCGGTACTTAAACTCGACAGCTTCCTCCTTCCAAAAAAAAAAAAAACACACACATTGAAGTCATCATGTATCAAAATGTTTGAAGTGATATTTGAGCAAGTTTGGCAACTCCTACTCTGACATTCTACTACAATATCCAAAATACTAGACTCACAGATCCTTAGAGGACCATATAAAAGTACTTCAGTTATCTCCAAATTTTAAAAACTTTGACGGCACTTGATTTAGATTGTCATGGTGATCAAATCTGGTTCAATTTCTCTAGATGAGGTGTGCATACTGAGTAGACTCCCAGGTGAGCTTGAAATGTAATAAATAGACAAACAAACCAAATAAACAAAGCCAATTTGGAATGTATTTTTCTGTGTGGTGAGTAGAAGCACATCCTCATGTTCAGTTGCTATACCTCGTAGAGTGTAGGTTGCACATTTAAGGAACAGTTCAGATTTTGTGGAGTTTTATATATATATACATACATATATATATATATAAAGTGGTATGGTATGACTTTGATGCATGGAGCTGGAGCTATAAGTCTTATAGCCTGTACTTTGTGAGGCAGAGTGACATGTGAATAGGATCCATGGCAACTTCTCAGTCTTCTCTTGCAGACAATCAACACATGTGGTCTTCATGGAAAAATCAGTAACATTATTCCTAAAGGTTTATTCAAATTTGATTACAAATTTCACAACAAAATGGTATTTCTATAAAGCTTTACATTATTCCATAATGCTATTAACACATCAAATATGTGAATCATAATGTTTTGCATTAATGTATAAACACATATACTCCAAAATATCCAATCCTGCAAGGCACAATCTATACATACTATACAATACATACATATACATGCCAATTATCACCTTCTGTGGTGATTCTATTTATGAAAAAAAATATGGTTTAAACAATTTACAGTGAAATTCTTGGTCTTTTTTTGGCTCCAATCTTGTACATGTGTAGGCTAATTGGCAGACTATCGTCCATGTGTAGATTAAGTATTTGGAGCCTTCAAATATCATTTGGACGCTTATTCGGTCTTGTTGGTGCAAATGCAACATACATTATTTTTTTTAAATGATCACACATGCCATGGTCTAGCATCCTTTTTTAAACATTAGTATGTCATAATAGTCACAGGTGTGTGGTTTGCATCATTTTAACAGCACTACCACTGGATTAATCAAGTACCCCTTCTCTTAATAAACCAAATTATTCTGCATCAGCAAGAGAAACAAAAAACAGAAACAAAATGCAGCCCAAAAATGCTTTCTTTAAAATCAAATGTCCATTTTGATCACATAAAAATGTTCAATGTCAACATATATTCATGTTAAAAATAACTTCAAAATAACAACTATCATTGTTTTTAATCTCTTTATCTGCTCATGACAAATAAGGCATGATTAAGGTGCTATAGCTTAATTGTGTATTGTAAGCCAGTGGATCTCAAACATTTTCAACTCAAAGATCGCTAAACTGGCACAAATTACACCACGGACCAACATTTGATGAGATATTTGCTTTTAGATGTTTTTTTTACAGAAAATAAGGCAGTGTCTGTCATTTTAATACAGCTCTGGTGCTCTGGTTTTGTCTCATATCTGTTGATGTCTGGGTAGTAGTGGAGGTTATAATGTTAAAAAGCTTTTAAATTATTATATTATCATTACTTTTAAAGCATCTGGATTACACTTTGTTTAGTTATAGATAACATTAAGGCTAAATTACAACACTGGTATATGAAAACTATGACCAAATAGTCATACTTTCTGACATTTTGTTACCTATGGATGGAATTGCAGTGAAATTAAATTGTTCCCCTTTTTGTTGGAAGAACCTCAAGGACCCATGGGGATCCCCAGACCCCCATTTGAGAGTTGGTTTGTGGGGCCTATTTGAGGGGACTGGCCAAAAAAATCCTGAACACAGAAATCACACACAACAGTTTAACAGTCTAACTCCACAATTCAGTCCTACATAGACCTCAGTCTTCTCATGTGTTTTCAGCAACTATTTTCTAACATGCATAATGTGCTTCGAAGAAAAATTCTCTTACACACACACCTCCAGGTTAGGGAGATAATATGGACATGGTTAAATGCTGGGATGGGACACAACAAATGAGACAGCAATGTGTCTCTATAGAAAGTCACCCACATCCCTGGCAATAAGCTGCCACAAGGCATGCATGACATGCTTGGTGAAAGAGCTAGTGGATGAATCACACAGGAACAACTCACGGTGAGATCTAAGACCTGCCAGATCGTGAGGCAGCACATAGTCAACAGACCCTCCATGTGCTGGTGGCTTAGCCAAAGCAGAGTACAAGATGTAGGCGGAGTTAGGCTGTCAATTGGGAGTGGCTTTAACGAACATGAAAGCAATCCTTGATCCAAGAGGGAAGGGTGACACTGACAGAAAACTCCAGGCAATAACAGCAATCGGCCTTGCTTCTAAAAGGTTTGGTATAGTATGTGATGACCAGTGGCTATGATTAACCAGCTGAGGCAGGAGCTTAGGCCTTTGAAACAGCAGTTCAAGGAGGCACGAGACAAAGTGAGGGGAACTCTACTCTAGAGGACCTTCGTTTCATGATGAAAAAGAACCTTTCCAACATTCAGAAGGACATCGCAAGAGGTTTGTAAGAAAGAAGAGCAAGAGAACAGGTTGGAGTGGATTCATGAAAGAGCTATTTGGGTAACAAATATGATACTTTACATGCTCCAGAAAGATCAGTGGTCACCTCCATAACACATACAGTAATGCAGGAAGAGAAGAACCTGCACTTCCTACAGGTTCCCTATTGAAAGAGGAAAACGTATTTTCTGTACTGCTGAAAAGATTATCTCCAGAAGGAATTCTTCAGTGCACGAGGATGGAATTGATAATGACCACCGGAGCTGATTAAAGATATTCAGAAAGGTATAGTGGATGATCCACAAATAATATTTCTTAGTTTCCCAGCAAAATTTGGTTTCTAATTCTTGATTTCTTCAACAGCTATCTACAAATTGATGGTCTAGCCTCCAAAGTTTCACATTTGAGAACAATAGTTTTGTTTCCAATCAAAGGACAGCAAAGACTACCTTTATGCTCACTCCTGCTTTAGGTGCATATAGTATTATAATTTTCAGATTCAATAGTCCCCTTTCAACTTCTAGCCAAATCCCAAAATCTAGCATACACAAGCAAGATCCTGGTTCCAGGTGATGAGAAGAGAGGTTTTCTGCTACTTGTAGCAGTGGGAAAATTAGTGCAGCCAGGTAACCTCAGTGCTTGAGGTCCCAGTATAGGATTTCATAGTTCAATAAGCCTGTAATTTCTTTGAATCTTTCTTGCTGGATCAATGTGAATCACAACCAGGTTGTATGTAGCTCAGAAGAGGAACCCCGGAGAACATCCTCAGCCATTGCCTGAAAGCTTTGGGGCAGTGAAACTGTCTTTTGTTCAATAACCACATCCCAAAGGTCTGCAGAAGCATCATCCAAGGCAAGACATTGCTGTGATCCAAGGAAGAAGAGGACACAGCTCCAGAGCCGAGTCCCATGTGGACTTCTCAGAACAGCACAAGGCTGGCAGTGGGTTTCTGTTGAATTAGGGGTTACACAAATTCTCAGAGACCACCGTATTGACTACTGCTGGTCAGAAAAGTTTTTAAAAAGGGACTGTTTGAACCCTTTGAATCGACACAGTTGGTCAAAGTTTAGCAAGTGGTTTCCCCAGAAAAGCGCCTTCAGATTGAATGTGATTTTTGTTGGATTCAGTTGATTTTCAAGTGTTGATGTGTGTGGCATCAGGGGGCTTGAAACTTTTTTTTAAAGGTAAACTGCATGAAAGAAACATCAACATGAACAAAAGCAAGAAAACAATCTCAGTGTTAAGGTTGGGCAAAATCACTCAAGGCAGAGGTTCCCAAACTTTTTCATGCCAACTCTTCCAAAAGAGCATTAGCTTATGGCTGTCTCCCCTCTTTTCCAAGATGTCTTTAAACACCTGACATTGACTGTTTTTTCAGCCTCTGCTGGGTACTTTTGTCTCAAGTAATGCTGAAGTTTAGTCCACAATGTATGAGGGATGCATCATACTTGACCGGGAGTTCTTTGGATTTTTTGCAGCTGAGCTTTTGTCAGCTGGGTTGTTGGTCTGCTTGTCTTTTCCTTTTCAATAACATATCAATTTTTGTGAGTTCACACTAAATTTCAGGAGCAGAGCAGCTTTTGACACTGACAGCTTGTGATGTGATGACTGATGTTTTGGCAGTTAGAAAGGTTGGTATGGCAAATAAGATTTGAATATTTTATAAATTATTATAAATTATGCTTGACAATAATTCACATAATGATAATTCAGTTTAATTTTTTTTTTTTTTTTAATTTTTTAATTGCAAGAATTAGTCAAGTGCTCCCCATACTTTTGATGCTTTGTGGCACATCACATCTCCACCTTTGACTTGGTACTGTAGGGCCGGGCAATTTTAATATGATATGATACGGAAATTATTATATTGTGTTATTGCTTTAGAAGCTGTGTTGTGCAAAGCAATCACTTATTAAAAAGAATCAAAATTGGATATTGTAGTTTTTGTTTTATATTAGGAGAATTTTGTCTGATGCAAAGTGTAAAAGTGGAACACCGTTCATTGCACTAAACAAATTGTTTTGCATGTGATTTAACATATATTTGCCATGTCATAATATATATCCAAATAAGAACAAATCAATATTGTAATTTTGTTTGAGATCAAGATGTTGTTGTCTTTAAGTATTTTATTTATTTATCATTTGGGCCAATAAAGAATCAACATAACATAAAAGACCCTGCAATTAACACCATAAGGCTTTGGTTATTTGTCTTTGTTCTAAATATAAATACATGAATAAACTTTCCCTGGCTGAATCTGTAATTGTGATTTAATTTGTTGTTTCCCTGTGCATTGAAAATAAACTGCAAAGAAATATGATGAATGAATTAATATTTTAATATGTATGAAGAGTTAAAGGTTAAAAAGACTAGAATACATTAATTGGGATACACTGTGTTCATGGGTCGGCATGTACACCTCATATCTGCATACAGTATCAACACCCAATACAATTACTGTTGTATTTTGTAGTCTTAAAGATGAATCTATATTGAAAAATTCAGAAAATTCTGTAAACATGGCTGTGTGCACAGGCATATCAATAAAACTGGGATCTGTGCAAGTGTTAGACCACTTTGTGTATGTAAACACTTGCTTTGGTAGCCGGCATATGTCAATTTAATCTGGGATATTGAGACAATAAACTTCATTTTATCACAATTATTGTTGTTTTTGCGATTAGTGCAAGCTCGGCTTTCACAGTAGTGTTTGTAATATTCTGTTTATGCACATGCACATGGATATTTGTGATCGAGACGAGAAGGTGCATATAAACAGCATTTGCTGAATCGCACCTTAACCGGAATATCAGCTATTATCTGGAATACTGTGTGCATGTAAATGTTGTCATTGGGGGTTTACCGCTTGGTGGTGATTTATATGAAAAAGACAAGCATTTTCCTTCCTTGACTTCCCAGGGAATCTGTGCCCTAGAGGTTAATGAAGTGTGAAGTGTGAAAACTTCCTGAGATGGGATGAGTTAAATAGTGTTCTCAGATGTTAAAGCAACACTGTCCAAATTTATTTGTGTGTGTCAGTTCTTTATAAGTCTTAAATCTGGCAAACATGCCCCATGGGCCTATCTTCTACCACTGTTGGGGCTAATGCCATCTTGTGTGTTCCAGTCGGTCCACATAAATGGGTATAATAACAAGATCTAAGTAAGAATTTGATTTGAATTCATGGAATTTACTGACATTTGTCTTACTATTCAATGGTTATAATATCACATATATTGAGAAATTTCACATGCAAAGATAATAACGCTCTCTCTCTTCATATTCTGGATCTGAGCACAAGTTTGTAGTAACTGAGAATGATGAGTGATGAAACTATCTGCCAGATGTCAGTCTTAAAGTCAAATAAAGGCATTTATCTCTACATTTAACAGATATGGTAGCTATAAGTGTAATGAATATGAAGTCATGTAAACCGAACAATTAGAAATGACCAATAAAGAACTGCTGGCCTTGCATGAAAAATACATTCAGTATCATTCTGAGTTCAAGTTAGCAATAATATATATGCAACATCCAGCGAGACTTTGAAAATAAAGGTTGCTCACAAACATTTTAGGTGACAGTTGCTGCTAGGTTTAGACAACAAAAATACTTGGTTAAGTTTAGCAAAACATCATGGTTTGGGTTAACGTAACTGCTTCTGAAAAAAATCAACACTGACTATTGGTCTCTGCCTTGAGAAAGTCCTGTGAAAGCACAGGACTTTTAATGTGCTGAGCTGTGCCGAGTCAAGCTCGAGGTGGACCATCTCTGGAGTGGGGCCAAAACATGCTGGACTCGCCTCCAAGTGGGCTGCGGTAACATCTTTTGTTGACTGTGGCCAACCGTGATGACCCTGTTTTTCCTCTTGCAAGACTTAACTCATGTCTGTGCAGGAGAGCAGAGTGAAAGATGTTTTTTAGAGTCTCTATGTGTTCAGCTCTCCCTAATTTTGTAGCTTCTAACTGAACCTCTGTGGTTTCTCTCCTGCATCACTGTTTGTACTTTCATGTGTGTTATTTTATCGTTCACTTTCAGCTCAACAGGAGCCGTGTTAAGTTACTGCTGATGAAAACTCAACATTTCCTGATCTTGCTGCTTCATATTAAAACTGTTTGAAAAACGAAACAAAGAGGTACTTTTACTAGGAAGAATTTATAGGATATGAAGTGTTTATTCACTAGTTTATAGCCGCTCAACTCGAGCTAAGATCGTCTACAGTTAAAAGATACACCTTCAAGCAGGAAGTCCTGTGTCTGGTTAGACTTTCAAAATAAAACACCAGACACAGAACTTTCACGCAGGAAGCTGAGGTTTGGTTCCCAAGTGAAACCAAAAGTTGAGAGTTTTAAGGAAGTAGTTATTTTGACCCAAACCATGATTTTTTCCTAAACTTAGCCGAGTAGTTTTAGGGCTTAAACCTAACCAAACTGCGACTGTCACCTGAAATGTTGTCACCAAGCTTGATTATGAAAGTCTAACGGATGCCATTTGATTAGGTTTAAAACCACTTGGTAAACAATTAGCATTGACTATTGGAACCTGACCCTGGTGTCCTGTGTGCAAATCATGTGTTTTATCCATCCCCTGCTGGTACAGCACATTCACATATGCATGTACTTTTCACACATCAGCAAGGCAAAACATGAGACTGACACTGTATCCTCAAGAGGATCATCAGATCCATTACATGATATATGTAATAGTAAACAGTTAAATATAATGGCTGCTAAAACTCTATAGAAATCCTTAATTTAAATAATAAATAAGCATTCAACAGTTAATTTGTCAATGTGGTTGACCATGTCATAAATGATTTAACACTACTACTACTACTACTACTAATAATAATAATAATAATAATAACAATAATAATAATAATAATAATAATAACAATAATAATAATATACCGATAAAATCTTTGGAATGATGTACTTCAACCTAACAATATGACCTCTATAATGGATAGAATATGTGCCTAAGGGAGACTTCACTAATAGACATTTTTGGTTGCAATTAAAAATGGTTCCCATGAAAGGTCTGACATGTCCTCCAAGGCAAGAGTCTCAGACCCAGCTCTTTCCTTTCGTCATTAAAGTGGTATTGCAAATGTTCTTAGCACATCAAGGCCAAGACCTCAGATCTCACTATTACATGCACATTATTTAATCCTTGGGCTCTCTGGTAGTACTGACATGTACAATTTCTGTCATTAACGTGCCTGTAAGCTCAGGGATGGACCAGACTCAGAGATCCACTTGAGGTCCGGTTTTTCATTTAATGGCCCAGGGGAAGTAAGGTTCAACTGGGCCTGAAATGTTACTATAAAAGTGCTCTGTAGAGGAGCGTGTTATGGCTCTGTAGCTGGCTCAATCGATCACATTAGGGCTAAGGAAGTGGCGAGATGTGACAGCCCAGAAACATTTCAATACTGACACAGTGTGTCTGAGAGCTTCAAGCACACTTCTGAAAATAAAAAATGCCTTGTATCAGTCCTGTAAATGGGTGTGATTAGTCATAAAGGAGCTTATTGTGCAGAGGCTGGAAGCAAATTAGAGGTGATAGTGGGACAGAATCAATGCTGTTTACCTCTTGGAGGTGTGAGCATATCCATCAGCAGTGCTGAGGATGGCCGAGGATCCCTCCTTCCCAACTCGTTATTGACAGTTTGAGGAGGACCTGAGGAAGGAGCATTTTAAGACATAACATTCATTTCTCTGCTATCGATGAGGAGACAGGGCTTTCAAAATAAGTGATTAAGAAAGGGACGAAATAATTAAAGCACCACCTGCAGGTTCTTAAGCCGGATGCAGGCAGTTTAGAGAAATGCATACATTCACCTTGTCCCTTTCTTTAAAGGCATATAGTGTGATCTATACAGTGTCTTCTCTATAGGTTTACTGTTTGTAGGTTTTGATTCTTACTATATTAATTTTTAGTTTTTTATATTAATATAAAAAACAGAAAATGCTACCACAGACATTTGTTAAACTACGTTATAAAGCCATGTAAGAATTGGTATTATTTTCTGCCTTGGTGCCCCTATAGTTTTAAAGTGAAATTCACTTTTACACCACTGTTGTAAATACAAATTGCACCTTCACCCCACCCCTCCACCCCATGTACAGCTGAACACCTGCTGTTGGTTAACAAGCTGAAGGCCAGCTTGGCATCTGTCTTGCAGCCTTTTATTTCATGAAGTTCTCCAAGACAGTTAAACCTCTTGGTCAGTCAGTCCCTCTTTTTCTCTTCTTAGCTTACGCCATCAACTAGCTACTTCTTATAGCTATCTGATGACACATAGTTGCTGGTGCATGGCATAGTGCCGCAAAGAATTATAAATGTCTTGCAGAAGATCATACCAGCTCAACCCAAATTACATAGTGCAAGAAGTTATTTAGGGTGCAGAGTTGTCATTGTAGTGTGCTCCCAGTGGATGATATTAATTTAATTATCTAAATATACATTTTTGCAAAGCAAGCTGCCTGTTAAATGCTAACAGCAAAAGTGGTAATGATTCAGCAAGGAAACTGAACATTTTGTAAATTTACCTCACAAAAACAAATAATCGCAGACTTATCAACATGATGGATGACGCATACTTACAACTACACTCACTAAGTTACAAATTCAATCCGGAACTGCTTCATGCCTCCTGTCTGTATTGTTCTTGGAGTCCGAGTTCTGTACATCACCTTAGTAGCAGTGCTGTTTTCCCAGTCCTCAAATTGGTTTATGTCAGCCTCAGAGGCTCTGTCCCAGTCTAACAGGACCGCTAACTGAGCTAACTAGCCAACGGCAGCAACAGCACAGTTAGCAGCAGCGCGCCAGTTACAAGAGAAACAGTCCGTGTTGCAGCAATCCCCCAGGCCTAATGGCAACATGCAGCTCCCAAATGGAGTTTGAGGTGTTTTTTTTTTTTCTGCAACTAACAAATAAATGAAAAAGTGGTCGATTAAGACTCTTATCATGACTAACAGTTTAGTCCTCTATTGCTTAATTTTAGCAAATTAGATATAGACATTTATTGTTATATAGTACAATACTAATTGTCAGTAATTTTCAACAGAAACTGTCTACTCTGTCATTCTGTCATTAGTGGGTAAATGTTCCTTAAAGAGACCCATATTGAATCCCAGCCAGCAGATTGTCATTCTTCAGTGGAGGGACAATGATCTTAAAATAGTGCTAACTACCACTAACTACACTGCACAGATGCTTAAAAGGTTGTATGCAAAAGCAAAAGTGTATCTTAATCAGTCTGTCTGTTGTAACTGTACCTGTAGCTGTTGAATCACTTTTCTGACAGTGCCACAGATGTGTGTTGGCGGTTCCATCATCAGCTGCGACTGGAGGATACACCAAACAAGTCAATCACAGGGAAAGTCACACACTGGGAGGCAGACGACATTAAGGAAATAATAGTATAACTTCCAGCAAAGAGGTGAGCTGACCTAGTTCTAGCAGTAGACTCACAAGCCACAGTGTGTCTCAGAGGACTCGCTTCTCCTCCAGAGGAAGGTGACTTTGTCCTTGATGGAAGGCAGTCAGTGGCCTCTCCAGCACAACACAAGTTTTTCCTTCAAACAGGCAGATATGATGCAAGGCCATTGTAGAGGGCAAGGGATTCAAGATGCTATATAGGAATGATCTGTAAAATTAGACAGATATATGGTCACTGTTTGTTTGTAATATGTATTATACAATTCTGGAATTTTTGTAAACTATCATGGCTGGGAAAACTAAGTCTTGTTGTGCTATTCCTCCCCCAAACAGCAATTGTCCAATCATTGCTTAGCAAGTGTAAATAAGCACACCAGTTTCTGTTGGATTTCTCCACATTTGAAATGAGTACATGGACTTTAGTAAGAGCGATAGAGTTTGGGTGGTGGTTTCTTTTTTTTACCCTCCACAAAACCAACAATACTAAAGCAAAAGTGTAATAAATGGATTAAACAGTGTAACAGTAAATAGAACTCCTGCACAGCCAGCTCGGTCTCATTCCCAACTCATCTAATACTGATGTACTGTCACCACCCCTTGGCTACTCATACGGACACACACAGCACCTGTTAGCAGCTGAAAGAGACACATTGGGCTTTCAAATGACTTCACGGTAACTCCATGGTGGTACCAATGTAGTATAAAGAGGGAGAAAGTCTGCATCTGAAGGGGGCGAGGTGGATGGATGGCTCCATGACAAACACATGACTTTCACCCTGTGTGAAGCCCAAATGTAACGTAACATAATATAACGTAACATAACATAACATGACATGACGTAACGTAATGTAATGCAACAAGACGTAATGCAACATGACGTGACGTGACAAAATAAACATAATGTAATGTATGGTCTTATGCTAAACCTACACAAGTATTTTTGTTTCCTAAATCTAACAAACTGCAACCGTGCATTAACCACTGTTACCTTGTACATCAGTTTGAGACAGTGTCTACTGCCGCGAATGGATTAATATTGGAGTGAATGGACAGCTAAGAGAAGCTCATACAAATGCTAAGGGGTACCATGTGTGGCTGTATGAGATGCCAAAATGTTGCTATTTGACAAGTATGGAAGAGGACGGGTTGGCACAGCCAGTATTAGCGATCCGGTGCTACTGGGTCACAGGGCCATCTTAGGTAAGGTATCAAAATAAACCACAGCATGCTGAGCTGACTTTACTGTGACTTTATAAAGAGCGAACAATGTGTTTTGCCTGTGACCTCTGTTGGTTTGCTCATCTGAGGCTCCTTTGTAGCTTCTAACTGAATCTCTGTGGTTTGAAGTTTAGTTTCTCTCCTGCGTCACTGTTTGTACTTCGGTATCATGTTAAGTTACTCTTATGGAAAGAACAATGGAAAGCTCGACAGATGTAGAACAGTAACTTGGGACTGTTAAAGATTAGTCTTGCATAGCCAGACCTATGCAAGCAGCAGCGGTGCACCTGCAAAATAGTGTTGGGGGGAGACTTGTTTTGGTGGAACATTAAAATGACTACATCACTGCAAAAGAAAAGGTAACAGCTGTGAGCTTGTTTTCGTTCATACAACTAGCCTCCCAGGTGCTAATTTGCCATTTTCAGAGTGCAGGTTGCAGTTCAGAGGTTGTTGTCGTTTCCCGGGGACTTTGAAAACGCAGATAGCAGATGCTGCAATGCCGACTGAAACAAGTTGTCTACTGGCAGGCTTATATCTGGTGAGTCAGATTACTTAAAGATTGAGAGAGTTTAATTTCACACAACCTTTAATTGAGCATAAACTAACAGAATTTATGGATAGAATGTGAAGTGGTGTCAATGTTTTTTGGTAACATCAAACTTACTGAAACATACTTATTTTTACTCTGTTGAGGAAATGATAGGAGCATTTCTCAGAGAAAATCCATTCTAATTTGACTAATTCATCAGATTAAGTTCTCAAAGGAGTCTTGTCATGTTTCAAGCGATTTTCAAATTTTCAGTGTTGTTTTATAGTTGAGATACCTGCTGAGTCTTTTCTAAACAACTGTTTAGAAGCCAAATCACTTGGCAAATGTAATTTCTAAGTATCATTAAAAGCAGACTTTTTTGAAATAATTGAGCAGACAACACACTGACAAAAGCCTGTTCTGTCATAGATCTTGTAGCATGTCTGCAAATTCAAGATATCCTCCACTACAAAAGTGCTTTCCCATTAATGAATAGAACATGAGCTGAGGAAATTATTCCTTGAATTCTCTGGGCAGATAATGATTCTCATCTTTATCAGTGGTTTATCTTCTAAGGTCAAGATTAAAGTGAAAAGTGATGTGAACCCCCAGTGTCTCCAATTAAGAAGAGCGAGAGAGAAAGAAGGAGAGAGGGAATGAGAGAGAGCAGAGGTGGACTCTGCTACATTACTCTGCTTTCCGCTCCCTAAAGTATCCCTGAGAAATAGAAAACAACACAATTAAATTATGACACCTGACACCTAGACCTCACATCAGTGTGAATCATAATGGACTAACCGCTGAACGTGAGATCCTGTCAGACGATTAATGTGATCACACACATTAGCACCTCTCTAGCTTGACACTTTTTGATGTTTTTTCTGTTCTTGATAAAGACCCCAGGATATGTATCTATAGAAACTCTACAGCTGAACCTTACAAGTGAAAAAAAAACATACATTGTGCTGATATGTCTCCATGTGGTATCTATTAAGTCATTGTCTCAGTACAAGAACATACCCGTAGCAGGTAACCAATGCAGCAATGCAACCCCCTTCTTCCCACTTCTGCTGTTCAGTCAGTGTTTTCAGACCAACAAATAAAAGCTCCTCTTCATGAGAAAGGTATCAAAGAGCTCAAGTCTCATTTTTCACACAGATTTCCAGCACAATTTCATGTTGTGCACTGTTTTACAGGAGAAATCTGTAAAAATATTTATTGTAATAAATCATAAAATGACTGCATGCATGTCATCACAAATTACGGAAACATGCAAAATTGAAATACTTCTCTGACAACAATGCTGGACCTGCGGTATCCTCCTTTGAAATTACATTCAGGGCTCAAATGTTTTTGTTTGCCTGTTTCGTGTTAATTAGAGTTCAAATTAATGCAGACTGTTTGTTGAAAGAAGTGCCTCTTTATAAGTTGTAAGAAATCATTAATAATCTTTTAGAAGGAGTAGATGTTCAGTTAAATTGAGCAAAATGTTAATGGAGTCTGGGAGGCAGTAACTGAACTCAAGGTGGTCTTTTGTTTTCAGGATAACAGGCTTAGCTTTACATTGACAGACAACTTACAGTTATAAACAGCTCATCAACTTACAGTGTAGAACTTGTCATCACTTGCCATCGTCAAAATACAATGTTGCACTCGTCTTGTGCTCCTGCAGTGTTCCTGCAGCCTGCCTTAGCTTCCTCCAGTGGGGTTGAGGGGAAACAACTCACTTCAACCACTAACTGTATATTAAATATAGATTTTAACCAATTTAATAAACTGTCTCTGGCTCCAACTCACTATTTGGACTGTATTACTCATTTTTGGACACACTGTGTTAAACGATCAAACAAGCACATAGTCTGCCCCCTGTGGTGCCAGTTACCAAAGAATATTACCCCTGACCATAGTGGGGGTTTTTTTCCCCTCAATCAGGCTTTGGCTGTTAATGATTTTTTTCATGTGGGTGAAGGCAAAGAAGGTTACAAAGTTTTGCAAGCAGGGGTGCTACTAGAAATTCTGCCTCTTCTGACAAGATGTCAGGCTGGACCCCCCTCACCCTGTATCACCTCAACTGTTCCCTCCACCTCGGGGTCCTATTAAGAATGTATTTTCATGAGACCCACTACCTGTGGCCCAAATTAAGAGACTTTCATCACCAGTAAAAAATAGCTGCCTGGAGCAGCGCCTCCCTGCCGAGGGGTTGAAGGAGCTCTCAGTCAAGTGATGGAGGGGTGTTGTTACCGTGTATATTTTAATGTGTAACCAATCCAGTATAAGTACCCACACTATACTATATAATTTAATAACTTTTTGGCATAAGACTGTTACTTTCACAGAAAAAAATCTCTCATCCTACCTGACATTTTTACCAAATCACATTATATTGTATCATTTTGCTGATCAAAATAAATCAGATTTTCCCATGGTGCAGTCAGACTGAAAATTTGCGCTTCACAGAAAAGTTCAATCAGATAAAACTTTAACACTTGAAAGTGTGAGATACTCCAATGTTCAGCTGGTTTAAGAGAGGTGTTAGGATTGACCTCATTCAGGAAATATTGTGTATTTATATTCTTGCTTTTTAACTCGACAATGAAATAATATAAGCAGCAGAGAGGAGGGGGTACTACATGTCTGTAGGAGCCTGTCCTCCAACAGAAAACGACCAGAGAGGTCGTTTTTGACAGCAGCTTTATACGACCTATACGTACGTTTACCCTAACCCCCAAAAATAGAAGCAACGTCAGGTTTCGGCCTTGCCAGGATTCATACTCAGGTCTTCTGCTCCAAGAGCGGGCACTCTCCCTGATGCCCACACCACTGTTCTGTTGAGTTTTGCTTTTCTTAATGCAGCCTGTTCCCCAACAGAAAACGACCAGAAACGTGACCAGAAATGCAACCAGAAACGCTCTAATGGGTCATATGTCCACGTACGACCTATTTGGGCGTATGAGAAACGCTCTACTGGGTCGTATGTCCACGTACGACCTATTTGGGCGTATGATTTGGAGGATATGTTGGTCTGTAGTTAGTGCAAAAACAGTGACACCACCTCAAATGTTATCCCCATCTTGGGGGGATCACAACTGTGGCCAGAGGCATTATTTTTTCAAGTCATCCCATTCTTGTGAACACGATATCTCAAGAACACTTTGAGGGTATTTTTTTCAAACTTGGCTCAAGAATGAACTGTTTAGACTTTGGTCATCAAAGGTCAAGGTCACTGTGACCTCATGCCCGCCTTGTTCTTGTGAAGGCGATATCTCAGGGAATTTCTTCAAACTTGGTTGAAATGTCCACTTAGACTCAAGGATGAAGTGATTCAGTTTTAGGATTCAAAGGTGAAGGTCATGGTAACCTCACTAAACACAGTGGCTATACACAAATATCTAATAGGATAAAATGATGACATTTTAGATCCAAAAAGTTAATGGTCCTCTTCACTGTGACATAATGTTCAGGTCTCTGTAAGTCCTCTGTGTGTCCTCCTTTGTGAAAATAATCTCTAAGTGAAGACAGCATCGGGCATATATAGTGAGAATTTCCATTTTGCCAAAAATACACTCAATAGATTTGATTATTTATTCCTTCATTTTTTGACTGCTCTGTTTTATACGACCATTGACAGCTGACTTCTCACACTTCTCAACTAGTCACTAGGGGCCACAAGTGATCAACAACTGCTTCAGTTCGAAATCTTGTTTTAGCTTGGGGATCTGCTAACGTTGACAGAGCTTTGCAAATCTCTGCTGGTTGTGGTGGCTTTGCAGTAGGTGTTTCACCATCTGTTGCCTGGTGGGAATCTGCACTCTACAGACTGCACTCTTCTAGTTCGGTCATAAAATCGCATTATACTATATCAGCTTGTTGAGTTGAATAGGTTTTCCTATGACGCATTCAGACTAAAATTTGCTTCAAATGTATTTCTTTGAGGAGACACATTCACCTCGCAGAAGAGTTCAATCTGATTAAATCTTAATACTTAAAATTGTGAGGTGTTCCAATGTCCAGAGTTTTGGAAAAGTACCTAAATGATAAACTTATTTGTGACAAAGTGTTTTCAACAGCTATCAGTCAACATGAATCCATCAGATCCTTCAACAGACCCATCAGGTCAGCAGCAGCCCTTTATTCCCCCTCTCACCTTCATCTTTCCCCCAGTGCTCAATCCATTTCCTCTTAAAAACCTTTCAGCCCTTGTTGCTCTAGAAAAGGTTTTCAGTTAGTGGTTAAAACAACCCAGAATTCACTGGTGCCTTTTGTTTACACCCCATGAATTTCACATATGCTCACTTCACTTGTCTGTTGGCCTGTTGTCCAACTAGTATTTGTGCTTTTATCTCTCTCGCTCTTGAAAATACATTTTTAGGGAGGTCATATTGCAGGTTTGCTTGGAGTGCAGTCATACTTGTTTTGGGGCATGTTTTTCTTCTTTCCTCCAGGCAAACCTAAAGATCAACCAGCTGAAAACTTGCAAAATTTTGGCTAGTGTTGAAGAAGGGCTTAAAGTATTACTGATTTAATAAGGTAGAAAAACACATCCAAATTAATGGAAAATTTGTATGACATATTTGAAGAAGGCTAAAACCATTTCAAATTCTGGGTCAGTATTTTAAAGCTATGATATATAACATTTTTACATTAAAATGTCTAAAAATTCTAGACCTGTGTTATATATTTCTCGAGCTGTGTACTTATAATATCCCAAAAGTTTCCAACAAGTGTCAAAACCAGAGAAATCCATAAATTATTCAATGTAATGGCGCATTTCCTCCTAGCCACTAGTTGCTATAACTTCCAGGATACGTCGGAGAGTGAGGAAGGAAGCTGGCAAATATAACTAAACATAACACAAATAAAATTTACCTGATCATGTCAGATGGATTTTCATTGTTAATGGTGAAGACAACTCCCAAGATCCTGTGCTACTTCATGACATCATCAAACTATGTCGTTTGTTATTGTTTTAATGTTACAGACACCAGAGACCCCTAGTGGCAGAACTTACAAATTATGCATTTAATAAAACAGATAAACATAAAGATGGAAGAATCATCCTTGCATTACCCTTTGATTTGAGAGTTTTACTACTATAAAGCAAGTAAAACTAGGGTTGTGTATTAGAGATTTAAAGATTATTGATTCAAAGACATGTTTCTACATTTTCAGCATTTTCAATAAATGTTGAACTTTGAGCTACAGTTGTAATTTTTTGTTTCCAAATGAGTAGAAATTACATTTCAGTACTAAAAACACACGCTCACATAACACATTACACCTACACATTATGCCCACATTATAACAGTGGGTGCTTTGTTATCAACACGACGCTTGATTCAAGCAGTAAATCCAAGTAATTCAGTGGCAGCACAAAACAAGTGCAACACATTTAATTGCTGTATGGTATGGTGTCACTATAAGAGACCAGAACAATTTATGTTATTTAAATAAAACCCCCTCAAAGATGAAAATATCACTGCAGCTACCGAGAACAAAAAGCAGTAAAGTTCTTGACACAATAGCACTTTATGGTGTTTAACTTTGACACTTGAAATAAATACAGACCAAGCAACTCTCCACTCTGCAATAAGAGAAAAATAACTTTTTAACAAATGATTTGTCTTTGATTTATCCGAGACTAGAAAGACAGCCAGAGCTTCCAACTATAGGACTACATTTCCCATATTAATCACCTCCGCAGCAGAATCCTGCAGTGGTAAAAGAAGTTTTTTACTTAGGTAAAAGTATTAATACGGCTCCATAATAATACGCCATCACAAGTCCTGCATTCAAGTAAAAACAGAAAAATCAACAGCAAAATCATCTCACCAGCATGGCTCACGTCTCTTTGTTCATAACTCATTACATTAAAAGTACAAGCCAACATATACAGTCATAAAGAGTACAATTAATTTTAAGAGATTAATTTCATTTTTAGATTATAGCTTATGTTTGGATGAACTTTTGTAATAAGTGTTAGAATATACTTGACAGGTAATTTAGGGAAAAACCTGAAAGATATTGCAGTTGTGCTCCTCTGCTCATTCAATTTGTTTGACTGTGAAAGTGATTTCAATGCAATTAGAAACTGAAATGAAAAAGAGTCATTTCAAAATTAGCCATATTTGTGAATTATCTTGGATTCTGGTCCAATTTTCATCTATGTGTTGGCCCTGATGTTATTTTCTGTGTGATTATTGTTGCTCTCATATTTATACTGTAGTCTTCAAAATACTGCAAATACTGGGGCTGGGGCTCATGACCTCAGTGTTTCTAAAATCCTGGCTTTGGCCCTGGTCCCAGAGGACAGTTTACAAAATTTGTTCATGTCCTTAATAAAAAATTTACCATTGGTATTATTTCACATTATTACCCTTCATTTTACAAATTGTACTGAATGAAAATAACAGGGATATCACTCTATTTAATGTCCACTGGAACTGTTTCAGTGACAGAATCAAGTCACTAAAGCACATCAGTTTAATGTGCTAAAGAGTCTCATTTTATTTTGTACAAACAATAGAAGAGACAAGGCTACGCAGGAAAAGAAAAGCAATCCTTTTGCTCCAGTGGTTCATGGCAGATAGATGATTCCTCCAGGTAGATTTTTTTAGTTCAGCTGAGCTGCATTGATTTGGCAGCATCGGGTGGATGTCACACATGCACTGAACAATGCTCAATGACTTTGCTATCCTATTCCCATTTAAATTGCCTCTACGTTTCCTTTCTGACACCTGTTTAAATCAATGCCTTCCTCTGCAGGTCATGGGCTGAATGTACTAAGGCGCACACCAGCCGCCTCTCAAATCCACTAAAATCAACACAATAATTGAAATATTTTCAAGCTGATTACACCGAAGCCCGGGGCTTGGCTGGTTGCTAAGAGTACGCTCCCTAGTTGCTAGGGGGAGTAAATCATCTTGCATTATTTGATTTTTGTTACTGATATGAAACTGCTAGTCCCTCGATTAAATGTCTCACAGTCAAACACCTAGGGGATGGACAGGAGAGAAAAAATAAAATAGTCACTGCGAACCTGTAAAATAGCATCTCTAACTTCTCTTTTCCGTGGGGCTTCAACACAAATCTATCTGCTTGTTTATGTTTGTTCCTGCTGAAATAAACAAAGCTCCTGTTCGGCTCTCATTGAGGAAAAACAGAAAGGACAGCGGAATATCCAGAAATCCCACATCACACTCAGGTTTGGTAAGATCATGAGTAATCTGTTCCTGTCCCTTTTATCAAAACAGATTGCATAGTCGAAACCATGTTTTATTTATTTATTTATTTTTTAGTAGCAATCTCAGTGCGATTTGGGCAGTAACAGTCTTATAAATAATAGTCAGTCAAATACAACAAGGGAACCATTGACTGAATAATATACTGTCATAGAAGATTTGAAGATAAATCACCCTGACTTAAACAGATGTTTCTACATGTGTCAAAACTTATGGACCTTACTCAGTATAGTTTGTATGGGCCAGCCGCTGGCATAAACACACTATGTGGTTTGTTTAGGGCCACAACTGTTATGGTGGGCCACACAATCAGTGTGACTTTCTGTGTTGGTCAGTCTGCGGCCACAGTGGCAGAAACTAGACCCGCATTATATTCACTTTTCTTGTAAAAATATAGTATATAAAAACAAAATCATAACCCTTCAACAAAATTCATTATTTCTGTGGACTGCAGCTACTGTTGAGGACACCAAAGTCACGTCCTGTATTTTTTTTCTGGGTCTTTAAATTTTTTTTTTTTTTTTTTATCAGGCCTATATTATATTTCTTAAAATATTAAATTGAAGTGACAAATTGCAGAAACTACTTAGCTATATCATGGTGTGGTGAGAAGAAAGGCTGGAATCGTCTCGTCAGCAGAGCTGACAATGTGTCAGTCTCCTCTGAATCATTGTGCTGGTAAAGATTGTGATTTCCAATTTCCTTTTGCTCTCTAATTCTGCGCCTTCATGTTTTGAAATTTTAAGTAGGAAGTTTTAACTTCGTACACTGCCTTTACGCTCATTTTATTATTTAGATAAATTCTAATGTTCTTAAATGTATTTTTTTTTTCCATAATTTGTTTTTATGTTGTGGATGGGTTCAGGGGTCCTGGCCTGGCCTAACATTTAGATGATAGCTTGTTGTTTGGATAAACTTGAATGATGAATGTTGGAATGCTTGTTAGATAATTTGGGGCAAAACCTGAAAAATACTGCAGTTGCGCTCCTCTTGCTCAATTTGTTTGACAGTGAAAGTAATTTCAACCCAATAAGACACTGAACAAAAAGAGTAATTTTGGTCATAGTTAAGACTTATCTTGTGTTGGCTTCATCTATGTGTTGGCACTGACACTATTTCCTAATGAATAGGTTTAACACCACAGTCTTCAAAAGTTTCTGGAATGGGCATGCACTCAAACCCATGTATTTCTAAAATGCTGGTGACAGCCCTGCCTGGCATTTGGCCTTTCCTGCTATCAAAAAATGACAACACAAAAGGCTAAGTGGCCCCTAAAATGATGAAATCCCAGGCCTGCTCCTCACACTTTATACAGAGTGATTGCTTTAATAACTCTATGTGCAGCCATGGTAACACAAGGTAGCTAGTAAGCAAATAGTAAGAAAACAAGCTTGTTGTAATGAAAAAGCTAAAATAAATATTAAAATCATTACTTTCTCGCCAGCTTCCCAGGTTAAAATTATTGTGCTTAATGTTGCAAAAAACAATAGTAGGTAAAGTAGCAGCAAAGTGTGTGTGTTCATTCAGTTAAGACGGAGTGTTTTGGAGCCACAAACAAAATCCTGTTAGGGTCACTGAAATCCAAGGGTGGAACTGTTTAGCAGGAATTTTTTGCTTTAAGTATGAGTCTGGAAGCTCCTTGATACACCTGAGCTGATTCTAACAAGCTCTAATATATTTATTTTCCTTCCTTCAGCATGAAAATATAAGGGGCCACAGTCTACCACACTTCAGTCTGGGATCTGATGCTCACTGATTACAACTGGACCTTCACTCTCATTCCATTTAATATTAATACTGCATTGAGGAGGATTTTCTCCAAAGACTTGTCAGACATTGAGGGCTGCTCCAGCCGGCCTTGTCAAATGAGATCAGTGCTCACCATAATGGTGAGGTCAAGTGGAGGGGCAGCCTCTCAACTCCATAACAGCCTGACAGCGAGCATTATATTCTGCTCTGTAAGTATAGATGTACGCACATTAAAAAACTACAGATGCACTTGACGCATGTCCAAGGTGTGCCATATCATTAAAAAAGTGTCAATGTAATCCTCCAAATGGGTGTCAGCTGAATTAGTTAATCTACTTATGCAACATTAGATTCTATCTATCAAAGGACTGAACTCCTGTGAAGAGAATACAAGCCATTTAACAATATTCCTTGACCTCAGCCATGAGCTGGCCCCTGAATTTGTCGTGCTGCAGCCAACAGGAAAAAGCTGGCTGACAGCTCCACTAAAGGGAGGGTGAGTGGTGATCAGGACCTGGCTGCTAAATAAACACCTAACCACGGGCCAGAGTCCCTTCATTAGACGGACGTCAGGTCTGGCTCATGGTAGTTGGATCGATAAAGCAGCGCCGCTCTTTTTTTATTTACCAAGTAGCACATTTCTTGTTGCTGAGTTGTCTTTAAACTGTGCCGCTGTTTAACTGCTTTATTCAGCCTCTGTATGAGACCATCTGGTCCCCTGTCCTGTAAGTCTCTTCTAAAGCCCGGGCCTGACAAGCAAGAGATATGTCAATGCAGTCCTCAGCACAAAGCAACATCTGCCATGCCTGACGCCCACTATTGTATGGCCATTTAATCTGTCCCCCTCCTCCCCTTAACGGCACACAACAGTTCCTGGTATTATGTTTTGCCACTCAATTAGCATTATCATCCCGCTGAAATAGAAGCCAATTTACCTTTAATGACGTGATTGTTAGATGAGTGACAGCAGTCGGCGCTGCCACTATCGCTAGATAAACGGAGGCCTGCCCCTGTTTTCCTGACTGGTCGTGCTGAGGGCTGGGAAGTCAGAGCCAGCCAATCACGATGGCCTGACTTCACCCCTTCACCACCAACATTGTTTCCTCCGGTTCATAGAGGCAGTGTGCTGGAAAATTGAGTCCAGATTCATTAGGTTTTCAGTGTGCCGCTCGAGTCAGTTAAATTGATACATTTCCTAACAAAATTGAAGTGCTTTTGTGGTGCCTGCGGATGGCTGGTGACCCCACTCGGCCCACTGAGCAGCCGAAGCAAGCTGATGGATCCATTAGACCGCTTAGACTGCTTATTCCTCTCTCTCCATCTCTGACTGACACTGTAAATCTGAACCAATTTCAGACTCTAATCACCATTACAAACCCCTTCCACTGTCCATTTGTTACTCTGCAATTCGAATACACTACCTAGATTGGTTCAGAAATACCAGTTTAGAGGGGCCCTCCTGCTTTCCCATGGTTAAATGGCTCATGACTGGTCCCTTTTCTCAGCTGAAGCAGAAAAGCAGTGGCTACTGGAGATGGAAGAGGAGGAAGAGGAGGGGGTGGGAATAACATACAGTGAAACAAAGGGCCTTGAACAATTCCCAAAAGATAAACTGGAATTAAGAAAAATGATAGATAAATGAATAAATACGAGGAAAAAAATAGGAAGTGTGAAATTCAGTGAGATGACAGACAGGCCTCAAGGCCACACTGCCGGCTGTGGTGGAAGGGTGTCCCTTGAATAACAATCACTGTTACACCTCCAAAACATTTCCTCATCCACTAGCCATTTTTACCCAAGCTTTTATCTGCTCAGTCAACCGCACAGCACTAGCGAAGCGGCTGGAGGATATTATTTCCCTGTTGGCCCCAGTCATATAACTCTGCTTAATATGCACTCTATAATTTAAGAAACTTGAATTATAACCCGAATACGCCTTGCTTTATATTATCTATCTAACCTTCAACTTTGTTCAACTTTGAATTAGTGACTCTGAACATTTTCACATAACAGGTAAAAATGCTCCAAAAGTAAAGCCTCGCATGCATTATTTATGCCCTTAAATCATAGCAGTTCAATTGAAGGGCTTATATTGAAAACCGGTGAGCTCACCCGTCAGTCTCTACATCTAATTAACTGCTGCACCTCATATCCTCTAAGTGCAGTGGAAACACATTTTAATTGATATTGAGATGTTTATGCCCTTAGAAAGTAATTAAGATTTTCAATTAATCCTGTCTTATTTCTGGACATCTTGGTTCTGTGTCCTTGAGCGTCCAGCGATTAATTCCCCAAACCTCCTCCAAATGAGGGAACTTCAATTACTTTGCACTGAATCACAACCCTGTGAGTGACCTCATCCAAGGCTGCATCATCATTTAAATTAAAGGCAATACAAACCCAATGCAATCATATAAGGCTGATGAAATCACCAGTAGCTGAATTGTTGTTTGGTATATCCCACATGAGGAGTGAGCGGGGTTGGGAGTGTTTCTTTTAAAGTGTATTCTGATGCAATTACTAATTACCTGTTGGAAAACGCAGTCTGTAACCTCAGTTGGTTGTTCTGTTCATCTAACAATAGTGGTTGGTCTGTGTAGCTAACATTAGCGGTTGGACTGTGTAGCCAACGTTAGCGGTTGGTCTGTGTAGCTAACATTAGCGGCTGGTCTTGATTGTCAATATTGATTTATATTAGATGTTGAGTTCTTGGATAACAACAGCATTTTTACAGCAGACAGCAGAACTGTCACTATACTCTGATGTTGTTCTCCTCTCATGATTTAAAAACAAAGTAATGTTGACATTTCCTCCCAGTGAAAGCATTTTGTCATAGAGGCCATGATAATGAGTTGACTGTTAGATTAGCTGGTTTCACTTGAGACTCATTCAGTGTTGTAATGTGTACACACTGCACATGGTAGAATATTATCCTTTATTTTAAAATGTATTTTAAAATTGTAATCCTGCTAATAATCCCCATTTTTACTAAATGTATCTGTAATTTGATTTTGTTTGTTTTTTTTATCTGCAACTGTAATGGAATACAGTTAAATTTGGCTGTATCCTTATTGCATAATCCGATTACATGTAATCCATTACTCTCCAAGCCTGGGTGTGAGTCAACAGGGGAATTTCCTTTATGTCTCCTGAGGGTGAGAGGACAAGCTATTATAAAACCAGCTGCTTTTAGGTTATCAATAGTCCTATAGCAATCAATTAAAACAGCCTTCTCACAGAAAGTTGTGTTCCCTTTGGGATCAGAAAAGCAGCATGTGCCGTTTACGCTGACCTCTTTCCGCTCCCTCGTGTCTCCATTTGCTTGTTTACTATATTACCTCCAAACATGCACCACACTCTACCACGAAAATGTTTGCTCACCGATAGGAAAACGGAGACACACACTTTATCAATCAACTCCAAAAAGACATTTGTTTCCTCTTCCCAGATACACCCTCACTGATAAAGGTAAAAGGTAAGGCCTGATATGAAAACATAATCCATCTTCTACAGTATTTTTATACCTTTGGAATTACATCTCCCCAAACCTCAAATGTGTACATACAATATGACAACACTCTGACTGTCCAAACCTCTATTGTCATGCCAAGAATAAATAATAATTTCTCCTTGCTGCCCTTGCAGTGCTGTTTTGCTCACACATAGAATCACCTGCCCATCTAGGCAACAAAAAGCCTGCTTGGGGATTATGGTGACATAATCTTAGCAGTGGCCTGTGAGTCGGGGGCTGAATGGGTTTGAACCCTCTATGCCACGCTGAGATAACATTTGTCACCGGGGTTCCTAGGCGCCCTATTCATAGATTAGTGGACTGTCGCCTTTTCAGAATGTGAAATGGCTTTGGCACTGCTGCATGTTTATTTTCAAAACCTGTGCCTCCAAGGATGAGGAGAGCATCTTGTCCTTTTCTTGAGAGCACCACCGCTTGGCCTCACACGAGCACATAGAAATCAGGGGCCTCTGTTGTCTATGTGAATCTGTAAGGACAGTGGACACCAAGGAATACTGTTACATCTTCTTGTTGCTCTGCGGACCTCCTGAGATAATACATGGCATGTTTGATAGGCAAAATCTAATAATTTTATATGTTTTTCAGTAAAACTAGCCTGAATTCTGCTTACCTTTTTTGTTCTTAAAACCCAGAGCTACTATCATGCGAACAAATAGCACTCATACCTCTGTTAAAGTAGATTGACATTTTGGGGGGAAAAAAACACTTAATCACTTTCTCAAAGAGAGTTAGATAAAAAAAAATTGATACCACACTGTCCAGACGAGCAATGTGTCTCGCATTTTGCAATATGCCAGATGCACCCTGTGTCACTGGGGCCTAACACATTTAAAGGGAAACTATGCAGGATTTTTCCAGAAAAAAATACATAGATTCATACAATCATCACCCACAACCCACGGGAGTTTGTGATGGTGGCTGCGGTCTCCACAGAGACCCCGCCCCCTTCCATACCTTCTTATTTTCACTGACACTTTGCCAGCCTGGTAATAAGACTAAACAATCAGCTATCTTTCTGGTTCATTTCTGACAAATCCTACTTATTCTATCTTTAAATCATGTTTATTTAATCTGCACATAAACAGCAATTCAGCATTTTACAGGGGTTATGTTATGGGCTTTTTCTTTACTGGGAGCAGTAACTTCGTGAGGTTGCCTGGCAACCCGTTTCCTACCAAGACAAAACCCCCTATAAAATGGCAAATTGTTATTTTTTACGCATTGGTTTGTCTACAGATTAAAAAGCCGAGATATAACATGTTATTTAGTGAGCTTTAGGGGTGCTGGGAGGTATCACCTTTGGAGCCAGGCTAGGTGTTCCCCTCTGTTTCCTGGTAAAATGTTAAGCTAGGTAACCGGCTTCCATCTTTAGTCTTATATTAAAGGTACAATCAGTTTGTCCAAGCTGTTCGTAAATGCACCAGAAAGATCGTCAATTGTTCAGTCTCATCCCCAGGATGTTTGGGTGTCTTGGGTTGGTAAAGCAAAATAAGGAAATAGAGTCAGAGAACAGGGTCTGTGCAGATACAGACACCACCACACACTTATACTGGTTCATAAGTGATTATTTAAACACAATTATGTTTATATGAGTCTATTTTTAAGGAAAATGTTTTAACAGCAAAGCTAAGCTATGTTTTTTTTTTTTTTTAAGAACTATTCCTTTAAGCAATGGACTTTGCATTTCCTTTCTGTCACACCAGCATCAAGTCAGTATGAGCCATGAGTGATTGGTTACTTACTTATTGAAATTCATTCAGAACAGAAGATTTGGGGATGTTCAGCGCTGCAACATCTCCGCTGTCCCTCTCTAAACATCCACAGTGTATTATTTGAGCACGCTTCAAGGGGTCTTTAATCAGCCCGAGCGGTCCCCACAGTTAGCATTTAAAGCGAATCTTTGCATCACAAAAGGGTGGGATGTGTAAATGAGATGTGACATTTTATTTGTGCGGGGCTATGCAGCAAATAAATAAATATCAGGCCATGACAGACAGAGACTGCTGGGAAAATCTCCTCTACAATGCACTCACTGGTTAACTGTCACACCATTAAATTGACTTTCACGTTGACATGTTGCCTTCCGATTGGTTAGCAGATGTAAAAAGAGGGAACACTTGCCAAACAGTTTCCAAGAGCATGAAATTGATATTGTGAATCATATGTGACAGTGACTCTTCTGCCCTATAATTGATCTACATTAAGGCTACAAGGCTGCAGCCTGTGATTGGAAAGCGGGGCACATCATGAGGCTCTGTGTATCCCCGGCTGGCAGCCAGAGGAGTTTATTCTCGCACTGGAAAGATTACATCTTCAATTTTACCTGGGGTGTATAGACCTCAGTGGGCCAGCAGATATCTCTCTATAAGTGGGACCTTACTTATTGCTCTTTCAAGTGGTAGATCTATCCATTCACTCTAATTAAATTGAGGTTTTTAATCTGGTTCCTCTAATCCAGAGTCAAGTGTGTTGGGACTTGGATGATGTGATTTGAAAGGGAATACTCTTGATTCACTGAAACAGTGTTATCTCTTCCCCACTATTGAAATAAATTTGAAAATGAGGTTTGTGCACTTAAGCACCACACACTCGGATGGCCTGAGCTGGGTGCTTTGGCGTACAATGTATTCCAAGTAAAGTAGAAGGATATAGTGGAAAGTAAAAGCCCTCAATCAGTTGCCTGCCATCTTTTTTTTTTTTTTTAACTGAAATGAAATTACAGGAGAAGGGGGTAAAGCCAGATCTCAGCAGGGCTAAAAAATAACATTGCTTTTTATTTTTTTAGCCAAACAAACATGGCATTATCATGTTGCAGAAACCTTATCATATGTGCCAGATTGGTGAAAATGCTAAATCAAAATTCCTGGCAAACCAGTGAATTTTATTGCCAAATCCTTTTTAGGAGAATGTTGAGAAAATAAATAAATAAATAAACAAATAAATGAGTTGGATCTGTAAGTTGAAGATGACCTCCTCTGGCAATCCTAGCCTACATGTGGCTGAAGGTAAGCCCTCCATCTCAAAAGCAGCAAAGCATCCATCGCTCCACTATATAACCTCTCTGCTGGGGGAATTCATGCAGTTTGGTCTTTAAGATCCAGATCAGGACGCGGCTTGATAAAGCTTGTTCTAGCTGGGTATCCAGAGATAGGGGTCTTACCTATGAGTCATTTTCAGCATGATCACCCTTATCTGTGTTGAGCTGGGCTCCCCTGGCTACTCGGAGGTCTCCGTTTAACCCTGGCCCTCACATGGCTTCACCACCAAACACAAAAACCACTCGCAGCCAAAGATGCTTGTTTGTCAGGGATTAAAGGTATTTTCCCTGCCTCTGTCGCAGCATCCTTATTTGGCAACAGCAGCCCTCTAATTCAGGTCATGGTGCCATCGCTCTCATCAACAAACTGTAGGCCACTTTCCAAGTTACACTGGCTCACATAAACCTGTGCAAATCATGTTGAGCAAACATCGGAGCAGCCAACTGCCCCGGCGAGGAAAATAAAATGATAGAAATTAAAAATAAAAGTTTAATGGTAGACATTCGGTCACGATGTGTGTTAAAATCATGAGAAAATGAAAAAATCTGGGTTGAGATCAAAGCTATGGGAGAAATGTTGCAGGGATAGGACTGAAAAGAATGGGACAATGAATATATTTTAGGCAATTACCTCAGAGAGCAGAGTTCCATAATTTATGTCTGCCAAGATAAAAGTAATCCACAACACAGAAACTAAAGAGCTGATCTCATAATGGATATTTTAATCAAGTCCCTCCAAAAGAGAGAAGAGCCTATTAAATTCCAATTTTAATTTATGAATAAAGAAATGGTTTTGCACCTCAGTGAAATTACCAAAGGCATGCTGCATGATGTTGTGCAGGGTTACACATTGAACTTAAAAATACTCAAATTACTTTGTAAATCTGTGTTTTCATGTAGTTATTTTAAAGCAGCAATATGTAGTAAATGCGCACGCAAATATGAGTACTGCAGTCCAAATAGATGGTAAATTGAAATCCTATTCAATATATTATCTATGGTTGAAGCAAGTTGTTTCCCCCTGCTCACCCTCCCCATATCCCGTATGTTTTTTATGACTTATTACAGTAAACATATTACAGATTTCTCCTTTAAAAAAATATTTGTTGACCCATCATCTGCTGTCACTGTTATGCAAGAAAAGAATGAAATATGAAGTGTGAAACTGTGAGAAAAAAAACATGTTCCAAAAAAGGGTTTTCATCAATATTTCATGGGGGTTTAAGGGACTCAATAAGGCCTGCTATAGGTTGAAGTGTTGTCTCTAACAATATATCTGGTATATTTACATTTCTTCCTCATGGGAACATGCATCCATGTAGGGCCACCATCCCCAAAAGGAATATCACAGTAAACTAATCATGAAGCTCTGACACCAGCATCTCTCACGTCTCTGCATCCCAAAGTGGAATACTCTCCTCTAGACTAATTGCCAACGTTAGCCGTGCTGTACACATCCACTGAGACATCACTCAACATGTCTTTGCCACTTTATTAACATTTATGATAAAAAAGAATCATCATCTCAGTTTCTTTTTTATGCACACTCATCTGGCAAAATCAACAGGGGATCTCATCTTAGGCCTTGATTTGGATAACAGACAAACACCAATCCTGCGACCCTGATTCCATCTATTTTGGCTAACATACATTACAGCTAAAATGGCCCAAATGGATGTCTAAACGGCAGCTCGTAAACAAACAGCAGCGGGGTGGGAATGGTCTTTGCTATAGAGCAAAGCATGACACTCTGGGGGGTTGCGGATGGAATCTCCATAGTGACAGGATGTGATCAGAGACGTCCCTGCTGAAATCTATCCAGGTTACACCATACCCACAGCAAAGGAGTTGAATTTTTAAAAAACTGTGCGGCTGTTGACCTTAAATGCATGTACCCTACAAAAACAAAAAAAAAAAAAAAAAAAAGCAATTCTGGCAAAGATGTAACAAAGGCAAGACCTTGGAGAAAAGGAGGAAGGGGGTAGAAATAGAGGAGGGAGGGATAAAGATATGTGTGTATTTGTCCATGTGAGGCCAAGAGGGAGAAATAAATGGGGAGATGGGGCTAAAAAGAAGGGAAATGACAGAAGAAGGGAAGGAAGTATTGGGGTCACACTGATGGGCACTGAATTGTGTTGTGAATTGAATGAACTCATCTTTAAAAGACTACTGTGTATTTTCCCTTTATTGAGAGAATAGCCATATTAACATCCTGTTCTCTTTGCGAAACAAAGCCATATCCGATGATGATTGGGTTTGGGAAACACTCTGATGGAAAAATAGAGCCCATTGCATCCACATCACCATCTCACACCACATTGGCATATGCGGCTCACTGCTTCCCACTTTTGGCCAAAATTGAAGAGCTTGCACAGAGGAAAATAAATAGATGGTTGAATAGCAATGGCCTCTGCCACTGAACCTTTTATCAGTGGGAATCTAACAGCCGTGCCGTTTCAGAATTTCAGTTTAGCTTCCGATTACGGTATGTCCCGGCATTTTATTCCCTACATCTCTATGCTTCATAGCCTTCAAACACTTCTCGGTAACTGCCTATTATCCAACAGTTCCACTCCACTGACCCTGCCAATAAAACTTTTCATATCCTTATAAATGAACTCAATTGCCGCGTTCTAAACATTTACACTGCACTAACAGATCATCTCCACACCTTGGAATTGGGTAAATTCCCTTTTCCTTATGAATATATAGGAGGAGATTAGAGATATGATAGCTTTTCAGATTGCTGCACCCAGTGAAATTAGTTTAGTGAGCATTTACAGACTAAATTGGAACCATTAAATAGCGGATTGAATTGATGGCACATTCATTGTCTCTCCATCGGTATCACTGTAAAATCAATTAGCCGTCACTTTTCCATTCTCAATAAAGTATGATTGTCAGCCACGGATGAATAAAGAAGACCCTGACAGCCACTCAGACCAGAACACCATGTGAAAACAAATCTGTGTGTAGGCCAGGGGCTGGCAAATGTGACCTGTAATTGTGCAAAAAGGCACAATTGTCTTCATCAAAAGGCCACTATGCATAGGATGGGCCATTAGTTTAAAAATGTACCACATCAAAGTGATACAGAGAACAGGAAAAGCTGCAACAATTGTTTCAGTGCAACGATAAGAATAAGAATGCTTATTGAATTTTTATTATTCATGCAGAAATGTTCACTATTCTTTTTACCGTCTGTAATTGTGAAGGTCATGTGTAAACAGTCATCTTAAAAGATACTGTGACAGATTAATTAATGAAAAATTAATGTTTGTTAACAAGTTTCCAAGACATCACGTCAGAAATGAGCAAAGCAATATTGTAAATATGTATAATTTTCAAATGGATACATAACAATGTTGACACAGACACGCTGTAAAAACATTTCATATAACACATGCCTTCTAGGGTCAAATGCCTATTACAATGGAAAATATTACACCATAGATGCACATAAAATATTGTGCCATGCTGGTTTTCTATTATGCGATATTCTTGTTTTCTTTATCAATAAGGGGACTATCATTTGCTTAACCAAACGCTCTGTTTGTAAACTACATTAATTGCCAGTCAGCTGTTCAGTTTTGGTTGCAAATCAAACAGCATTATGTCTGTCAATTTGCCAGAGGCACTGCTAAGTGTCCTCTGAGATCAAGACTTTCATCTAATTTTTCCGTCTAATGAAATCAAATAGGGTCTCCCAATATCCCTCATCACAATGCTCCACACAATATCTGCACCGAGAGCCTCAGCTCCAACAGCTGAAGTCCCCCCTCTTTATTTTCTCTGTATAGAGTAACATATGAACATGCATATGAAAATTACCAGAGGCAGCAGCATCACATATGCTATTATGCCATGGATGGCACAATGAAACAATGCCAGTTTTTCATTAAGCCATTTTGTTGAATTGATAGAACAGCTGAAGCTTTTTTTTTTTTTTTTTCTGGATATGCCAACAGCCTGATGGACCGCAAACACAGTGACTTTTAAGACCTGCCAACAATTGCTAGTCAGGGCTCCAAATGCTAATACAGTGTACCAACAATACTGTGATTTCAAGATTTACTGCAAAGTTGCCACTGCTCATCAATTTTTGTGAGTAATTTGCACATTTCAACAAATTTTACGATGTGAAATTCCATTATTCAAAAAGTGTGGCGGCAATATGCGGTCATGCGGTCGGGATAATGGAGGGGGGCAAAAATGTTTTGTATTCCTTTATAAAATGTTATTGTTAGTTAGATGGCAAAAAAGCTAACAAAACATTAAACTGTTTAATAAGTTGCATTGCTAAAAAACATTACATTGTTTGCTTGCCAGGTAAAAAGGTTACTTAGCCTTATAGTTCAGGCTCCAAATGGTAATGCAGTGTTTCGACAATATTCAGGTTTCAAAAGTTTCCCTTTGCTCTTCAGTTCTTGCACATAATTTGCAAGTTTCAACAAATGTTACTACATGAAATTCATCATTTAAAAAGTGTGGCAGCGATATTGTTCAACATTGTTGAGTTAAACCTCGATCAGAGAAAATGTCAACAATAAGATATTCAGACAAAATGATCACTCTTGGAATTTACTGTAAATAAACACAGAAAAAAAAACACATTTCACCAAAACCAATGAAAAAAATGCAAACGTTTTCACTCAATTACAAAATAAGTCTCTTCAGTGTCCTGAAGGAAATGATTATACGCAGCTAAAATGCAAGCCATGCTGAGCAGATGATAAAAAAATATGTGCCATAGCATTTACAGGTATTAAATTCACTGTCAGGACCACATTGCTGTAATTTTCTAAAAAATTAATGAATCCTCAGCTCCCTGCTGCAATTACTGTGGTGTGCATTGTACTGGCAGAGGATTGGTTATCTCCACACAAAGTAAAGGGCTTTGAGATCCTCAGATGAAAGGTGAGATGGAAATGCGATCGGGTATTATTGCTTCATGTTATCAACACTTCAGCTTCCACTATATGTACTGATACATTGTAGATGCTCATCTCAGAGGTAAATACCTTGATTTCATGAATACAAATGGTTGTTCACAATAGGCAGGGTAAGAATTCAATCTATATCAATCTGATTCAGCGACTATTCCAGGCCCTTAGAGGAGAATGAAGGGATCCAGCACCAGCCTTCAGATATGAGCTCAGTGTTTGGTTAGAGCAAAGAGGGAAGGTATAATAAACCGCCTGTGTGTTTTGCGGTCGGCCAATAGCTGCTGAGCTCTCAGGTATGGTGTGAGATTGACAATGTTTAAGGAGGCAGGCCGAGCAGCGTCAGGGTCAGAGGATGTCCCACGTAGCAGATCAACCTCAGACAAGCCTAGGAGCGCTTTAATGTCCAGGAACTCGTGGAAGGTGAGAAAAGCTTAAAGGGGGCTTTCTCATGAACCTGGCTGACCTGGGGGAGAGGCTGTAGGGGAGGCCTGGGGCTTCAGTGGAAAAATAGACAGCTGATGTTTGGTAGCAGGTGGGGCACTGCTCCGTCCACAGGTGCTGCACAGATGCCTCCGAAGCAGAGCAAGCACCAGTTATCCAGGGACACTGGGACCCGCTGGAGTCTCCTGATTCCGTCTCACCCACAGCCCTCGCATCTGCTCAGCCATTCTCTAGGAGTAATTACACATGGCACCCGGTGGGCACATGATGGATGCTGGGAAACAAGGACAGAAATCTGACATGATTTTTTCTTTAAGGTTCAATGGTAACAAATTAAGTGCGATCCTTTCTCTCTTTTTTTTATTTTTTTATTTTCATCGTAATTTAAAAGAATGTTTTGTGTGTAGAAGTGAGGTCAGGCCCAGCTGTTCTCTTCCTAGGAGATTTTCCAAGATGTTCGGTATTTCAAAGCCATAATGGAGAATAAATGAAATGTATGAGGAAATGCTGTCCAATTGGTGTCATAATTGCTATTTGGAGGATTCATAATTACAGAGTGCAGCCATCAGATAAAGGAGTGCAGATAAAAAGGAGTTGGGCTGGTAATGGAAATCTGTTTGGAGAGGAATAGTTTCTAATAAGTAATTTTGCCTAATAAACTATAACCGATTTAATCTCCACCTTATCAGGCCAAGATTTCACCACTTTCCTTTTTAATTGGCTATTTTGTAATCCCGATTCCCAACAGAGCGGATGGTCTGTCTCACTCTCCTGAGAGTTAGCATGAAATCAGTTTAAAACACTGTGTCAATCTCATTCTGAAGTTGCCATCTGGCCAGTGTACAGAAGCTGGGGATGGAACGCTGAACCATGGGGTCTCTGTGAGGCAATCATCAGCAGATTTACACAATGTGTTAATGCAAATTTAATAGAGACTTCCTATCAGCCACTTTAATCTTCCATGTGTTCTCAGTGTCAGCCGGACCAAAACCTACACAACAACAGGAAATCACGCTCATCTCCTACAGACAACATATTCAGTTGCTGCTCGTCCATGTTTCTTTTTTTTATTTACGTATAATTTTCATGTATTTAATCATGAGTGGAATGGAGCAGTCAACAGCATTTCAAGTGAAAATATGATAATGGAAATTCAATCGCACATTACAAAGCCTTGAAGCTTCTTATAGTGGTCCAACAACACAAAATCTAACTAACACTGGCTCATGTACTTTATGACTTGGTTTCACCAACAAAGATTATTTTAATCTAAGATTAATTTAATCACAGTTTAGCAAGACTAGGTTTAAAATGAATAAATCTGAAAATAAAGAATTTAAGCATAGCTCTGTCTGGCTTAGTAAATTCAACCATAGTGATGTAAATGAAATAGAGTTTAGCAGGAGAGGCTTGATTAGCTTACCCAAATTGAAATAAAATAAAATAAAATAAAATAAAATATTGTTGGGATAATGGAGGGGAAAAATTGTTAACGTTTAGCTCTTTTGTATTCCTTAACAAAATTTTACATTGTTAGTTGCTAAAACATTAACATAACATTAAAATGTTTGCTAGGTAGCTTAAAGCATATAGACCCTTTTACAGCTGACGTCATCGAAGAGCTGAGCGGCATTTTGGCAACACAAGTATGGTCTCCTCCAGTCATCCAGACGAGTTATCAAGCTGCAAAGGTTGAATTAAACATTTTACCAGCACCAAAATCACCAAAACATTTGTTTATTGAGTATATGATACTTCAGAATTGATATTCCAGTGGTTGATATAAGTTGTTCAAACTTCCGAAAGACTGTGACTGTTTCAGAGCAATTGGTGGCGTCTATGGCTGCAAGCTATTAAACGTGTTGATTAGACTGAGAACACAATTAAAACTGCTCGTGTTTGCAGCGGGCCATTGACAAGCTGCTCTGGTCCGCCGTACTTCCGTTGGCAGCTTTCTCATTGTTTACAAACTGTAAAAGGGTCTCTTCCACCGCTGAATAATAGTCCACTCAATATGTACTCACCTCTATGCCGATGTGAGGATGGAAGGTCTTCAGTTCACAAAACAATCCTGGAGTTTCAGCAGAAAACAGGGTTGCAGCTAATGGCAGTGAATGGCGACCACAGATAAAATGTAAAAAAAAAAAACCACAAAACAAACATGCGTCAGTCTCGCGATATTTCCACACGTGCGTCCATTAAGAGATATACGAAGTCTCGCGAGATCGACGCCATGTTTACATGCTACCTGCTACCTGCTACAGTTGAAATTTCGGCTAAAAACATGGCGTAAATGGGGTCTTTTGAGGTTAAATTTTAATGTCACAGCTCACGGACACTTGGATTACACCACACGAGCAGGATGGAGACATTTTGTGTTTGTTTTGTGTTCTTTTTTTAACGTTTTATCCGTGGTCTCCATTCACTGCCATTGTACTGGATTTGGCTGCAACCCTGTTTTCTGCTGAAACTCCAGGATTGTTTTGTGAACTGAAGATCTTCACCTATCTTCACATCGGCATAGGGGTGAGTACATACTGAGTGAATTATCATGTAGTGGTGGAATATCCTTTTAAGAAGTTAGGAAAACTTTTAATTGTTTGATAGCTTATTAAAATATTAAATAATTATGAAATTGTTTGATAGCTACCTAAAAAGTTAATAAACATGAGACTGCTCGCTAGCTAGCAAAAAGGTTAACAAAACATTACATTGTTTGCTAAATAGCTAAAAAGTTAGGTATCCTAGTTAGCCTTGATGCCGTGGCAGCAAAACTCTAATTTCTCCTCCTTAAAGAAAACCTTGTTGGCAGAATTAACAGAGCAATCCTGCTGAAAACTGTTGCCCTGTTTCAGGTTTTTAAAAGCAGTAATTTAATGGATTAAAAATGTTGATAAATGCCAGTGTGCTACAAATGATCCTTCAGCATGGATTTTAAATACATTTGAGCTTACAATCCACAGGACGAACAAATATCAAAATCTGAAACTTTTAAAATGACGGTAAAAGTTAAATACCTGGCAGACACTGATTACACTTCATTCAGTGCTGATAGTAGACTCACAGTTTGCACTAGTATTTTGTACTTTTAGACAACGATGCTGCACTGCTCCACCAACTGACATCAAAGACTTTTCATGTCAGTATAGTCTCATTCAATTTACCATCAGCCTGTTAATGAGTTTACATTTTATAGGTTAATAATTGCATCCAAAACCCAATGCTGAGCAGTAATTTCTAGGTTGGTTTACAAAAATATGTCTATTCCCTCTATTCATTAAAGCGAAATACGTCATGCAGGGCCATAGCGAGGAATTCTGGGATCCTTGAAAGAATATTGCTCTGGGCCCTGCTTAATTAATTCATACGCCCTACTAAGATTTTTATGGTCCCGCTCCAGCTGTGGGCCCCTAATATTATCCCCACCTTTCACTCTACTCTATTTGTATTGGCTTTTTCCCAGATACAATATTTAATTTCAATTAGGGAAATAATCTCCATTTTGAATTTGTGCATGAAACCTATTAGAAATGATACAACTTCTTATGCCTCAAATTGCCTAAATATTGCAAAAAAAAAAAAAAAAAAAAAAAAAAAAAACCCAAAACAAAAAACCCAGCTCTTTTGACTATCTAATCATTTTGTGCCACCGTCAGATAATTTGTATAATTGTACTTGAGAGAAACACATTTTTGGAAGTTTAAGATTGTGTAATGTCTGGATGGAAATATACCAATACTAGTATCAATGATGAAAAGTCCATTCCAGCATCATGAACTTGAACATCTCTTGGACAGAAAACAAAAAGTGCCGTACAGCCTGAGGGCGACTCAATGACTGGGGCACAGTTTTATTGTAGTACTGCTTTTTTTTTCCAAAGACCAAAGCTATAATACATAGTCTGATCACCAGAAAATTATCCTGGCTGCTCTCTCTGTGACCTTTTTGCATTTTTCCACTCCATTCTCTATGGAGGGCCACATCAGTGTGACATCACAGATTACAGAGTGTGGAAAATCTTCTCTTGTTTCACGTTATTGCAGAAATTATGGATTCGTTCCTTGAAGTGTCCGAGGATGTACTGCAGCAATAACACATTTCAAAGCTGAATGGTGGCATAGCCTGTCAAGCATGGAGTGCTGAAAACATAGACGCAGTCCTTGAACAATTCAACCTTTTTTGTTTCTGTTTCTGACTTGTTTTGCATAGTTTTTTTTTTTTTTTTTTTTTTCCTTCTGAGTTTTTCTTTGGTCATGGTAGCTGCCTTCACCCCTACTTTCCAGGAAGCAGAAATCAAAGTGATGACTTACCACAGTAACTCTACATGTACAGCTTCAATGGATGCATCCTGTTACAGCTAATGCACCCGAATCTGAATATGTTATTCGGGAAGGAACAAATGGAATGGAAACATATTTTGTAAGTTGCTTGTTATTATTTGAAAAAAAAAAAAAAAAAAAAATCCAAAATGTAATGCAGTAACATTAAGAGTACTACTTTTAACTTTTATCAAAGTACACTTTTACACAGGTACTTAATTTTAATATTACACTATCTTTATAATACATTATAATATTAACATACATGTATAATATTCTAGTAAAGCAAACTTATTATCACATGAAGAACCATGAATCAGAACACAATCTTTTGATTTATAAAACTTATTTTTCTGTTTCTTATTGCTCATTGTCTTGCAGTTAAAGGGGCAGTAGTGGTGGGGTTCAGTTCATAAAACTGCTTTGAAGGAACAACAATTGCATTTACAGTGAATATTAGGTTAGAAAATGCAACATTTGCCCAAATTAAAATGATTTCCAATATAAACCACATCCACTTCCAGTCTACTATTCGAATACAGATACAGAGACAGATAATTTTGCTGATTAAACAGATATAGACATAGCTACAGATACAAATAATGACATCTGTGCACCTCCACTAAGTCGTGTCCTAAATTCTTGAAATAATTTTAACCCCATTGCTGTACTTTCACTAAAGTTTTAGTCTAAGAAATAAAAGTCCATCAACATGGAGAGCAACTTTATGAGCAACATGTACTGGCAACTGTTCCCACAAGCTTGCCTGAGTACTGTTGTTATCACATAATAGTTACCAGGAAACAACATTTAAGAGTTTTGCTCATTTATGCTGTCCCAACTATTGTTTTGTATCAACAGTCAAGAACAAGTACAAAAGATTTTTTTCTTGGCACATCTTTTCACTTTTCAAAAGGCCTAATTTCTAGCATCCATAAAATCCTGACAATGTTTAGCACAAGTGTAATTCTTGAGGAGAATGTATGTTGACCTGCAAAGAGGTATAAATGTTGCAGGCAGGTCAGCTCTAAAATGTGAAGCTTAAAAATATGGTCAGTTAATAAAACTTTGTTTAGTTAGAAACTAAACCAAAAAAAAAAAAAGAAAAAGAGACATGAGAAGTACAGAATGAGGATGTGGAGATGTATTTCATAATTAATTACATGCCATTTTAACTTTAATTATATTTAATCAACTTGATGCTTTAAAGGCACAACAACTGCATTGCCATGACTAGGTCTGAAAATACTTGATACAGATACAAATAATGATGTCTTTGTGCACCTCTACACTTAACTGTAACTGCATCATGTTGAAATTATCCAGTGATTGATAAGACTTCTCGACTTGGCTACAGGTGAGGTGAAGCTTGGCTGGTGCCATTCTGAAAGCTCCTGAATGTGATAGAGACAGATCTGTCACAGAAACAATTTCTTTCTATTAATGCTTTCAGTGTTGAGGCAAACTATAGAAGTGGCTTCTACTTCAGTATATATGTTTTTTGTCTACTAATCTTTCATTTTCATTCATTAATAAGACCACCTGACCATTGTCTTCTCATTTTACTTTTCTTGTGAGTGATGAAAACGTTGAGGAAAGAGGAGTTGAAGTGGAAGATAACGGTGCTGCTCCTCAGTGAAAGGACATTTTGTGCCTTTGTTCACAGACAGTAAATAGACATTGTCTTGCCAAGTCCCTCTCTTTATTATTTGCTTTGCCCCTGTCAGACCCTTTGTTGTTTCATAATGCAGCTCTACAATGCTACTACACCAGTCACATATGCATCAGTAGTCTCCAGTGGGAGTATTGTTATGTAAATGCATATTAATGAACTTCCCCATGAAGAAGTGCACTGCCATTGGTGTTGGGAATGCATCAAGGCAGCAAGGGACATCATGTCCCTCCCTGTTCTTTAAATGCTGAAATATTGAATATATATATATATATATATATATATATATATATATATATATGTATACACACATGTATGGATTAAAACATACAAACATACAGTCACTACAAGTCAGTGTCTTCCACTGACTAGTAGTGCCTCTCACTCTGCACCCTACTGACAGGTCATTGTCATTATGTTTTATTCCAGTGATCATATAATAATTGTCTTTAAATGACTCCATTTTAACTACCATTTTATGTGTTTTTCAACTTCTTTCAACTGTATCCTTTATATAGATGTTCTTTTTTATCAGTGTGATGCACACTGACTTGCCTGTGTACAAAATGTGCAATATAAATAAACTGCTTGCTTGCATTCAACAAATGTCACAGAGTTCATAAGCATCACAAGTGAAAGACAGAAAGCAAGTGAAAAAGAGACAGATCCACACAGTCCTGCTCACCTCTGACTAAAACTGCCAAACTTTCTACAAGCAATTTAATAAACCAGTAAAACTCAAAATGGCAATATTTATTGTAATCAGTTAAACTATTAAATGCACTAAATTGTTTTGTTTCGACACTGCAAACATTTGGGATTTCATTTTGTTTATACTTGTTGGACCTCTTAGCTTTTAGGCACTCTCAAATAGTTTTGGTCATGCTAAATTCTGAAGTAATTAAAACAGCCAGACACACACAAATGGTTTTTAACAAAATGACATTGTCATATCTGCATAATACAGGGGACTGGATTTGTACGAGTGGCTAAGAACAGGTAAATAAAACCTTTGATTTCATTTCAGCTTGAGTGTTTTTTAACAAAAGAGACATGGCCAAAGAAAGAAAATGGATATCAAAATGGAAATTTCCCTGGCTGTTTAATTGGATGGCCACTTTTACTTAACTTATCTCTGCAGCCCAACTCATTCACTGGAAGTGAGCATTTCCAATTAGAGAAAATAACTATTTCTTCTCGGTTCAAAAGCATGTCTTTTACTGTTGTATCTAGTTATGATGGCATGTACCAGTGTAAACAAATGAGACACTCAGCCATGTCCTCTCTTAACCCTGCTGTCTGTCAAATGTGCTTGTCAACACATACTGTAATATTACTTTCCCAGGTTTATAAGGCACATATGTCTTTCAGAATCTCACTCATCTGAAAAAAAAAAATGCTCGATAACATAAAACATATACTTATTTATAGCTCAGAAAAATGATTCTGGCACAAACAGCCACCCTGGAGATCATCTCTAAGTAAGTCAATATGACATGAATCATGATGAACGACATTTTAAATGGCACACTGTTACAATCTTAACAATATTGCAAGCTGAGTTAAGAACAAATGATTTCATCCTGTATAGCCTCGGAATAATGGAAAAGGCTCCCACATTATTGCCCATTTTTTCCCTGGAAGCTGTAGAGACTGACATTAATCCCAACTGTCTGTAAAATTGAAGCAATAAAAACCACAAGCAGTGGCATCAAATTTCACCATGGCAATGCTCCTCAAAAATATAGATCCACAGACAAACAATGATATACTTGATTGTTTCAGTAAAGATTCCTGGACTCTCTGCATTCCCTTTGTTGTACATGAGAGAGACATTACACCAATGGTGGAATATGACCTCATTTGCTGCAAAGAGGAAATTTAATTAACAGAGCAAACAGCGTCTGCCAATATGCCTCCGTAGAGACTGCAGAGGATAAGAAATACCTTTCACAAGAACCTGCAATACTGTCTTAAGAATGGACCAACAGTTGGACACATGGCAGCACCAACCTTCAGTGAGGCTTTTAATTCTCAGCTTTAAAACACCATTAATCGAGATCAGTGAAAGGGCACACTGTACATACCATAACCGATGCACAAAAGATCATAAGGTCATTAAAGCTGCACGGATGGAGTTTGGACATCAAGAGCCAACAGAGTGCCTCTGCGCTTTTAACGGCAGAGTTAAAACTCTAATATCATCGCTGGTATTATCACCCTTTTTTGTCTTAAGTTGGTAAACTGCTCACTTTACTTCATCGCTGTTCTTCTTTGCTGCTTTTGTTCTGCCAAAGTAAACTGAAAATCCTCAGAGGAGCTATGTGTGTGTTTTTTTAATCCAATGTAGTTCATCTTGTGGCCAAACTTACTTTAATACACATAGTAATGACAAACATATTCACACTTCACATTGGTTCTGAGAATTAAGGAGATACAGTACATGCACATGCATCTGAGAACAGGCAAATAGAAGCAGATTTTATTTCAGCTGGAGTGTTTTTTAGAGGTGCAATCCATCATCCAAATGTAAACAAAAGGGCAGCCTCAAAAACAATTCAAATCACATTTAAGTATTCCTCTGTAAATTATTACTAAATAAGTGACAAAGTAGAAAAATCATTTCATTATTTATTTTTTGAAACCATGATCAGATTTGATTGACCGCGACCCAATAACCCACCACTTGTCAACACATTCTAATTCAAATGGAGCTAAATCCAGATTGGTGCACAGAAATATCTGACATCTCCATTGTCCACCCATTTAAAACCAGTGATAAGAGCTCACAGAGAAACACAAACAGAGGAATCTTTCGTGTAAAATAACCCAAACTGTTCAAACTTTGGCAGAAAATATGGTGGATCCCATAAGACACTAATTGAGAAAATGTATTTTGGGGGTAAACACTCAACAACAGCTACATCCATGCTATTTTTTCCTCATACCATTAAATACTCAATGACATCAGAAATATTTTGCAAACATTAACATTTTCATATTAATTTAATTCTGATCAATTGATGAGCACACAAAATGCTCATTTTCATGGTTAACATATAACTAACTTTCTAATTTAATAAATAACACTGTTTTTACATAAAAGTGTAAAAAGAAATAAAAAGCTGAAAGAAATCTAAAGCTTTTCCTTTTTTTATTATTGTATAACTATCAATATTTTGATTATAATTATAACAAATAATTATATAGAAATAATTACTATTATTGTACAATGTAAATAATAATTCTGAATATTTAAATATATTTTAAGCTTCTGTTTCTTTGCACTGGACAAACAATGACAAGATGTTTTTTTTTTTCTTATCTTGGTAAGAGTGTTCTTGACCACATGTAAAATTTTCTCTTACCAAAGAGCAAAGAAAAAGTAAGAAAACATTGGTGAGTCTCAGAAATCAGTAGGTGTACTAACAAAATATTGTATCATAGATACAAACAAAAGGAACAGAAGATGTGTTCACTGGCATGAGGCCTAGTTTTTGGTTTGTCCATTTTGGGCTACTGAAGAAACATGGCGGTGCAACATGGCAGACCTGTATCCTCTCTCTACTATATACAAGACAGCTCATTCTAAGGAAATGAAAACACATCAGCTCTTATTTTCACATTATTATACAGCAGTGAAAAATATTTATGAATATTATATTTAATTTCTGCCATATTCTGCAAATTAATCCAATTAAATCTTACACACCAGACCTTTAACAAAGACGATGTCACTCAAGGTCCCCAGGAATAGACTTAAAATAGAACATTTTCTTTCTTGGATGGCCACTTTTACTTCACATTTACCCCCATCACATTCAAGTAAAGTGAACATAGAGTCACGTGTATACACACAGTACGGAACAAGGACGTTTGATTGAATTTATGCATCACCTTTGAGCTTTGCAAATGACTCTCTGAGGTGTCTTGACCTTTTGCTGCCTTTACAATGTGCTAACATCTCACAACTTGTGTGAAAACAACACCTTCACATGCCAAGCAGCGATAGAGTTGGTGCTCTATTACCCATGTAGCCCATTCATGGTTATCATTATTATTCCTCTTTGTGCTCTGCCTCAGACTTAAAACACTTCCAGGGAGGACTAGCTTCACTGAATTGCTGGCACCCTGATGGTTGAGTGGACTGATTTGTTTGCCCTGGGAATTGTTCATGTGCTATCAAGAACGAATAAAATACACAAAGAGCCTGGACTGCTTGGACTGGAAGCACATCATCTCCTGTCAGAATAAAAAAGAACAATAGATAGCCACAGCTAATGTCAGTATATCTAGATTTTTTTTTCCCTAATTCTTAATCTTTTATGCAGAGCATAATTGGTTTCTACGATATTAAATTCATAGCTAAAGTGAGCAGCATCCAAACTTCAGTAAACAATTTTAAGCCTAATTTGGTATGAGACATGACTGGCCCAGTGGCAGTGTGCAACTCCAATTATGATAAGGATTAAGCACATGCAATCAAAAGATAGAACAAGATAATGTGCAAAGATACATTTGGCAAGCAAGCAATTAATTGGAGAAGCATGACACCCTGCCTGCAAAAGATGAGGCAGAAGATGATGTTTCAACACTTCAACATTATTAATGGCAAAGACTACTGATTTCTCCCTGTTCCTGAGAATTGACCGCAGTCATCACAGGAAAGGCTGTCTGTATGATTTGGAGCAGCCAGACGGAGCTGTCAGGGAGTCCACTGCGTTTGGTGGTTGCTGTCCGTAACTGCTGTCTGTGCCTGGTGAACCCAGGAGACAGAAAATGACCGAGTTCACGAGTTGATTAATGAGTGCGCTGCCACCAGTTGTCAAAATCTGACACTGATTGTGAAGCTTGGAGCTTTCTTATGTGGCAAAAAATAAAATACTATATCGTTTGATGAATCAATTTGGTGCAGAAAATTAATTATGACACACAGACTGGTCGCGACCACACATTCATGTGCCGCCTACACTCTTAGAAATAAGGGTTCCAAAAGGGTTCTAAGACTAAGGGTTCCATTAAGAACCCTTTTTGCCCAAAGGAGCCTTTCTGGAAGAAAGAATTCTTCAAGGATTCTGAGACACTCAGGAAGAATTCTGTTGTCAGGGGTTCTTATACCATAATATAAAAAGGTTCTCGATAGAAGTCCCTGGGTGGGTTCTAGATAAAACCCTTGAAATACAAAAGGGTTCTTGATAGAACCCCTTGGGTGAGTTCAAGATAAAATCCTTTGAATGTAAAAGAGTTCTCGATAGAAGCCCTTGGGTGGATTCCAGATAAAACCTATTGGAATATAAAAGAGTTCTTGGTAGAACCACCTGGGTGGGTTCCAGATAAAACCATTGGAATGCAAAAGGGTTCTTGGTAGAAACCCCTGAATGGGTAGATTAAACCCTTGGAATATAAAGGGGTTCTCAGTAGAAGCCCTGGGTGGGTTCTGATAAAACCCTTGGAATGTAAAAGGGTTCCCTGGTAAACCCCCCGGGGTGGGTCTAGATAAAGCCATTGAATGTGGGCTCTAAATAAAAACCTTGAAATAAAAAAATGGTTTTCAGTAGAACCCCCGGGTGGATTCTAGATTTTAAAAAAAACAACCTTGGAATAATAAAGAGTTCTCGTAGAACACCCATCAGTGAGTTCTAGTAAGCTCCATAGAAGGTGAAACGATTCTGGATAGAAACCCCAGAGAGGGATCTGGGTGAAACCATTATACCGTAGAAGGGTTGTCTGTAGAACCCCTAACAGGGTGTTCTAGGTGAAAGCTTTCACAGATGGTTCTAGGAATAACTCTTAACGTTGGCTTCTAGGTAAAACCCTTGAAGGGGTTCCAAGTGGAACCTTTATAAAAGCATCTAATGGGAGCCAAAACGGGCTCTCCTATGGGAAGAACGCCTTATGGTTGTAGTTAGCACCTTCACTTCTAAGAGTGTAGACTCAAAAGCAAATAAAATAGATATGGGGTCTTTGCAGAATTGTCTGATGTGAACAGATCAAACTGTGATCCTGACAGGCTGACTCGGCTCCTTGAGAAAATAATAATGACAGGTCTAGTATTCATTTTGCAGGAGAAATGGTTTCAGAGTGGTAGTAGTGATGATAACATATGTTGAATGTGTTTAGCTGCTGACTGTCCAACTGTTAGGAGAGATGATGAGATTAATTAGGAGTGGGATGGCTACTGAGGGAGAGATGAAGCTGTCATTATACAGTAGGTGTTGAGTAATGATGACTGCCTTGTCTTTATCCTCAGCGAGACTGTCTCCGCCACGCTTTTAACGCTGACCCAATTAATACCCCAGGTAAACAGGCTCTTGCCGTGGTCACAGGCTTATTCCCCCTGAGATTACCAGTGAAATGAAGCTGTACATTTTATCTGTGCATCATGGTTGGAAAGTCAACTTGACAGAACACAGGGCACTTGATAAACAGTCTATCTAGGGCACACACTGTATAGCAGGTCTCTCAGGGGGGGTAGACAAAGCCCAAGACATTACAGAGAAACCCAAAGCAAATTATCCTGACATGGATGAAACAATAGCAAATTGGACAAATGATATAATTTGAGTCATATAGGCCCCAGCAGAGTCTGGTTGTTTCTTGCACTCGGAGGGATTTGGAAACAAGAATAGTGTTTGATGGTAAAGGTCAGGAAACAAAGGTGGCTCCCTGCATGGTTTCCATAGTGGGAAGACACGGCGATCCCTGTGAAACACCCCCGCCACCAAATGTATTCATTATTTCCTTCCTGTTTTGTAATGTGCCTCATATGAGAGGAATGCTGCTTTCATTATTCAGGAGTGTTTCCTTTGCTCTTTGAGATTTAAGGGATTGTCGAAGGTGCCATCCAAGCAGGAGGCAGGACTGTCTCATTTTCTGCACACTGTAAATCATTTTTGTATATTTCTGACACCAATGCTGCTACGCTCTTAGAAATAAAGGGGCTAACTAGAACCATAAAGGTTCTCCGGCTTGTCCCCATGGGACAACCCTTTATGGTTCCTGTTAGAACCTTTTATAAAGGTCCCACCTGGAACCTCTCACAGAGTTCTTGTCCTTTCACAGGGTTATACCTAGAACTGTGAAAGGTTTCACCCAGAACCCCCAATGAGAGGTTCTACAGAGAACCCCTCTGTGGTGTAATGGTTCCACCCAGAACCCTCTCTGGAGATTCTACCCAGAATCTTTCCACCTTCTAAGGGTGCCAAGGGTTCTACCAAGAACCATTTTATATTCTAAGGGTTTCATTAAGATCACACTCAAGGGGTTCAACCAAGATCCTTTTTATATTCCAAGAACACTGTCAAGGGGTTCTACTATGACCCTTTTATTAGATTATTTAGACCTCCAGGGTTTACAGACCCTTATATTTCTAGGTTTTATCAGACCAGCAGGGTTTCTACCGAGAACCTTTTTATTTTCCAAGGGTTTAATCAAGAACCCAGGGAGTTCTACCAAGAATCTCTTTATATTCCAAGAGTTTTATCTAAAACACAATGAGAGGGTTCTACAGTAAACCTTTTCATTTTCCAAGGGTTTTATCTAGAACCCACCCAGGGGGTTCTGCTTTTTGTATGGTACAGAATCTCTTGATAAACCCTTGACGAAAGAGCTCTTTAATTATTTCTACAATCCTTGAAGAACTCTTTCTTACAAAAGGGGTTCTTTGGATGAAAATGGTTCTTAATGGAACTCTTAGTCTTACAAGGAACCATTGACAAACCCTTTCTTTCAAAAAAGGGTTCTTCAGAAGCAAAAGTTCTGGGTAGAACCCTAGCCTGTCAAGAAGGACCCTTTTGGAACTCTTATTTCTAAGAGTGTATTTTATATCTTTCATCAAGAAATACACCTGCACCTGATTCTCCACTCGTTCAATTGATTAACAATGAGGGAACACAGTGACAAAAATGTGAGATTCCACTCAAAAATCAATTACATTTTTTTGTAGTCAGAGGAACAAATGTGTTAAATAAGTTCAGGGGGACAAAGGTCTCTTTGGGATTTGAAAGTCCTCAAATGGTCTATGGATGTCTCCTTGGTAAGGAGGTGGTAGGTTGGGGAAATCTTAGTCTAGACTGAGTGTGCACTTTTCAGCAGGAGGGAGCCACAGCGAGTCATTAATCACCCGCCACTGACACTGAAAACCTTCTGCCCCTCATAAGGGCAAAATAACCTCTAACAATGAGAGGAACTAAGTGGCCAGAGACAATGGGATAGTGCGTGGTAGTTTATGTCCCTCTCATAAGCAGCCCAGCCAGCCTCAGAAGATGGAGCAGCCATTCGATGCAGCTCCCTGACTGTACACAGCAGCAGGGAGGGACATTACATGGTCAGCCTCAGTGAAGCGGCCTACAGATTCAAAGTGCAGTGTGTCGTTCCTCACAATGAAACTGACCCTCGATAGCATCATTACATGCACATTTGGGGCTGAAAAACTAAAAACGAGCTATCGCAACAAGAAAACTGCTGAGTTTAATGGCACGAAAAGCATAAAATATTAAACTTCAGCTAAAGTCAGTGAGCACATAACAGAAGTCTTGTTTTTTACTTTTGATCCATCGCCACAGGCAAAGATGACATATACAGTC